>CM062818.1:198215466-198612764 GCA_031772625.1 Pinus tabuliformis
CCAAACGAAGTAGAAATATTTTAGGAAATTAAGGAGACATTAAGACACAAGGACTAAGATTTTAGGCCCCCTAAATTAATGCTGTGGAGAAAAATGAGTCTATGTTTGGAAGTAGCTATCCTTACTAGCCAACTGTTAAAATTTGAAATGGTCATTGATGAATAATAGAGGCAGTTGTTAAGATTTGAAATGGCTATTGAACAATAATAGACGGAGAGTTTCTCACACTCTATGCCTACCTCTGAACAGAAAAATTATGTGGAAAGGCATTGTGAAAGTAGCCAAGGTGAGGAAATCTTGATGGTAGTAATTCATGCAACAACGAATAGATAGTTTATAAAGATGGGTAGTGAGCACCATGAACGTTTGTGTCGGTAACAGTTGGATAAAGAGAATGGTAGAAAGAATTAAAGCCATATATCATATGAATATCTAGATTCGAGTGGCATGAAGAGTTGGTTATGCTGCCAAAAAATATTGACAAATTGCCAACCCAAAATTCAAGGAGTAGTTTGTGGCAATTAATCAGTCTATCACAGATGACAGATAAAGTAAAAAAATTAGACAAATTGCAGACTCAGAGTTCAAGGAGCAGTTAGGAGCAATTAATCATTCTATCACACATGACGATACATCTTCTAACCTGCAAGTATCCCAAAGGAGCAGCCAGTGAGAACAATAGTAGCAAGTGCAAAAATAGATGGAGCAAATGCATTTTCATCAAACTTGGGAGAAATTAATACACAAGAGTTATATGAAAGGACCTAGTTGTTGGCCCTCCCCAGTAAATGTTGTGTAGAAAAATAATTAGAGCGGATTTGCTTCATTTCTTGGTTTTTATATTGATCACGTTGTAGTGATCTTACCCACAATAATACTCTATCTATAGCTATGGAATCTGGAACCGTATTTTGATGTATGGATGCAAATTTTTGGGTTGTTTTATGGAGAAACAAATAGTACATATATTTTTTGGGTTGTCTTTTTATTGGTTTGTGACGTCTTTTTCAGTGCTGAAGCAATAGATCCATAATTCCAACATTAACTTATAGATTATGGAAAAATGTAACATTGAAAAGAGTTGAGAATACATACAGAGTTTCCTTCTGAGATGGGGTTACTGAAGGTGGTTTCGTGTACTTTTCCTCCAATATCTGGGTTATAACATCGAACTCTGGAATCCACTTATAAACAATCTTGATGACAGGAACTTTTCCTTCAAGGTTGATCTGCAAAAACCTGTGCACCAACATCTTCAACTTAGCTCCCCCTAATTTTCCATATAAATATAGGCACAATCTTACACTAGTAATCAGTTTTAACCATAGCCATAAAGAAGTGGCCTACAATGAAAACGAAAAATAATATATGGTCTTCGGAACAAGAGAATTACGAGTCAGGTTTGTTACTGGTATCAATGAACTTCACGTTGCATGGGAGCTGTTTTTCCTCTAGTGTAAGCAAAACCCTCTCGCTGAAGGGACCTGCTCAAAGATGTGTTCAATACATTAAGCTTTACTTCATACATTAAAATGCGTAAAATGCACCGATATATGACAAATTGTTTAACAAATAAAGATGAAATAAATGCGAGGAAATGCAACATTGAATTGTTCTAGTAAAAAAGGGGAAAATGACAGGAAAATTACTTACAGTCCCCAAGGAACCTATGAAAAGATGTGTTCAATACATTAAGCTTTAGTTCATACATTAAAATTCCCGAAATGCATCAATATACCACAAATTGTTTAACAAATAAAGATGAAATAAAAAGCGAAGACAAAAGGAAATGCAAGATTGAATAGTTCTGCTAAAACAAGAGAACATGACAGGAAAAAATATTTACAGTCCCTAAGCTTGTCAAGCGCACCTACAACAACATTAACACATACTTCCAGTGCTTCAGCCATGCTCACAATTCGTGTATTGCCAATCTTCCTCCTCTGAAGCAAGACCCTAAATCTAACCGCTTTTTTGCCAAACAAATGGGTACCCGAGACCATAATTAAAGGATCTACAATACAACACCAGTGATTCTAGAGAGTCGCGACACAGATATTTTGCTACAGCGAGAGACGAAGTGGAAGCTACACTAAGAATGGATACCATAACCATCTCTAACTTCTATAAATAGAACTCACTCTCATAGGTTTCCATCCTCCCCATTTTTATGACAATCATTAGTGGGAGATCACTTTGCACTACAAATCCCCATATATGAAATGCAAATAACAAACGAGTTCATTGTGCAATCTAATCCCCATCACATAAATGCTAAAATAAGAAACTATGGGTTCCTTCCACAGACCTGTCGACGTGTTTGTCTCTGAGAGACCCTGGTATGCGCTATAATGCAGCTCATAATAATGTTGGCAAGAAATCCAATCACACACCATAAGTTTTATGTCGAGTGCCATAAATTCCATGAAACATTCAAACAGAATCTCTCGGAACCTCAGATTAGAAGGTGGGCATAGATGTCAAGTGGAGAGTGCCTTAAAAATTTGTGCAGAAATGTCAGACAGACATTAAAAGGTTAGACAATCGACTGATTCAAAATAAGGCCTATTAGCCTAATTATGTTAAACACCATGGATTACAGCATTACCAAAGTTGGTAGCCTTGTTTACAAAGCCCCAAACATGAGTATTAGACTGTATGGATTTAATATCGCTACATTCATATATCTATTATGTTAAACACCATGGATTACAACATTACCAAAGCTAGTAGCCTGGTTTACAAAGCCCCAAACATGAGGATTAGACTATATAGTGGCTAGCTTAGGATTAGATTGTATGGATTTAATATCGCTACATTAATATATTTAGTTGACCATGGAGGGGAGAATAGGGTTGGAGTTATTGGTCTAACAACACTGGTACAAGGAATTATTGAGGGAGGGGAGTTTGGATTTTCTTCTGGTCGAAAGCCTGTTTCAGTGGATTACTCTAGCTATTATCACTTAGAAATTTCTTGGCTATGAAAGAAAATTACCAAGGTAAGATAAAACTAATATTTCAGATTAGAAGCTAACCCTTCAAACCTAGAGAGGCACTACGAATACTAGTTTTTAATAAATACAAGGGCTAGATCTTCTGGTTTAAAAACATGGTTGTAGGGGAGCATGTGAATCCATTGGGAATGGCATCAATATTTAAGGATATCAATTAAAAATTTCAAAGACTCGTTGATATGAACAAGTTTTTTCAAAGGCAGGATAGTTAGCGATGTATCAAACATTAAATTGTTATAGTATGATGGTGGGAAGAGAAATACAACTCAATTATAACAAAACATCTAACACAGGATGAATTTTTTCATAATACCATAAACACTGGTGCAGATATTTGAATCCAAAAAGATAGAGCATCGACTGTTGAGTTCCATATATGTAAATATGCATTCAAATATAGAGTATCAACACATCATGATTAATAGATAAGGGAATCATTCACTAATAAATAGACCGAAGATGGCCAAAACAAGAATCTTTTAAACAAATATTCAAGTACTTTTTCTTGAAAATATTTTTTTGCTTGAAAATATCAAGAAAAAAAAAATTAATTTACAAAGTATTAAAATATATATAGCTAGCTAGCTGGCAGCCTGGTTCAAAAATCCCCAAACATGAGGATTCATTATCACCTATTTTTCTGTGCAGTGGGACGGAAATACTTTGAAAACTCTTCTTAGAAGAGTGAACAGAGTCTCTCACTAAAAGTTACATAATCTCAATCAACATTAATACTCAACAAGCATATGGGATTTTCCCTAAATGATGAGCTAGGGGAGAGATAAGTGAATTCTTCCACCTACCTAGAAGACGTGAGACCTAAGTGGTGATGGAACTAGAAAACATAAAAACAAGAGGCAAGCTTTTTCAAAACATAATAAATGTCCTCCTTCTGTAGTAAATGAATTCTGAAAAATACAAAACAAAAATACTCTAGTACTTTTGACTCAATAATTTTGCAACAGAAATACTCTGAAAAAAATCAAGCAAACAACAATATATTTAACCCTCCAAAAATCAATACAATGAATACCTCTGCCAAATGCAACACTCTAGATGTGTGACCTATAATTATTTCTTATCTTAACCATATATGTATATTTCCATAAGGTCAGATGGTTCTAGCTAAATCAATGTGAGCAGATAATACCCCTGTGCTTATTCCTACAGGAGGACAATTTTCTTAGCGGATATGCATGAGATACATGTTAAAATAAGTAGCCACATCTTTACGCTTTGTCCTATTTAAGGTATCAAGCACTCCGAAGACTTGCCAAAACCTAAGAGTCTCATCTCGTGCAACTAATGCAACAATGTACCCATCTGGACTCTGTAAATACAAAACAAAAGAAAGACTGTGAGCAAAAAGGCTAAGATTGTCAGCACAAACCAATTTAGAGAGATCAATAGAATGAATACCTCTCCCTATTTGAATTGCAAGGAATGTAATAATTTATTCCTACAACAAAATTATTATGGTACAGAGTATATTCTCTACTCTTACCTGAGAAGATTACCCTTTCAAGGTCATAGTTGTACATGTCCATAACGGCATCTCTATGTGAAAATCACAAACCTCTTGATAGACTAAAAATGAATTCATGAATGGCTAGAGAAATGGCATAAAGAAGGATAAGAAATTATGTTAAACTAGAGTGGATTACATTTTCTTCTTTATTTATATTATTTTGACTGCAATAAATTATTCTTATACTGCGGATAATTTCCATGAGCTCATATCTGAAGTAGAAAAACTGCTTAATGAATCTACTTGAAATTCATGTTTAAAGCACCATCTGAATCTTTACTCTTGTTACTCTTTAAGGTATCAAGAGCTCAAAATACTTACCAAATACAAATGAATGGTTTTCATTGTGTCAACACAAAAACAAAGGAAAGAACGTTAGCACAAAAATAAAGACTTTCAACACAAAATCCATTTAGCGTTAGATAAATACAATGAATACCTCTGCCAGATGCAACACTCTAGACGTGTGACCTGTAAAGCTATCTTATCTTAACCATATATGGATATTTCCATAAGGTCAACTGGTTCTCGCTAAATCAATGTGAGCAGATAATATCCCTATGCTCATTCTTGAAGGACGACAATCTGCTTAACGGAAATTCGTCAGATACATGTTAAAAGCACTAGCCACATCTTTACTTTTTGTCCTCTTTAAGGTATGAGGTGCTTAAAAGACTTTCGAAAAGCTAAGAGTCTCATCTCCTGTAGCCAATGAAATAGTGTACCCATATGTACTCTAAAGATACAAAACAAGAGAAAGACTATCAGCAAAAAGGCTAAGACTGTCAGCACAAACCCATTTAGCGATAGATCAATAGAATGAATACCTCTGCCTATTTGAATTGCAAGATATGTAACAATTTATTCCTACAACAAAATCATTACGGGACATAGTATATTCATTACTCCGACCTGAGAAGATTACCATTTCCATGTCAGAGTTGTACATGTCCAGAATGACATCTCCATGTACAAATCACAAACCTCTTGATACACTAAAAATGAGTTCATGAAGGGTTAGAGAAATGGTATAAAGAAGGAAAAATAGTTATGCTAAACAAGAGAGGCTTACAATGTCTTTATTTATAATATTTTGAATGCAAGAAATTATTTTTATACCACAAATAATACCCATGTGCTCATACCTGAAGTGGTAAATCTCCTTAACGAATTTGCTTGAAATACATGTTTAATGCACCATCCACATCTTTACTTTTGGTACAAAAACAAAGACATTCAACACAAAATCCTTTTAGCGTTAGATCAATACAATGAATACCTCTGCTAGATGCAACACTCTAGGCGTGTGACCTATAAAGCTATCTTATCTTAGCCATATATGGATATTTCCATAAGGTTAGCTGGTTCTCGCTAAATCAATGTGAGCAGATAATACCCTTGTGCTCATTCTTGAAGGAGGAAAATCTGCTTAACGGATATGCATGAGATACATGTTAAAAGCACGAACCGCATATTTACACTTTGTCCTATTTAAGGTATCAGGACCTCCAAAGACTTTCCAAAACGTAAGAGCCTCATCTCCTGCAGCCAATGCAGCAGTGTACCCATCTAGACTCTAAAAATACAAAACAAAAGAAAGATTGTCAGCAACAAGGCTAAGATTGTCAGCACAAACCCATTTAGCAATAGCTCAATAGAATGAATAGCTCTACCTATTTGAATTACAAGGAATGTAAAATTTATTCCTACAACAAAATCATTATGGTACATAGTATATTCACTACTCATACCTGAGAAGATTACCCTTTCCATGTGAGTTTTGTATATGTCGAGAACAGCATCTCCATGTACAAATCACAAACCTCTTGATACACTGAAAATGAGTTCATGAATGGTTAGAGTAATGGTATAAAGAAGGAAAAAAAGGTTATGTTAAACAAGAGAGGCTTACAGTGTCTTATTTATTTATAATATTTTGAATGCAAGAAATTATTCTTATACTGCAGATAACACCCATGTGCTCATACTTGAAGCAGTAAATCTGCTTAATGAATGTTCTTGAAATACATGTTTAAAGCACCAGTTGATATGTAGTATGCTTTCCAACCAGAATGCAATAAAATAGATATAAATTATTGAATATCTATTTCCTCTTACATAAACCAATTCCCCAAATTATTCAGATGAATACAAGCTGTCTAAAGTCATCCCTAGTACATACAAAATGCTAGGAAATCTTGACTAGACTTTACTTGAAGTATACAATTTTTGGATATCTAGAATAGTATGTTAAAATTTCACTACATGGCAAACAGACCTGCAAACTTAAGGAACTCTCAAAACTACTTCTATGTGCTAGATCTAAAATCTAAAATGCTAAATGAAAACTAACAACAAAACAAAACAATTTATAGCATTCAAAAAATCATCTCTATTTGTCTTTATTAGCTTGGGAAAGGAAAAATAATGCACACACTCTCTGGTAAACTACATGGATAATAAAAATAGCAGGGACACCTTAACTAGTGAATCCTAATCAAACCCTAATTCTACTCTAGGGAAGTGTACCTAGGCTACATGCACCAGATGCTTATAATATATCACCTCAACTATGGAATAGTGTGCCTTAGCTAAGCGTGATCTGCTTGGAATTATAATTTTAGAACTCTGGTAAACTAAATGAATAATAGAAGCAGCAACGACACCTTAACTAGTGCATCCTAATCAAACCATCATTCTACTCTAGGGAAGTGTACACAGGATACATGTAGCAGATGATTATACTAGATCACCTCACCTATGGAATAGTGTGCCCTAGCTAAGTCCGATCCACATGGCATTCTAATTTTTCAACTGAATTGGATAGAAAAAACACATCTAAGGATGGCACATGTATTTTTCAGTATATTTGCAGCAACCTCATCTCAACCATATATTAGCATCCAAGTTGGACACTAAATTGGTTTCTGATCCCCCCTTGTTTGTGAGACAAGGGATTTCATCCACACAACAATTTGACTGCTAAAGTGTACCATACATGTTAGGGAACCTATCTACTTTTTGTACATTGTTGAATCAACCAAATCTGAATGTGAATCTACTGAAAACTTCAAAAATATGTATCATAAAAGTAGTCAAGGTTTTATTGTCCATTATCCAAAATTTCTCCAGAATCTCAATTGGTTACTTACCCGTGTTCAAGGACCAGCTCACCTCAACTCAGCCAAACCTCCAAGACCAAGAAATAATGCATGAGGTTGATGTCCTTCATCTCAACTTCACTTGCCAGTTTCTTATTGCACCATGGGATAGAGTTTTTTAAACTAACTATTAGGACCAGGTAATCTACATACAACACAAATATAATCATATCAAATTTATCATAATCAAACAAATAATAAAAGTTAGGACCTGAAATGGTCTTAGTGATTCCCATAATCTATAAGTACTAATAAATCCATGAGTACCAATCACATGGAGGCTACTTTAGCTCAGAAAAGGGCATTCTTCAACCTGAACACATGGGTATCCCATCCTAACAAATATATTATATTTGAACCCAACTTGAAACAAAACCATGAATCACTCTTCTTGCGACCTGCATCTTTGGCCTTGTCAAAATCCACTAAAGCATGCAACAACTCAAAGCACTGTGCTGGTGTGCCCTTTAAGTTCCTCACATACCTCAGACCATGGAGCATATTTGGAGCAACATTAGCTCAACCATATATTAGCAGCCATGATAGACACTAAATTGGTATCTGAGCCCCCCTTGTTTGTGAGACAAGGGATCTCATCCACACAGCAATTTGACTGCTAAATTCTATCAGACATGTTATGGAACCTATATACTTTTTGTACACTCTCAAATCAACCAAATATGAATCTGAATCTACTGATAACTTCAAAATATGTATTATAAAAGTAGGCTAGGGTTTATTATATATATCGTCCCATGCATTTTCATCTTCTAATTTCTTTTTTTCAGCGTACTTCTCCATCCATTCCAACATAAAGTTGGAATTGTATGCAACATACAAACGCAGTGCCTCCCACTCCTTTGCATCTACAATGAAAAATGTATTTGTTCAATGAATTAAATATTATTTAAAGCCATGTAACATAAGATATAAATAACTCCTAACATTTTTTATACCTTTTATCCTATTTAAAGTCCCTTTACCATCTATTTTCTTTCCTTCAAATGATTGAGATTGGTTATAATTCCATAATCATGGAGCTTCAAGATGCAATTGAGGTAAGTACTCATTCAAATGAACCATGGCCTTGAAAACCATGTACCCCTCAACTATGGACCCTTCCGGTCGAGCCTTTTGCCTCACAAATTGCTTTAACACCTTCATATATCTCTCCACGAGCCACGTTATTCGAATATGAATAGGACCACACTGTTCAATCTCTTATACTAGTTGTATAAGGTAGTCCTCTTGAGAATTAAAAAATCTTGGAGGGAAGCACATTTGAATATCACACTGAAAAGTGAAACATTCCTCTTCCAATACTTCAAGTCATCCTGATGTATCTCTTTAGATGAGACCGACCAACAAGTATTACATTAAAGACTTGTTATTTATTGTAAACTAAAAGTAGAAACTTGTATAAATGCATAACCAATGATGAACTTCACATGATAAGAGTAATGGAAGAGTATGCATGATGGATTGAAAAATACCTTAGATATTTACATAATTTGTAAATAGTCAAAGTGACATTGTGATCAAAAGTACTTGGTATTCCTGCAAGCAACACATACTGCATGACCATTAACAAATAACCATGTTCAAATATGCATGAACTGATATTATCGCTAGGATATATAATTTTCTAATTTAGTTTCCAACAAATATAACATGTGACAAAGTCACCTTTATCCAATTGTGCCAATCATGTGTTTTTAGGCCTGAGAACTCTGATCCATCTCTTGTGAATAAGTTTTTTAATGTCGCACCAAAAGCAGAAGGAAATTTTATGCTTTTCATAGTATAAATGATGTTTTCTTTCTCATTTGATGTAAATGTCCATGGAGCAAGAACATACGAGTTGTCTTCGTGTAACCACATGTTGGGCATGATATTTGCAACTCGAAGGTCCTTTCTTAACTTTATTTGTGCTTCAATGTTATTTCCATTTAGATGTTTCCACAATCACTCTGCCAAATTTTCCCCGATGTGCATACTATCAAGTAGGTGGGCTATTGGAAAGCTCTCATAATATTCTAATTTGTAGAAATAGAGAGTATTTTCATTCCTAGGGGAAATCCTGTCTGTTGTTTTTTCTCATACATCACTTTCCGCCTAGCAGGGTTCATCTTTATTGGCTTCCTCATTTCCACTTCCTTTCCATTGAACATATGTTTATCACGCACTTGATAGCGATGACTTTGTGGTAAGAATTGTTGATACTCATCATAGACAATTTTATTGAGATCGCTTGACTGCCTATGCAACAATTTTGGCCCACATGATGGACAACCATGTTTCCCCTTTGTTTGTATTCCTAAAATAATATTGGAACCGATATTTAGTAAATGCTAAAATGAACATAATAATTATAAATGTAATTTATATTATATCACCATGACAAATAGAGAACCTTGGGGTATCATGAATTGTCCAGATAAGAATCACATGAAATAGGAAGTTTCTATCATTGATAGGTCTTGATACATCAAACATATTTACACCATCCCATAATTGATGAAGCTCATCAATGAGGGGCTCCATTTATACATCCATATCCTTTACCTGATATTTCCCTAAGTGAACAAAGAGTTATTTATTAGGATTAACTGAATCGAAATATTTCTATATAATCTTCAAGAAAGCATCGCATTCACATGTTCTAGTACCTGGTATGATAAGAGTTGACATTGCATGTTCCTTTTTCATTGCCATCCAAGGGGGGGGATTATTGTTTATAATTAACACTGGCCAAACAGAATACGTTGTACTAAGATCTCCAAAAGGATATACACTATCCATTTCTAGAGAAATTCTTTCATTCCTTGGTTCATTTCTTAAATGTGGTCGTTCTACCTCAATATCTTTCCAATTCTTGCTATCCGCAACCATACACATGACACCATCTTGGCTCCTCCCTTGTGCATGATGATCCATATATTTTTCCAACTCCTTGCATTTGAAAATTCTCTCAAACCTTGGCTTTAGTGGAATGTGTCGTAATACTTTATAAGGAACCTTCTTGGATAATTGATCTTGACGATACCTATTTGTGTGACACTTTAGGCATTGTTGTAAATTTTCAATATTTCCATAGCACAATATATGGTCATTTGGACATGCATCATATGTCTTGTACTCCATTCCAATGTCTATCATTATTGAAGATACTTCTCTATGAGAATGAGGCAACTTATTGTCCTTTGGAAGTATTTTGTTTGCCAAAAGTCTGCATAGTGCAGCAAATGAATTTTATAAGTATACACAATATTCAAAACCTTTAAGACATCTAGAGCATTAATTTATAGTAATATCAATCCAACCTTAATATATCAGTAAGGCATGTGTTTTTCAATCCATGTGTAACCTTCAAGTTCAACAACAACATAAGTGTCGCTAATATAGAAGATTCAACATTTTCATAAAGAGGTGTCGTAGCCAAATGAGCTAGGGGTGAATTAACAACTTCTTCAAAAGATGTGTAGAAGCCCTAGATAAATTCATTGACACCAACCTCATTTATCTGTGAAGTGGCCTCTTCCATAAATGTGTCTTTTCCTTCATCTTCAGAGTCGCTATTATCAATATCATATGTTGGTTCTTCACAAATATTGGGAACTGGAAGCGACTTTTCATAAATAAAAAAATCAAATGAAATGATAAATAATAATGTATTAAATAATGTGCATATTTATTTATTATAAGAATAACAATTTTTAATTATAATGTACCTCTTCTATATAAAATCCATGGTCCAATTTATGGATACCAACAAGCCTTCGCTTCTTTAGTTTCCTATTTTCACACATTTTGCAATTGTAATATATCATTTCATTGAAGTATTCATCTCTACCTGGAGTAGGTCTTGTTTCCCATTCATCTGAATATTTAGATGATGATGTGCTATTTCCTTGAATGCACCATGTTTTTTAAATAATAAGACTACAATTTTTAACTTGGGTATTACTTATTTTTCACGAGAACATGACCAATGAATAAACATAAGGAGTGAATCTATGAATATGTAGTTTTTCAGTGTATTTTTTGGCTCTTTGATCACTTGATTTTTGTACTTTTGTTTTTTTGTTGTTTCAAGGTAGTGTTTACTGCTTCTGTAGGAAATAGATATGAAAAAAATTGAGGACTAGGTTCAAAACCCTGAATAAAACTCTACCAATGTGTTGAGTGAGCATTGAAGATTTGTCCAACACTTTGAGGCTAGCTTATTACAGTGCTCCAACAAGCATCTAACTAGTCACAAACAAACTTTTGAAGGATCATTTTAAAGTTATTTCTAAAAATAAATCCAACCTCTAACTAAATCAACAACATAAATAATACAAATACCAAAAGCAACATAAATACTTGGTTTTCCATTTTGTATAGAATAATGTAATTGAAATCTGAGAAGAAACGTTTGTGGACACTAATTAGGATCATTACATAAATAAATGTTGAAATATATGACAACGTGTAAAACCATAAAATTATTCTAAAATATGTTGGTTTAAAATTTTATGCATGTAATACTAATTTCATTGATGAGTTCTATGATTAAAATGCATGTAGTGAATGTAGACCAATTCAAACTTTACAAGCTACTAAATTCACATGATGTAGTCTTACTAAATTTACTAACATCTCTATAATATTTCTCAAAAACCTATATATATATATATTATATATAATATATATATATATATATATATATATATATATATATATATATATATATATATATATATATATATATATATATATATATATATATATATATATATATATATATATATATATATATATATATATATATATATATATATATATATATATATATATATACATACATTCTTTATTTTATATATATAAGAGCATCATCTCGAGTTGAGTGGTGGAGACCTAGCAAATCCACCATTACACTTTGAACAAAACATAAGTGTATTTGAAGACTAATTAGTTACTATACAAAAATGTTATAAGATGAAGGATTGCAAGGGGAATGACTTTCCTCCAATATACCACTGGATAAATCTCCTTTTAGACAAGCTCGAGAGTTTTGATCTCTACCATATTAAAATGGGCACCAATCGATTAGAAGATGAAGAGTCCAATATTGGAGTTAACTTGGCATAAGGTATGATTGTGGAAGACCAAAATAATCTATCTGTATACCATATCCCATGGCTACACCCCTTCAAGGGAGGACTATAGTTGCTTTAGCTGGAATCATCCTTGTGTGATTTTTGGTGTGGCTAGCTATCTTATTGAGTAGCCCAGGTACATGATTGACTCTGCCTTTTAATCATCCTCTTGAATATGACTTTGATGGAAAGGGCTAGATTCTCCCTATATTTACAAAATAAGAGGTCATACTAAATGCCTAAAAGACAGAGTAACACCTATCCCTCAACATTTATGATAGCTGTAACATGGCAGTCATGGATGTAACATCCATCAAGAAGGGTAGCTACCACCGTGACAACATATGGATGACTACATCTTCTTGCTATTGCAAATTATGAGATGCTTTAGAATAAGTGTTTATGTTTATTGTCACAATCACCCCACCTCACTCAACCCAACCCAACCCAACCCACTATATATTCACACTAGTGAAACCAACTAGGTTCCATATATGGTGCTCAAAAAACAAGCAACGTTCCTAAAAAACAAGAATCATTTTATATATAAATTATTTAAATAAATTATCATTAGTTTATATTAAACTGTGAAATCAACATTTGAAAAGAAATGCATATTAAGCATGCATGGAAACTACTAATTGGAGTCCAAGGAATTATTAGGGTAGATGAAGAAATATGGTGTGTTGCCTTAGAAGAGCACCAATATGCAATAAAGAACCATGAAATATGCTAGGAAAATGAAAGACATAAATAATGAAGAGTACAGGTGGCAGAGAGGGTATAGAAACCCATAATTCTATTTGTGCTCCCCATAAAATGGTTGAAAACCATATTTTTCAGACCTAAGATAGCCTGTAAATACTACCATCCACGGGAGGAAGAGTCACACTGATATAATGTTGAGAACACAGATAGAAGATATATAGTGATCTATTCATCAAACTATAATACAATCATGTCGAAACCGTTCATATTTACTATGCCACTTAACAAAACAACAGTATTAATTGTAGAAAAATAGCATGAGAGAGCAAAATAGAGAACTGTATTTGGGTAAGCATGGCAGTGGATCAAAATAATCAATGAATATTTTGTCCAAATGAGTGTGCATGAATTTATTCAGATCCTTCTAGGGTTGGGCACTAGTTTCAAGAGGGAGACTAGGGCAACCTAGTCATAAATAATAAACTGGGTAACTTTCCCATATGTAAAGCACTCAATACATTAGGTAGTGGGTCACCATGTGATCTTAAGTGGAGATTACCCATACTCTAACAATTAATCAATGGTTGAGCATAGATTTTGTATCAGTGGAAATCTTGAATCATGGAATCGTTTATGTTATAGAAATAGTGCTATACACATCAACACTGGCTAGTGACAATCCATACAAATGAATAATGCATAGATCTCACTAGAAGGTTTTTTCTCTTTGACCTCTGTGTTAGAAAAAAAATATAACTCAGATCCTCTTTTGGGTAAGAGATGGATCTTTTTGGGATTATATTACAAAGGGAAATACATTGTCTTAAATTGTTGTCGCATCATGCAAAGTAATCTTTGTAGAATATTGGGTTTATGTGTTGGCAACCATGGGGTTATAACATTTAAACTGCTTTATATTATAATTAAGCAACTGAATGCAATGATAAACTTCAATAAATAGCTAAGTGAATCCAAAAATATAGAACATATGTAATATACGTGACCCAACGACTTAGTGATATAATGCTTCAAGATAGATCTTTGAGAGAACAAGCATAAATTACATGATCCACTTAGATGCTTTATATGAATTAGAAACAAGTGGGTTAGATCTCAAATCTGATTTACTATACATGAAAATGTGATTTCAGATTTGCAATATGTTTATTAACATCCCAAATTAATGTAGACCTTGAAGAAGTAATGTAACAACTTCGTGAACGTAACTTGCAATAGAAGCAAATTCAAGTTAAATGTAATCACAACAAATGTGTAATATCCCTCTTTGTTAAAATGAACCTTAGGGAACAATTTTGAAATAGGGTTTTCAACAAAGTATGATACGGTAATATTTCACAATAACAATGCAATATTCGTCAATCCATATAAAGTAAATATCCTTCCATTTAATGTACAATTGGAATGAAAGATATTCAAATAGTCATATGTTCTTCAGCTGCATCCCCAAACCCGATTATTGTGTTAATAGCCTTAAATGCATTAATGAGGTGACCTTCATCCCTCCTATCACCCTTGACAGTCTGCTACCTAGTTCGTCCACCTCTTTCCAGCACTTACTATCTCTATGTGAGGGGTCACAACCTTTCGGTTGCGTGAGGGAAGTGATATGTTATCTCAGGTAGTGGTTTGCTACTGTTACAAACCCAATAACCGTCGTTGTTACAGAGGATGGATTTCCACCTTCCTTACTACCTATAAACATTACTTCACTAGCTGATTGTTGCCACAGTCAACTCCAAACTAGACCTTACTTGCCTTAAACCCTAGACCATACTTCAAGATGATTTGCTGCCACATACAAACCTTAGGGTTGATTCTTTGCCACAAAAAAACCCTTAGAGGTGGTTCAGTGCCATAATTGATACCTTAGGGATGATATGTTGTCATCAACAATACCTTAGAGGCATCTTGCTATCTCAGAATTGCTTCATAGACATATTGCTACCACAGTTAAGCCTCAGATTTAGTGTGTTGTTATAGATAATGCCTTAGAGATAGGCCAATGCCTTAGATAATGTCTCAAGGATGATTCGCTGCCGAGATAATGCCTCAAGATAGTTTGTTGCCACAATTTGTCTATTTGATAATTTATATAACAACATTCAGAATTTGGATTAAAGTGAGAGATTACAGAAAATTAAATGAAAGTCTGGTTGGTTGACTCTCTGCAAATATGGATTGAAAATATTACAAAACTGAGATCCATATTTTAAAGAGAATTAATCATGCCCAACTCATTGAGCGAAATTAACATTGGGAGTACTAGAGTTGCTTTAGATGGAGTCATCCTTTTGGGCTTTTTGGTGTGGCTAGCTCTCTTCTTGAGTAGCCCATGTACATGATTGACAATGCCTTTTAATCATGCTCTTCAATATGCCTTTGATGGCAAGGGCTAGATGCTCCCTATATTTACAAAAGAAGAAGCCATACCAAAGGCCCAGAAGAAAGAGTAACAGCTATCCCTCAAAATTTATGATATCTGTAACTCAACAGCAATGGATGTAACACCCATCGAGAAGGGTAACTGCCACTATGACAACATATGGATCACCTCACCTCTTCCTATTGTAAATTATGAGATGCTTTAGAAGGAGGGATTACAATTATTATCAGAATCAACCCACCCCACACAACCCAACCCTACCCACTATATATTCACACTAGTGAAACCAATGAAGTTCCATATATGGTGCTCAAAAAACAAATAGTCTTGCTAACAAATAAGCATCATTTTGAATGTAAATTACTTAAATAAATTATCATCAATTTATATTAAACCATGAAATCAACATTTGAAAAGCAATACATATTAAGCATGCATGGAAACTACTAATCAGAGTCCAAAGAAGTATTATGGTAGATGAAGCGATATGGTGTTTTGCCTTAAAACAGCAAAAATATGTAATAAAGAACCCTAAAATATGTTGGGAAAAGGAAAAGACAAAAAATAATGAAGAGTACTAGTGGCATAGAGGGTATAAAAACCAAGAATTCTGTTTGTGATCACGAGAAAATGGTTGAAAACCCTATTTTTTAGACCTAAGGCAACCCTGTAAATACTACTGGCCATGGAAGGAAGAGTCACACTGATATAATGTTGAGGATATAGATAAAGATCTATAGTGATTTCATCATCAAACTCTAATATAATCATGTAGAAACCCTTCAGATTTACTACGACATTTAACAAAACAACAATATTAATTGTACCAATATAGCATGAGAGAAAAATAGAGAATTGTACTTGGGTAAATATGGCACTTGATCGAAATAATAAATGAATATGTTGTACAAATGAGTGCGCATGAATTTATTCACATTCTTCTAGGGTTGGGCACTACTGCAAAGAGGGAGACTAGGCCAACCTAGTCATAAATAATAAAGTGGGTAACTTTCCCATATGTAAGCAAATTATGGTGCTCAAAAAACAAGCATTGTTCCTAACAAAAAAGCATCATTTTTTATATAAATTATTTAAATAAATTATCATCAGTTTATATTAAACTGTGGAATCAACATTTGAAAAGAAATGCATATTAAGCATATTAAGCATATCAAGCATGCATGGAAACTACTAATCAGAATCCAAAGAATTATTATGGTAGATGAAGCGATATAGAACCAATATGAAATAAAGAACCCTGAAATATGCTGGGAAAATGAAAAGACATACAATAATGAAGAGTATTGGTGGCAAAGAGGGTATAAAAACCCAGAATTCTGTTTAACCCTCCAATATAGTTAACCACCCATGGAATAAGTGAATTCCAATGAATACCAATGCAGTGAATGGCCATGAGCTATTGTTTCATCAATTCATGAGTAAATTTTGGTGTGGTACTAAACAAATCCACTCGTCAAGCCCTTGTGAACCATGCAGAGTTGTTTTACATAACATATGAAGGTTTCACAACCTCTATGGTAGATTATGACCATACATGGATGCATAGATTACCAATTTTGTCTCTTGACCTAACCCATAACGGCAATTTCATGCCTCATACTTCTTAAAGACCCAAGATACAAATATCTCGGCTTCGTATTATTACCTACGCACATATTTATGGAGATTTGAGATGTTCAGAGGATAATGAATCATATTTCCATAACACCCCTCTAGAACCAAGGATTAAAATGACACAGTTTATATTGGGAAGTGTACCCATGAACTTGGGGATAATAAAGGGCACTAGATTAAGGAAAATTATATAGGTAATGCTAGAGATAGGACCATTCCCTATATTGTTGAGAAAGATAATTTCCATATTATATGTGATTTTATCTTATTGATAGAACCAAGTTGTGTGTGATATGGACCTATTTCATGCTAAAAGAATTAGAGTCTAGTGCCAAACACATGATCACACATCCAAGCAAAAGATCATCCCAGTGCATCTCCTAGAATGGTAGATATCAAGTGACACAATGTGGCCATTTATTGCACAGAAGTTGAATTATATAGCAACAAGCCAATGGGGTGTGCATTTTCATAAAAGAATGACCTTATTTCTCAAAACACACCCAAAATAACTAGGATTGTTACAATGTTGTATGTTGGGTTAGGGTGCAACACTATGATGTTATAAGACACAATTGCATATAAAAGGTTATACTCCATTATTAATTTTAATTGTGATGCTAATTTAAAACTAATGATTGAATTTTTTGCATTACAACACTAAAAATAAAATATAATTGAGTGAAAAAAGTGGAAGAAACATCACAAGGAAAACCCAATATGGTATGGTGTCCTCTTGAAGAAACCACCCTTGTCAAATGTGAGGAATATCAAGAGAGGATGAATGTAGAAAAACCCCTAAATCTTGCAGAAATGGTGAGGATCCTAAAACAGAAACACTCCTAAATCCTGCAGAAATAGTGAAGTTCTAAAATAAATACTCTAAAGCTACATGATAGATAATGAAAGGATAATCCACGAGAGAAAAGAGTTAGAATTGAATGCATTGTTTCTAGAAAATCTATCTAAAATTCAGAAGCAATTGTAACAAAGACCTAATGATACGAATAATTATTTTCAAAGATAAAGATTCGTTGAGAGGTTAAATAATACATATTATCTACTAATAAAATGAGGAAAATCACCTCCATAAAAATACACCATGCTAAAATGATAGATACATCTAGTAACAAATCATTATTTGATTCGTGTAAGGTTGGGATAGTCAATTCATATGAGCTTCTTGGAAATGGTTCCAAGAGTGAGTTACGTAATAAAAATAAAAATAATCATTCTTGAACTATGTTGCATGTATATTTTAAAAAGGCCAAGCCACCCACCTTATATGGTGAATAAATAAATGCAAAAAGGCAAATGTTTGATTATTGAGATTAAAGAAATATTTTCTTGTTTATGAACATTAGAGGAATATGAATGTCATAGTGAAAATATTCCACATAACTCGAAGGGCTTCCATACAGTGGGAAGACACATCATAAAATGAATTTGTGAGAGGAATATCACTTGGAAGAAATTTCCTATAAGTTTTAAAATTAGTATCACTATGTGCCATACATTCGGGATGAGAAAGTGAAAATTAAACATTTTCTCAATGAACTAACTCAGTCCTACCAAGATCATATAAAATTTGATGAGTTCAAGGTTATGGATGATACGAAAAGGAATTCCAAGTACTATTATCAATAATATAGGAGTTAAAAATATTTGTATAAGCCATGGAAGAAGAAATAAAAAAATTCCTTGAAGGAGAATAGATTCAAATCAAAATAATGCAAGACTTTAGGAAAGGGTACCAAGATGAGTTGCTTAGCCAAGATAAAAATATAATAGAATCTGAATTGCCCTATGAAAACTGGATATACACTTATATAAAGGTCAAAGTAAAATTCATATTGGATTTTAATCACAATAGAAAGATATAAGTGTGAAAAAATACTAGATAGTTACTTGAAAAAAAGAAACAAGAGAGAATAAAACCACTAAGAAATTGACTAATGAACGAGAGAGACAATTCAAATTTCTAATAAAATCTAATAATATGTTATTGATGAACATGAATGCAATATATAGACTCTGCTAGAGAACAATTAATTTAAATTAGGTTGGGGTTCCATGTGTATGCACTTAGTATAATTCAAAAGTACTTTCCCTAGTTGGAAACCACCTTAAATTATACTCAGAAACCAAAAATTAGAAAAATATCCTAAAAATAGAGTGAATGAAAATTAGTGGAGTTACAGATCATCTGTAACTAAATAATAACTCTAACATGCATAACAATAACTAGTTAAATTTTTTTAAACTCCAAAATAGGACTAAAATTCAACCAACAAGGGGAGGAGAGAGAAAAAATGACCACTAACTAATACAAAGTAGCCACTAAGTGCATAGTCACTCTAGGAATACCAATGCATGAGGTAGCATGAATTTATGGATTGGAATTACCCATTTCATCCTACAACTAATTTGCAGTCATTGCCACATGTAATCAACACTTAGTAAAAATAGAAAACCCTACAAAATAGAAAATTTTCGAAATGATATGGAATGTACAGTATTTAATTAAAAGTGACAATATGTTTCCATAATAATATATGGAATAAGGTATAACTATGACCAAATTATAGGTCCTAATGAACTAGTGAGTGCAATGTACCCCAACATCCCCTTGAATCCCAAGTACGGATTATGCTAGTGGATGAGTAGTAGACTGTATATAAATTATTTAAATAAATTAACATCAATTTATATTAAACTATGAAATCAACATTTGAAAAACAATGCATATTAAGCATGCATTGAAACTACGAATCGGAGTCCAATGAATTATTATGGTAGATGAAGCGATATGGTGTGCTACCTTAAAAGAGCACCAATATGCAATAAAGAACCCTAAAATATGTTGGGGAAACGAAAAGACATAAAATAATGGAGAGTACTAGTGGCAGAGAGGGTAGAAAAACCCAGAATTATGTTTAACCCTCCAATATAGTTAAACATCCATGGAATAAGTGAATTTCAATGAATGTCAATGCAGTGAATGCCCATGACATCTGGTCTCATCAATTCATGAGTATATGTTGGTGTGGGATCATCAAGCCCTTGTGAACCATGCCGAGTTGTTTTACATAGCATATGAAGGTTTCACAACCTCTATGGTAGGTTATGGTCATACATGGATGCATAGATTACAAATTTATAACATGACCTAACCCATAATGCCAATTTCTTGCCTCATACTTTGCAAGGACCCAAGTTGCAAATATCATGGCCTGGTATTATACTTATGCACAAATTTGTGGAGATTTGAGATGTTTAGAGGAGAACCAATCATATTTCCATAACACCCCTTTATGTGGGTATGGATTCAAGGTTCTTCCCCTCTCCTAAGGGCCATTTACATTTCCATGTGTTCAACATTTGCCACTCATAATGGGCTTAATACGAACCCCTTTATCATTTTGTATTCCAACATCAACTAGTTCTCAAGAGCTTTGGAGTTTATCCTTCAGGTGCCTTTGAACTCTACACTAAATCCCTCTGAACTCCTCTCCGTCATTACTCATAGAAGATATTTTTCATCTATGAGATAGATCTATAGTTAGTGGGGCTCCACTAGATATATAATGCATTGGGGCCCCTCGTCACCTATGATTAATACGTTTTTCACTTTGGGAAATCTCATGTGTTGTTAATTCTTAATGAGTTCATATGTTTCCCATATTCTTAATTTTTCATTTGCTAGCCTCATGGAAGAGGCGACAAGTGTCGTTGATTTTGTCCTATCTATCCAAAACTTCCTCCTCTTTATTCATAAATTCTCTATTTCCCCATCTCTATCATGATTATGCTCTTTCTTCATTCTCTCTTTGGGTTGACACCATCCTTCCTCACAGAAACCCTAGAAGAAACACGAGGGGGTATAAGAAGAATCGATTTCGATTCTATCCAGTTTTAGGAAATAATGCCATCTTCTTGCCGAGTCGATATAAAAAATATAAATGGAATTTTGACTTGGAACAATCAAAGAGGATTAGTGCAACATGTGGCTTCCAAATGGATTGTTTCCTAGTCAGGAAATCCATTATGACTTGAGAAATACTCTTAGACACATCCATTCTCCCAAGTCATGTTTCTGATCATTGGCCTATGTGTCTTAATATTGACAAGCTTACTCAACGGAGAAAAATTTCCTTTCATCTAGAAATTTTTTGGTTAGTGTCTAGATTTTCAAGATAACATAAAGAAGTGTTGGGAGGAGCAGGTAGCACTGGATGTCACATCTATATATAAGCTCCAAAATTAACTCAAATACATCAAATGGTAGCTCGAAGTCTATAATGAAACAAAATTTAGCAATATTTTGGAGGAAAAGCATAGACTAGAAAATAAGGCAATAACACAATAGGAATCCATTTTGCATGGCCAATAAAAAAAAATCCACCCCTCTTACTGATCTTGAAGAGAGATAAAAGTAGGAAGAACTTATTTAGCAAAACAAATTGAGGGTACGATGACCTGGGGAGGGGGATAGGAACACAACATTTTTCATAAATTCCATCCTACAACATCACTATGATAATCACATTTCCTTCCCTAAAAGGAATGGAGTAAATTACAGGCATTAAGATATAGCTTAAGGGCTAATATGTTACTACCAGGATATTCTTATTCACAACATGATGCTTGTCAGGTTGGAATTGATGTCAACAAGTCACTATGCTCGTGCATGATGATCAAATGGTTGCAAAGGATGTTGTGTATGAGACTATGATGATGGTTTCAAAGGAGTTATGGGAGGTTGGATAGGATCTTGAGATGCTTAGTGAGGTGATGTAGTAGTCTGGAAAATTTATTGGCAAATTATCTAACATTTTCTTCAAGTTTAACTATCTTCACTAGGAGACAGTTATGCATAGTGCAACATTACTATATATTCTCTGGGTTTCCCATATTTTTCCTACAACAATATTATTTTGGAGCCAAGCTTATCCCCTTGGAAATGCCTCAAGGTGAAGAAAATTAAAAACCAAGGGCAAAACCATTGAATTTCCTAAGATAACGACGCAATAGAAGGAGTTTTAACATCTATATGATCCGGTCAACATTTCCATCAAAAAAATCCATGTATTTTCACATGGTAAACACAAGGAAATGAAAATTTAAATGTCCAAGGAGATCGATGAACAAGTGTGAGGAAGTGTAATTGGTGATTCTCCATAGTCGAGTTGAAGGTTTGATCTAAAAGGCTCAGTTTAATTAGATATGACTCAATACATTTCTAATAATTGCAGAATTAAGTGCACCCATGTGCAAGGGATTAATTATAGAGGATTTTGGTGCATCTTTTGATAATATCATTGTAGGAGTAGAAACATCGAATCTATTTCAATGATGATACCTTTACTCACACTATGTAATGATATATTTGGTTGTAGACATAGATATTAAATTATATGCATAATTAATGAGATTGTACATGCTTTTTAAGAGGTTTGAAGCCTATGTTTATTGCGTTAATAGATCTTAATGTATGGAAAAATATGTTGTGGGGGTTGAAATATATTAATAGGAATTATAGAGATTAGTGCCTTTCTCACTAAGGGAAGAAGTTTTTTATGACATAAGTTTGTGTTCAAATATTGTAGTGTGTGCCTTGTTCATCAAAGTAAAAGTAGAGATGCTATATGACTAAGTTTTTGTTGGTTACCTATGACTTCAATGAGCTTGTAATCATGTTGTTCTAAGCTTGTCACACCTTGCAACTTAATGTCCTCTTGATTAATGAACAAGTTATTGTAGGGATATGTATGGTTTCATGAAGTAGAGGTCAAGTGGCATCCTTGTTTATATCCACCTGTAGCAAGGGATTGTGGTCTACTATGAAAATGAGACAAAGAATGGATGGACATAGCACTATTAACAATGTTTATATGGCAGGGACATTATATCTTGGTGTAGCTACCATTGTTTTGATTTATAGGCTCATGATGATATTGTTAAGTTGTTTCAATGAGTATGAGTTGACTACTAAGGTTACATGAGGTTGAACATTAACAAGAGGACCTTATGATGTATTGAAGTCTCTAGTTGTTGGTTTGTATATGGACAAAGGAATAATGACTAACAATGAGTTTCGCAAGGATAACATGGTCATAGTTTATGTTTTGAAAAGTGTAAAGGCCACTATCATGTATAACCTTGTCTTAATTGATGCTTGCAGGGTTGTGGAAATTCATGAAGACAAGATGCAGTCTTTGTAACCTTATTGAGGGGGTTTCACAATTTTTCCGTGGTTGAAGTGATGATGCTATCTATGATTTAATGGTGCTATGACTTAGCAGTTTGCAGCATCTAGTATTGTTACTAATTGCATATTTAGTACCTTTCTTACACCAATCAAAGTCAGATTTAGGATTGAGGGTTAATTTAGGTTTGTATCATGAATGTTTGTGCCTATAAGTTTTATTTATGAGTCAATTAAAAGTGTTGGCTAGAGTGATAAATGGTCAAGACAACATTTGATGGCTAGATGAGCTGAGTCATATATGAATAAATGTTGTTGATTGTCAAAATTTTTGTTACATTTATTGAGATGTATTGTCATTATGATGTTGATAGATTTGATTAGGGCTTTGCATTGATATACTGGCTAAGAGAGAGGGATTTTGTCATTACATTTTGATGGTTGATCCAGGAGGATCCATTGATCTAATTGCACAAGTGTTCTAAGTGTCATCATCTGTATTCATGGGTGTCATTCAGTGTCATCGTTGCTTCAGTTTAGCTTCGACAAATCAATAATGTTGGTTATGATCAAGTTGTTCAGGTAATGTTCATAAGTATGGTTTCATGGTGTTCAGTTGATGTGATGTTGTATCTAGTTGTTGACTTATGTCATCGAGAGTTCCGCTAGGGTTTGGTCGATGACATGTGTTTTTTTATCTGACTTTGCAGGATTTATGATTGATATACTCGATTGTGTAAAAGGATTCAAAGTTAAAGTACCTCGTCGACAACACGGTCTTATCGTCATCGCCACCAGTGTCAGTTACAAAGGTATGATGGTCGTCATCATGTAATGTTGACGAATGTCGCACGAGACCAAAAGGATGTACAAGGTTTGATCGTCTGGTAAAGGCTTTAGTTTCACTGATGTCACTTTGCAGAGCTAACATGGGTCTTGAAAAGTTAAAAGAAACTCTTTACCTAAGCCTAGACCTAAACCGTAACTCCTAATCTATCTTTTCATCATTTGTTTCCCCTAAGAATCCTATGTTCATAAACCTAATTCCTAAATCCTAATTCATTTTTTCAAACCCTAAACCATAAACTCATCCTATGCTAAAACCCTAGTCCTAACCAAAAACTATGTATTAAATACGTTAAACAAAGCCTAAAGTTCTAAAACCTAAGTCTTAAACCCTTTATACACCCCTTAGCCTTGTTTAACTATGTAAAACATTGTATAATGTAATACACAACCCTAATCATAGCCAAACTGCATCAGAATCAGGTGCATGTGAACGGTTACAAGTTAGCCATCGTGTTTCATAAGCCATTGGTGACAACTGCAGAGATGACCATATTAGGGGACCATCACCATGTGAACACTGCATAGAAACCATCATAGGTCAAGGATAACTGCGCAGGGAATTGACAACGTGTTGTGGTCACCAACAACCCCCCTCTTCGTTTGGTATTAGCAATAACATCAAGCAAAGGGGGACCCTTAACAAAAAATCCCAAAAATATTTTTATCAAAATTTTTGTATTTAACTCCCTAAAAGCTATATCGCATCACAAAGGGAGAGTGAAGCGTTTTCCTATGCGCATAAATAAGCTGCAAAGAAGTGATGCGACATTCATCACATCGCATATTTTGAAAGGTCCCTTAAAGAAAACCTAAGGAATCGCCGATGGTTGATATGCGACGTTGCATATCGCAACGTCGCATAAGCAGCGCACAGTGATCAAATGAAAAATGCGATCTTGCGATTTGCGATCTGCGATCTTACAAACTGCGATCTTGCGATTTGCGATCTGCGATGAATGAGACTATTAATTGCTGCGATGACACCTCTCGACATCGCAATCCTCGATGCTGCGATGCGAATCGCAGAAACCACTCATCGTAAGGTTCCTCAGCATGATCTGTAAACCCAAAATTGAGCGCGCACCTTAAGGGAAATTAATGATTGCACGCCTGAGTATCCAAGGATGATCGTGTTGCGTTTTTCAAAGAGTCAAGTCATTATGAGTGTCATGATTATGCATTCATTAGAACTTAAAGCTTTCATGTCAATCTTTTCGTCATTTCTCTTTTCCTTTGCGTAAACTATAAGGCAGCAACTAATATAAATCTATATGCAGGAAACATCTAAGGAAAAGGGGAAAGCGCCAATACTTGAAGAACAGAGAGGAGATGCCTTCGCAAATGAATGCCGCATGTAGCAGGGCTGCGGATTCCAAAGTATCACTCAACAGACACTCATGAAAATAGACTATCCAAGACTCAGAGTCAAAGGCGCACAAAAGAAGCATGTTTGCAAAAGATCCTGAAGCTCAGACTGGGTAAAGCAAAAAGAAAAACGCTAAAGAGGGAGGACTCTCCAGAAAAGCCTGGAACAAAGAACGGAAGCAATTTTCAATACGGAAGATTGTTCAGGCAATGAAATCCATAACTCACTAAGTCATTCGTACGGCCGGAAACCGAAATAGCAACATCACAATCAGTTTGAAAGAAATATTGGTTATACTAAGTATACACACAGCAAATACACCCAGCCAGAGGAAGATTTTCGAAAATATCTTCTAGTTTGTCAGAAAGAGGTGGCAGCTTTTTTATTTCTACTTTTATCGCTCGAGCAAAAGAAAAAGACAACCAGCCGACTCTTTCCAGGCGAACCTTGCATTGCTTACAGCACTAAGGAGGAGATACAAAGGTTAGAAATTAGATTCAATTTTTAGAAATAAATTTGTTTTAGTAAAAGGGCGGTCATTTGAAGTCGTTTCCTAAATTTGTGTAATTAAGATTAGTTAGTTAGTAGTATTTAACCCTTCTCATGGCATTTGGAGAAGGGTCCGGAAATTTGTCAAAAAACTTGTCCTCAAAACATGCACTTTTGCACCCTCGGAGGGGGTTTTTGATGAATGGATGGATCGAGATTTATTTATGTTTGCATTTTAATGTCTGCTACTGATGTTGCACTTCTGTACTCTTAGTAGATGTTAGAAGTAAGTAGAGATAAATCGTTATCGCTCGAAGTTTGTGAGTGAAATCAGTCATAAATGGTACTTTTATCTCTTGATTAATTTTTGCTTATATTCTTAGAGTGATATACAGCTGAGCTGTTTATATGTTAATGTATGAATGTGTGGGTTACCATTTGGCACTTTTGTATGGTGGAGTCATTTATTTATGCTTGACATATGAATAACTTATCATGCGATATGCTATTCACAACTGTTTTGCCTAACTTCTTATGCAGAATGGTTTATCTTAATTGATGTATATTCTTAGGATAGCTTAATGATCTTTATTACCAGTTATTGTATGAAATCTTTTTAGGTCGCATGATGAAAGAATTCTACCCCGGGTTAGTATAGATTAGATGTGCTTTTTTTGTTAGATTACAGTAGCATAGAGTCAGTTTAGAGTTTAGAATTAAATTAACTTGAAATTACCTCTAGATTAGCATCATCAAAATCTACACACACACACACACATCCTTTAGATTGGGAAGCTGGTCCCATTATCCCCAGTCGGACCCGCTACACCAAACGGGCAAGGAGCCGCCAACCAGGTTCCGGACCGGGTGGGTATCCCCCTTGTTGTTGACCCGATTTTAGGGCCCTCAACATATTTGGCGCTAGAAGGAGGGCACGAACTATGAATGGCAACTAAGTCAAAATCTAAATACCATTCTGAGAGTAAATCACCCTCATCAACTCCCCCGACTTCTCCAGTACGGTTAAACCCGGAGTTAGAAGTCGCTCGAGTATCCACCGCTGCTACCTACCCTAATATATCAGACCAACTTATCATTGAACCCCCTGAAATTCAAACTTTGATTCGTAAACTCCAGGGATTCTCTATTTTTTCTCAGAGGTCTGATAAATCTCACAGCAGCGTGACTTCACAGTACAATCCTGCTCATCCCCTGACCATATTGAAGAGTGAAAAATTTGGTATTCAACCGAGTGAACTCCCTCTCCCTACTAGGAAAAGAGCAAGGAAAACAACACCAGAGTCTGACCGTGAGACTCTTTCATCTACTTCGTCCATTTCAACCCCCTCACCACGAAGTCAACCACCCACATCCTCATCCCAAATCACTCATCCATCTTCCACAACCCTTCCTCTTCAATCATCAAAGATGATAATATCTTCATCTTCTCAGCATCAGGGACCATCTTCTACACTTTCATTAACTAGCGGCTCAACGATGGCCCAGTCTCCATGGAACAATCCTAGGGCGGTTTTAATGCCTCGACCCCTCAGCCCAATACTGGCCCATCCTGAGAAGTGGCTACCTAAATTCAATCCAGAAATAGGCATGCTAGCTGAAGAGCATATCAATAATTTCATGCTTTCTGTTAATCTCAATGGAGTTACCAACGAGGATGCTGTCGTCCGGATTTTTCCTTATACAATGCAAGGAATAGCCGGGTCATGGTACTTTTCGTTACCTTCAGGGTCCATCACAAGTTGGGACATTTTTCAAAGTCAATTCCTCACCAAGTTTGGCGATGACAGATCAACAGCGACATTGATCAATGACCTATCTAATCTTAAAGCTGAGGCTAGAGAACCCATTAAAGATTTCAATTTACGGTTCAATAAGATCCTCAACAAAATTCCTGCTGCTTCTCAACCCAGCGAGGAAGTAAGATGTGAATGGTACATCACGGCCTTACCATCAAACTTGGCTATCTTCGTAGATAGGGCAAACAAGACGACCTTAGTTGAAGACTTGACTGAGGCGTTAGCAGTAGAAAAGCGCGTAGTTTCCCTAGAAAAGAGATCTGCAATAGAAGAACGCAAATCTAAGAAAATCTCTTTCAAAGAAGACACCAAGAAGAAGCAAACGAAAGACCCTTTTGATATGGAAGGATTACAAAAAGTGTTAAAGGCCATGTCCAATGAGATGATTGACATAAGAAAACAAGTCTAAGCAGAAACTTCTTCAAAAAGCCCTACAGATCTTTTAAAAGAAATCCTCCCATGGAGGTGAAACCACCCAATGCTGTCTCAAACGTCGAATCTGAAGAAGAAGAGAATACCACTGAAGGGCAGACCGATGATGAAGAAGTTGTGGAACTACAAGGAATGTGGGATTTCATCCTCCCACAAGAAGAAGATCAAGAAGCATTTCTGGTTAGCACACAAAGCAAAAATCAACTTGATCCTCCCGAAACTACCCCTAAACAGAAGGGCGCAAGCCCTGCAACAAAAGATAAGGTCGCAACAAAGAAAACAACCACTAGAGCGACCCAATTTAGCCCAGTCCAATCAGATCAAGCACCTCCATCAAGAACACTGATAGTGTCGGATGAAATGGAGTATAACATTATCGATGACATGAAAAAGACTAGGGCTAATATCACTCTTTACGAATTGAGCAAATTGAAACATCAACAGAAAATAATGATGAAAGAATTACATGCCATGCCTACTACATCTTTACCTACAGCTGTAGCTTCCCACAACCTGGGAAGACCTCCAACCAACATGATCAATAAGATTGATCCAAATGACATTGCCTTGATTGGAGGAAGATCAAGATCCCATACTCCTTTTCTCCTCACTTATGAAATTTTCAATAAAAACGTGCACAATTGCTTGGTTGATTCTGGTGCTTCAACGAATATTTTACCCAGATCAATATGTGCCAAATTTAATGTTCAGCCACAAAAATCCACAGTGCGCATAGTTCAACTTGATCGATCTCAAGTCGAAGTGATTGGTGAACTTAACCAGGTGACCATAAGATTGTCGTCTAACCTGAAAGTATGCCAGGTTATCGACATTCTAGTAGCTGATATCCCTGAATTCTATGGTTTAATTCTTAGCAGGGATTGGTCCGAAAAACTCCACGGATATTTCTCAACCGACTGGTCGCACATGTGGTTACCCTACAACGGTAAACCCAATCAAATAAAGGTTGAACGAGAGTTGCACCAAAAGTACATAGTGACTGAATTGGAAGGAGAGAATGAAGCAATATCATACAACAACAGTATCATAGGCAATTACTCAGTAGATTCTTTCCTCAGCAATTTCAATGCTCACACCTCACCTTACTTAGAAAATTCAGTTTTGTCCCAAGTTGAAAATTTTTCCCAAACTGATGATTCAAAGTGTCTTAATTTTTTAGATAACTCTGTAAATACATCTTTATTTTGGAAATTATATTTTGATGGCTCTAAATATAACCAGGGAGCAGGAGCATGATGCGTTCTGATTAGCCTAGACGGAAACAAGATCATGCTTACATGCAGACTTGAGTTCGATTGCACAAACAATACAGCGGAGTACGAAGCCTTGGTGCAAGGCCTATACAAAGCAATCGAGTTGAATGTTAAGTATCTTCAAGTCTTTGGAGATTCTGAAATTGTCGTCAAACATGTACGTAACACCATACATTGCCTGTCAAGTCATTTAAAGCACTATCAATCTTTAGTACAAGATCTGACTTCACATTTCATAGCATTCAATATTTCGTCAATCCCAAGACTCCAAAATGCGAGCGCAGACCTGTTAGCTAACGTAGCCTCTAGACTTATTCCCTCCGAAGATTTTAGTCCCGATAGGTTCTCAATAGAATTAATCTTTAGATCATCCATCCCTGACAACATCACCAACTGGAGAGTATTCAATGACGATCCTGACATTGTAAATTTCCTCACTTCTGAAGGATCCTACTCAAATCAAATAAATGACGAAGACCTCATGATCACCAAATTCAAAAAAATAGCACTGATAATGCTATACGTAAATCGGTGGTTAAGTTAGAAGATTTATATGACTTGAAAAGTCAGTTTAAAAGGTCTGCCAATTCTAAACTCTACAGTTCAACTCTGAATTATGAATTAGTGAACCTAGGAACCGATCAGAAGCCACAAAACATTAATCTGGGCCACAACCTAGCCCCTGAAGAAAAATCAGCATATATCCGTCTTCTGAGACAACACCAAAAAGTTTTTGCATGTAATTACAATGAGTTGAAGACATACAACACTTCTATCATTCAACACACTACCCCTATGATTGACAATGAAAAACCTATCCAGCAGAAGCTCAGAAACATCCACCCCAACTTAGAAAATCAGGTAAAGACTGAGCTAAATAAGTTGTTGAGAGCCAGAATAATTTTCCCCGTCAGACATTCCAAATGGGTATCCAATATGGTGCTCGTTAGAAAGAAAAATGGAGATATCAGGATCTGTATTGATTTTCGGAACCTCAACAAACCCTGTCAGAAAGACAATTTTCCTCTCCCACCTATGGAGCAAATACTACAGGCAGTACCGGGCTCATAATTAATGTCTTTCCTGGATGGATTTTCAGGATACAATCAAGTGCTGGTACATCCCGATGATCAGTTGAAAACCACATTCCGAACCAAATGGGGCACATATGCATATCGGAAGATGCCATTTGGTCTAATCAATTCCGACGCTACCTTTCAGAGAGCCATGGACATCGCATTTAAAGGTTTAGTCAATAAATCGGTAGTGATTTACCTGGATGATATAACAGTGTACTCCAAGAAGCGAAGCGACCATCTCAAAGATTTGAAACAAATCTTTCAAAGATGTTTAAGGTATGGGATTTCACTTAACCCAAAGAAATATTTTTTTGCATTAAGTGAAGGGAAATTGCTAGGATTCATAGTGTCGAAATCTCGTATTCACATTGAACCTGACAGAATCAAAGAAATTTCTGAAATATCCATGCCCCATAACAAAAAGGCCATGCAATATTTCCTTGGACAAATCAATTTTGTAAAAAGGTTTGTCCTGGATTTTTAAGGTATTATTTCTCCTTTACAAAATATGATAAAAAAAAATTCAAATTTTAAATGGGGTCAATATGAGCACGAAGCATTCAACTTGATCAAACAAGCTATCATCAACGCTCCATCTTTAGCTACCCCAAATTTTTCAGAATCTTTTATCTTATACACTTTTGCCTCAGAGAAATCTTATGCCGCGATTTTAACTCAAGCAAATCAAGAGAAGGCAGAAGCTCCAATCGCATTCTTTAGCTTGAACTTACAAGGTGATGAGCTCAATTATTCAGACGTGGAGAAACAAGCATATGCTGTTTTCAAAGCGATCAAATATTTCAGACCTTTCTTACTTAAAGCCCATACCAAAGTCGTAGTACCGTTTCCAGCAGTATGAAACCTGTCGGTACAGAAGGATGTGGGCGAAAAGAGAGCAAATTGGATTACCACTTTACAAGAATACGATCTTGAGATCAAGCGAGCAAACATCGTAAGAGGTCAAGGCTTCTGCAAGATGTTAGCTGGAGCATCGCAAATTCCTGAGAACGCATCTGAAGAGGTACATGCATATGAGGTAAGCCTAAACAACGCAAAATCATTATATGTGGACACCATTTATTATCTTAAGAACGGGTATGCTCCATCACACCTCGATCACACCAAGAAAAGAGCTTTGAGATTGAAAGCTAAACAATACCAGCTCATAAATGATGTTCTGTTTAAAAGGAATTACGATTCTGTACTTCTTAGGTGTCTTGAGAAAACTGAAGCCGAAAAGGTTTTGCAGGAACTCCACGATGGACCAGCAGGTGGACACTATGCTGGAGAAGCCACTGCACATAAGATCTTACGTGTAGGATATTATTGGCCCACGCTGTTCAAAGACTCATACAATTACGTAAGGAAATGCCAAATCTGCCAGACTACTGCAAGGAGACAAAAGAAATCGTCCATGCCACTACAGCTGGTTAACATCGAGCAACCATTCAGCCAATGGGGCTTGGACATAATAGGTGAGATCGTTCCTCACTCTTCTAAGCAACATAGGTATATCCTCATGGCAACATATTATTTTACTAAATGGGTAGAAGCAGTTCCTCTCAAGACAGTTAATTCTGAAAACATTATTGAATTCATAGATCAATTTATCATCACTAGGTTTGGATTGCCAACGGCCTTAATGTTTGATAATGCATCATACTTTTCTGGAAATACAATGACTGAGTTTGCACTTAAAAGTGGGTTCAAACTGAAGTATTCCGCCAACTACTATCCGCAAGGTAATGGGTTGGGTGAATCAACAAACAAAAACCTAATCAGGATTACTAAAAGAACAGTCGACCAAAACCAAAAGAATTGGCACAAAGCGCTGGTAAATTCTTTATGGGCAGATAGAATTACGAAGAAAGCTTCAATCGGCACTTCTCCCTTTAATTTAGTTTATGGGAAAGAAGTGGTTCTTCCAACTCACTTAGTCATTCCCTCTTTGTCTTTAGTACAACACATCGATGAAGTATCTACTTCCTCCTTACAATTGAGACAAATGGAGATAATCAAACTAGAAGAACGACGAGAACAAGCTAAGAAAACCCATGCTCACCACCAAGCGCTAATAAAATCCTCTTTTGACTCAAGCATAATGACCAGAAAAAGCTTTCAGATGGGAGATTTAGTTTTGAAATGGGATAAGGCTCATGAAGAAAAGGGCAAGCATACGAAATTTCAAAAGCTGTGGCTTGGTCCTTTTCAGATTGTACAAGTCATAGGCCCATCGACGTTTGTGTTGCAGGATTTGGCAGGTAGAAGAGATTCTTTGCCTTTGAATGGACAGATTCTTAAAATGTATTTTCCATAGAAGATCATTCTTCTATTTTTGTAGGATAGTTTTAGTTTGTTTTTTTTTGTTTTTTTTGTGTTTTTTCTTTCTTATAAATAAAACCGGTTGTAAATGATCATCAAAAAGGATTCATGAAAGAGCACACCAACTTTCTATCAGATTTTGATTTCACTTGTACAAATAGCAAAACTTTTCGAAAAATATGATTTTTGATAGATAGAGTTAACTTTTCCCTGAATATGATATTAGTTTCAACCTCTCAAAACACTTTGATGAAAGCAACCTTTGGTAAAAAAATGTTTTATGTCAGCACAATGAAAGGTATCATCAATAATAAAATAAATATTCTTTGTAAAGCTATTGTTTTCAAACTCTATTATTGTCGTCCAGAGCTTTCTTAAGGAAAAACAATGACTTCCTCCCTGCAAAAGGAAACCGCAGCATTCAGAGAAACAATCCGAGAGAACACTATATCTCAAAGAATAAGAGGTCTCATCACGAGCCGGCTTATCATGATCAGAGATATTATAACTTGCTGACTTTGCCAATACTGTCTATCAAAACAGGGCAACGACTCAAGATTGTTGCAATCAAAAGACAAGGGGTCTCATCACGAGCCATCTTGTTCAGCAAAAGTGTAAATCAAGTGAATGACTGTGTCATAATTTGGCCACCAAACCAAGACATTGTTCTTTAGAGAATAAAAAAGGAAAAAGTGTCAAAAAGGATTTTTCTCTGAAATGTTGTAAATAACCTCAAGGAGGAAAAAGCATCATTGCTGGATAACATGGTAACCCTGTTGAGGCTATGGACGCTTGCGGGCAGCAGAGGCTCTACCTACGACAAATGAGCATATTTTAAAGCCAGTATGCAGAGAAGACCTTGTTTTATCTTTAAAAAGGACCGAGTAATGTCTGGTATGAATGCAAGAACTAAGCCTAAGGAAGTAGACAATTGGAATAAAAGAAAGGTTGAGACAAAGTATCATTGATAGGATAAGGGGTAACCTACTCTATTTGTCCATAAAAAAATTTAGACATATGAAAATTTTTCCGTTTCGGAAGTGGAAATGTCAATAGAAAAGCAGAGATAACTGGTTCTTCACAGTGAATCGCCATTATTGTGGTCACCAACAACCCCCCTCTTTATTTGGTATTAGCAACCACATCAAATAAAGGGGGACCCTTGACAAAAAATCCCAAAAATATTTTTATCAAAATTTTTGTATTTAACTCCCTAAAAGCTATATCGCATCACAAAGAGAGAGTGAAGCGTTTTCCTACGCGCATAAATAAGCTGCAATGAAGCGATGCGACATTCATCGCATCGCATATCTTGAAAGCGCCCTTAAAGAAAACCTAAGGAATCGCCGATGGCCGATATGCGACGTCGCATATCGCAACGTCGCATAAGCAGCGCACAGTGATCAAATGAAAAATGCGATCTTGCGATTTGCGATCTTACAAACTGCGATCTTGTGATTTGCGATCTGCGATTAATGAGACTATTAATTTCTGCGATGACACCTCTCGACATCGCAATCCTCGATGTTGCGATGCGAATTGTAGAAACCACTCATCGCAAAGTTTCCTCGGCATGATCTGTAAACCCAAAATTGAGCGTGCACCTTAAGGGAAATTAATGATTGCACGCCTGAGTATCCAAGGATGATCGTGTTGCATTTTTCGAAGAGTCAAGTCATTATGAGTGTCATGATTATGCATTCATTAGAACTTAAAGCTTTCATGTCAATATTTTCATCATTTCTCTTTTCCTTTGCGTAAACTGTAAGGCCGCAACTAATATAAATCTATATGCAGGAAACATCTAAGGAAAAGGGGAAAGCGCCAATACTTGAAGAACAGAGAGGAGATGCCTTTGCAAATGGATGCCGCATGCAGTAGGGCCGCGAATTCCAGAGTATCACTCAATAGACACTCATGAAAATAGACTATCCAAGACTCAGAGTTAAAGGCGCACAAAAGCAGCATGTTTGCAAAAGATCCTGAAGCTCAGACTGGGTAAAGCAAAAAGAAAAATGCTAAAGAGGGAGGACACTCCAGAAAAGCCTGGTACAAAGAATGGAAGCAATTTTCAATACGGAAGATTGTTCAGGCAACGAAATCCCTAATTCATTAAGTCATTCGCACAGCCGGAAACCGAAATAACAACAACACAATCAATTTGAAAGAAATCTGGGTTATATTAAGTATACACACAGCAAATACACCCAGCCAGAGGAAGATTTTCGAAAATATCTTCTAGTTTGTCAGAAAGAGGTGCCAGCTTTTGTTATTTCTACTTTTATCGCTCGAGCAAAATAAAAAGACAACTAGCCGACTCTTTCCAGGCGAACCTTGCATTACTTACAGCACTAAGGAGCAGATACAGAAACAGTTAGAAATTAGATTCAATTTTTAGAAATAAATTTGTTTTAGTAAAAGGGCGGTCATTTGAAGCCGTTTCCTAAATTTGTGTAATTAAGATTAGTTAGTTAGTAGTATTTAACCCTTCTCATGGCATTTGGAGATGGGTCCGGAAATTTGTTAAAAAACTTGTCCTCAGAACATGCACTTTTGCACCCTCGGAGGGGGTTTTTGATGAATGGATGGATCAAGATTTATTTATGTTTGCATTTTAATGTCTACTACTGATGTTTCACTTCTGTACTCTTAGTAGATGTTAGAAGTAAGTAGAGATAAATCGTTATTTCTCGAAGTTTGTGAGTGAAATCAGTCATAAATGGTACTTTTATCTCTTGATTAATTTCTGCTTATATTCTTAGAGTGATATACAGCTGAGTTGTTTATATGTTAATGTATGAATGTGTGGGTTACCATTTGGCACTTTTGTATGGTGGAGTCATTTATTTGTGCTTGACATATGAATAACTTATCATGCGATATGTTGTTCACAACTGTTTTGCCTAACTTCTTATGCAGAATGGTTTATCTTAATTGATGTATATTCTTATGATAGCTGAATGATCTTTATTACCAGTTATTGTATGAAATCTTTTTAGATCGCATGATGAAAGAATTCTACCCCGGGTTAGTATAGATTAGATGTGTTGTTTTTGTTAGATTACAGTAGCATAGAGTCAGTTTAGAGTTTAGAATTAAATTAGCTTAAAATTACCTCTAGATTAGCATCATCAAAATCTACACACACACACATCCTTTAGATTGGGAAGTTGGTCCCATTATCCCCAGTCGGACCCGCTACACCAAACGGGCAAGGAGCCGCTAACCAGGTTCTGGACCGTGTCGGTATCCCCCTTGTTGTTGACCCGATTTTAGGGCCCTCAACACAACGTTAGAACCACAACGGGTTGTTAGTCATGTGAACATCGTTGAAAAGTAGTTGCGGTTAGCAGTTACCACGCCATTGCCACAACCGATGGAGGAGAGCGTGGTCACATGACAACCATCACCACAAACTACCACCATTAGGACCCAAAACTGACGATATAACCGCTCTTCAAACAAGTGTTCACATGCGGTGTCATCGCCCTCTGCCCAGTTAGCTATCCACTAACATTTTTGGGCTTAATATAAATTTTTGTTTTGGTTTCGTTATTAAATTTGGTTATCAATTAATATGAGGACCATGACATAAACCCTAGGTGCCAAAATCAACCCTAATTCAACCCTTCAAGTCAGCACATTCATGCCAAACTGAGCAAGAGTGGTTATGATGCATATAACCACTATATAAGGGAGCATTGGTATCCTTGTGAAGAGTTAGTGAGGATTAGGAGTGGTTTCTAGCTTTTGTATGTAGGTGCTGGAGGGATAGAGGCGATTTTGTTTTTTGTGTTTCCCGAGCATCTAGAGTCGGATTTGGAAACCATAACTGGCATTGAAAAGATGTTTTAGAGAGATTTGTAATGACAAAGGTCATAATTTCCTGTGTGCTCAGTCTGTCCAAATCACTGTGTAATTGACTTCTCTTCTCATTCCTAATAAAAACAGTCACCCATCTTGAAAGCAAACCCAGAGACGTAGTCCATCAAGGACGAACTCCATAATCAATCTTGTTGTCTAGTATATATGTGTATTCATTGTTTATACTTCTGTTTTGCATATTAATTATGGTTTATCAGCTATTGTAAAGTGTTCTTCTCCAACAATTTTCCTCATTTTCCGTGCTTTGGTTATCATTCAAATCACTAATGGCTAATTAATTCTACATCAATATTTAGTATATGGTCATTTGAGATCATATAATTTGGTTTTAGAGTAGGTCACATTTGTATAATGTGGCATTGAATGTTAACCAGGTCAAAGTCGCAGCTAGGAGAAGGAATCCTTGAGCAGATTGATCGAGAGATTGGAATGTGACAAGTCGTTCAAAAATCAACCATGTCAAGACCTGATGCAGGTGAAAACACTGAGACTAATATGAGTGAAGAATGGTTTTAGCAGGCATTCTTAACTATGCAGTAGATGTTGGGAGAGATGTACAAAGACAAGAAGGCGAGAGATGCATTTTCTTCTTCAAAGGCATCAAAGAAGGACAAAGGTAAAGGAAAGGAAGATAAACTAACTTCACCTCCAAAATCTCCATCATCCTCTTATTCTTCTTCTTCTTCCAGTGCAACATATGAAATGGATAAGAAACCTACGAAATCATCTCCTTTGAAACGTGATGTTAAATTTGAGTTATCTATTTATGATGGTGAAATGAATCCTAAAAAGTTAGATAACTCGATAAAGCAGTTAGAAGTGTATTGTCGAATTCAGAACATTTCTAAAGATAAAACTAAAATTCAGTTAGATACACTTAGAATGGGGGAACAACTTTAATCTCATGGGAAATAAAAACTCAGTTAGATGATAAGCGTACAAGAAAAGTTAGCTATTCATGGTCTAGGTTTTTGAAAGCTCTTAGGAAATAGTTCTATCCTTTAGATACATGGAGCAAGATGTTATTGATTGGCAGCATCTGAGGCAAGGTAAAGGGTGGAATTTTTAGGAGTTTACTCAAGAATTCAGGAATAAAGCATTGGTGCTTGGTATTTCATTGGATACATGTGAAACTTTGTTAAAATACATTGGGAGTTTACATTCATATTTGAGCATACATTATTAATGTTTAATCTTCATAATTTTGACGAGGTGTGTGTTCATGCCACACATATTGGATCAGGTGGTAGATCATTCAAGTTTCCATATCAGTCATCCAAAGAGATGGAAACCAAAAAATCCAAAGGCAATAAAGGGAACATTTTGAAGTGAAAGAAATCAACGATTGTTAAGAAGGAAAGACCAACCTGTTCTCATTGCCAGAGAATCAGTAATGATCAATCAAAGTTGTGGAAACTCCATCCAGAACTTAAGCCCAAAAAGTTCCTTAAGGTGAAGGATGAAAATAAGGCCATTGCAGCAGTCCAGCAAGATCTAGGTTCAAATTTAGGTGATGAAAGGAGAATAACCGGCATGGTTATGACAGGTAAAAATTATGATACTCGTTCAAGTTTGAAAACTAATGTATCTTCTTCAAACATAAATCCTTCACATGAGGATAAATGAGTTGAACTCTTCCACATAAGGATAACTTCTAAGCATAAAACTATTGACACAATGCTTGACAGTGGACCGCAAGCAAATTTAATATCTGAGCATATAGTTAATCAATTGGGATTGGAGACATAGAATCATCGAAGACCATACCCATTAGTTTGGATTAATAAATCAACTAATATACATGTCACAAAGAAGTGTTGGTTAAAATTTTCAATTACATCTAAGTCCATTGATGAAGTGGAGTTAGATGTGGTCCCAGTAGACATATGTCGAGTTGTCTTAGGAAGTCCTTATCTTTATAATATATATGCAGTGTTTTACAAAAGAGAACATGAATATCACCTAAAGAAAGAAGGGGTTGAGTTTATTGTTAGGGCACATAAATTCAAATCAAACTTGGATTTAATTGTTACAAATCAAGTTAAGCAGTTTATAAGTTCAAGTAAATATGTGCTCATGGTTATTAAGGAACAACATAAGGTTGATTGTTTGAGATGCAAGATTCAATTTATAGATCAATTGGCTAAGGTGGTTAATTATTTTTCAAGAAGTCTTATTCGTGAATAGGATGAGAAATATGAGATGCATTTAATGTCCTATAAACATCTTCTTAAAGATAGAATGAATATCAATTCATTCATTCAACTTAATTATAGAAGCTTCATCATCAGTAGTGTATTGCAGGGAATGGTACATGTGAGTATTCAGGGGTGCAAGTCAGTATTGGGGAAAGTCAGTGTTACATTTCTTTGGTATTTCATCATCATTTCATGCTTTTAAAAGTAATGAAACCTCTCTTGAAGTGGAGAGGAAGTCTATAAGTTTTCATGACAAAGAATTTTCAAAAGCAGATCTAAAGTTTCCTTACCATGGTTTGAAAACGAATGCATTAAGTGAAAGTGTTAGTCAAATGAAATATCACTTAATAGACATAGTGATTCAAGTAAATCAACAATTACTTAGATACTTTCAGAATCAAACTAAGTTATAGTAGTCTTTACATCACAGTTGGGTGAGTTATGGGTAGCAAGTTCACTTAGTAATTAGTCAACAGGAAAGTAAATCAAGTCAAGTAATTGATATGAAATCAGAATAAAAGGAGTCTTCAAATATTTCAGTTATTCCAGAAAGTAGATTGTTAATACCCATCATATGTATTGAACAAATTTCTACAAATATTATTTTCAAAAATATTTTTGAATCACTAACTCATAATTCTTCATGGAAAGAATTCAATTGCCATGTTGATAACAAGTTGTTTTCACATCATCGCAAGTTCTTCATATTGTGGATGGAAGAAATAGGTCACTGAATCCAAAGGTATCATGGTCAGGATCGTCAAGGTCATCATTTGTAGGTGATTGATCAAATGTATTGGTGCATCATCAAGTGAAGATGGAAAGAGAGGGAGTTCTACCCTCATCGACTAATTGTTTAGTCAAAACGTTTGTGGTCCAAAAGCTTTCTAGTGGTGAGGAATGACCCAGAAAGATCCATCGATCCAATTGCACAAGTGTTTGAAGTGTCATCATTATTATTCATGGGTGTCGTTCAGTGTCATCGTTGCTTCAGTTCAACTTCGACAGATCGACAGTGTTGGTTATGATGAGGTAGTTCAGGTAATTTTTGTCGTTATAGTTTCATGGCGTTCAATTGATGTGATGTCGTATCTCACTACCGAATTATGTCATCGACAGTTTCGCCAATTTTTGGTGGATGACATGTTTTTTTTCGTCCAACTTTGCAGTCTTTATGATTGATATAGTCGATTGTGTAAAAGGATTCAAATTTAAGGTACCTCATCAATGACATAGTCTTATCATCATCGTCACCAATGTCAGTTACAAAGATGCGACGTTCGTCGTTGTTTAATGTTGACGATAGTTGAACGAGACCACAAGGATGTACAAGGGTTGATCATCTGGTAAAGGCTTCAGTTTCACCGATATCTCCTTGCAGAGCCGACATGGATCTTGAAAAGTTAAACAAAAAACTCTTTACCCAAGCGTGGACATAAACCTTAACTCCTAAGATATATTTTCATCATTTGTTTACCCTAATAATCGTAGGTTCATAAACCTAATGCCTAAATCCTAATGCACCTTTTGAAACCATAAACCATACATTCATCCTATCCTAAAACCCTAGTCCTAACCAAAAACTATTTATTAAATACATTAAACAAAGCCTAAAGTTCTAAAACCTAAGTCCTAAACCCTTTATACACCCCTCGGCCTTGTTTAACTATGTAAAACATTGTAAAATATAATACACAACCCTAACCGTGGCCAAACTACATTGGAACAGAGTGCATGTGAATGGTTACAGGTTATCCGTCAGGTTTCATAATCTGCTGGTCACAACCGTAGACATGACCATATCAGGGGACCACCACCATGTGAACACTGCATAGGAACCATCAGAGTTCAATGATAACCATGTGGGGAATTGACAACGTCGGAACCACAATGGGTTGTTAGTGATGTGAAACAATGTTGAAAGGCCACCGAGGTTAGCAGTTATCGTGCCATTTCTACAACCACCGAAGGAGAGTGTGGTCACATGACAACTGTCACCGCAGACCAGAATTGCGGGGACCCAAAACCGCCGATATAATCGATCTCCAAACAGGTGTTCACATACGGTGTCATCACCCTCCTCCCCGGTAGCTAACAACTAAAAATTTTGGCCTTAATATAATGTTTTATTTGGGTTTTGTTATTAAATTTGGTTATCAATTAATACGAGGACCATGACATAAACACTAGGTGGCAAAATCAACCATAATCCAACCCTTCAAGTGAGCACATTCATGCCAAACTGAGTAAGTGTGGTTATGATTCATCTAACCACTTTAAAAAGGAGCATTTGAAGCCTTGTGAAGAGTTAGTGAGGATTAAGAGTGGTTTTCAGCTTTTGTATGCAAGTTCTGGAGGGATAAAGGTGGTTTTGTTTTTAGTGTTTCGGGAGCATCTATAGTCGGATTTGGAAACCGTAACTGGTGTTGGAAAGCTGGTTCAGAGAGATTTTTGTTGAGCGAGGATAGAAATGCCTGGGTGAAAGTTTAGTCTGTCCAAATCACTGTGTAATCGATTTCTTCTTCTCATTCGTAATAAAAATGGTCACCCATCTTGAAAGCGGACCCAGAGATGTAGTCTATGAGTGATGAACTTCGTAATCAATCTTTTTGTCTAGTATATCTATGTATTCATTGTTTACACTTCTCTTTTGCATCTTAATTATGGTTTATCAGTTGTCATAAAGTGTTCTACTCCTCAGTTTTCCTCATTTTTCATGCTTTCGATTATCATTCTGGTTAATCAATTCTACGTCAATATTTTATATATGGTCATTTCAAACCAATGGTTCGTGGAAATTTATCTTGTAGTGGGCTTGAGTATGACTTGTCAGCAGAGACTTTTGATCAATTGAATATTGATGACTTGGTTATTGCAGAGAGAGTTTTTTCGTCAGTTGTGAAAAGGAGATTGTATGGTAAGATTTGTTTTTAGTAATTAAGCATAGTCTTATATGTGGGTCTAGTTTGAAAATTGTATGAAACGTGTCCTATAGTGTTGGGGTTTTGAATTAGATGAATCCAGTGTGAAATATTTTGAAATTAGGTCCATAAAGGATCTGAGGGATGGAGCCTTTAGTAAGGGAGTGGTAGCTTCCTTCCGATGGTGGCCAAAGAACTTTCTTAGGGAGTAGTAGCTTCCTTCTAGTGTAGATGGAGAAATAATAGAAGGTGCTTGCCTCCAGTAGGTACGATCTTGCTTACAAGTAGAAGTTTGTGCAAGTCCAAGATGTAAAATATGATTTTCTAAGAAGATGAAGAAGAAAACAATGGTAGATTTTCCTAGTTGGATTTTCCACCTAATATCTTGTGTCTCTATGTGATGATGATGTGTTGTTCTCTTATGTTACACTATTTTATGATTCTTATGTATAGATTTGATGTCATTATTTTAACATTATAAATAATATTGAAAACAATTAAAGTTGAATTAGTAAGAAATATTGATTCACCCTGCCCCTCTCATTATTTCTAACAATTCTTAGAACCCATTCCCAGTAGACAATAGGTGATCAAAAAAATTATTAAGCACATCCCTTCCTTGGTAACACTAGAACAAAATGAGGCTATTCTTGAATAAATCTCTTTTGAAGAAGTGGAAGCAATAATTAGAGAGATTGTAGATAGAAAGTGGAGTCCAAAAAAACCTTTTCTATTGTAAGATTTTGATCATTTTTATACAAATTTTGATGATATTATTTTACCTAAATTTTGAAAATAATATATTTGTTGACTTGTACATAGAGAAGAAATATATAGATGTAATCTTTCATGATTTTGAAATTTTAATTATATATAAAGCCACAACCTCCATTTATAATATAAATAAAAATACAAATTAACATATATTTAATTATATAAGTTAAAATAATAACTTATATTAATAATTATTATATTTTAAAAATTCAATATTTACCCTAAATATGTTGGGAATAATGCTTAATTAGTTATGTAAATTTCTATTTAGTGTTTTGTGCAAAATTAAGGCAACAAATTGTTAGCTGTAGTAGTGCTGGAAATTAGCTGTGATGTCAGTAGATTTGTTTCAGAGTAGATTTTAGTAATAGTTTTACTATATAAGAATGTAGTTAATAGTTGAATTAATATATGAGATTTCCAACATTTTTTAGCTCACACAGTAACTGTGTTTCTTAATTGTTTTATTTTTTTATATGTATTTTTCTTCATAGTACTGTTGGCTTCTCAATTGGCTTGAAATAATTCATTTCATATTCTACAAGTGGTATGAGAGCAGGTAAAATTATTTTGGGTTAAAGTTGTATTGTTAGAATTTCGCCAAAGTTAATCATGTCGAATTCTAACCAGATGCTAGTTCCAGAATTTTATGGCAATGATTATGATTATTGGTGCATTAAGATGCTAACCTTTTTGATTGGAAAATATTTGTGGGAGATTGTTGAATAAGGATATGGGGAGCGAGCTGATTGGAATGCTCTTACAGCTAATGAAAGAACAACAAGAAAGGAAGCAAGGAAGAAGAATGCTCAAGCTTTGTTTCACATTTAGATAGCTCTTGATAAGAGCTTATTTCCAACAATATTAGGAGCAAAAACCGCCAAAGCTACCTCGGAGACTCTACAAGAAGCTTACCAAGGTAGTGATCAAGTTAAGGTGGTCAAGCTTCAGACATTGAAGTGAGAGTTTGAGAATTCGAATATGCAAGAAGTTGAAAGTATCAGTGACTATTGTGTGAGAGTCAAAGATGTGGTCAATAAAATGGCTACAGTTGGAGAAGCTGTAAGTAATGAAGTTTTAATTAAAAAAGTATTGAGATCTTTAACACATAGATGGAATCATGTTGCAATAATCATGGAAGAAACTAAGGATTTGACAAAACTACAGTTTGATGAATTGGTTGGATCTTTGATGTCTCATGAAGAAAGATTGAAGGAAAGTTTTGAAGCTGTAGAGAAAGATTTTTCCTCTAAATTACAAATTACAAAGAATGAAGATGCAAGTAGCAGCAGTACCAAAAGCAATCAAGGTCAAAGTAAATGGCAAAGCCAAAATTATTCAAGAGGTAGAGGAAGAGGTGGCTCAAGTGGAAGAGGTAGTTTCAGAGGAAGAGGTGGAGGTAGATTTGATAAGAGAAATGTTAAATGTTACCATTGTAATAGGTATGGTCACTTTGAAAGAGAATGCAGATTGAAAGAAGGTAAAAATGCTAATTATGCTCAAGAAAATGGTGAGTATCCTCGAGATCACTTATTTTTATCTTATGCCAAAGGTGAAAATACTACTAAAGATGTTTGGTACCTAGATTCTGGATGCTCTAACCATATGACAGGGAATGAGAAGTTGTTTTCCGCAAAGGATGGAAGTTTCAAATCCAAGATCGAGGTTGGTGATGATAAATCATTGGAGGTTGCTTCCAAAGGAGCTATGGAGGTCCAAACAAAAGAAGGTATAAAGAGTATTCATGACATTTATTATACTCCACAATTGAAGCATAATTTGTTGAGCGTTGGGCAGCTCTGTGAGGAAAATTATAAAGTAGTCTTTGAAAATAAGGCATGTACTATCTATGATAAGAATAAGGGAAATAGGGTGATCACTGTTGTGCCTATGACAAGAAATAGGATGTTTCCCTTGAAGTTTGATGAACATAACAAAAATCTTGCTAACATGTCTTATGAGGATTCAAGTTGGTTATGGCATCTCAGGTATGGGCATTTAAATTTTCAAAGTTTGAAGTTTCTAACCTCACATGCATTAGTTTCTGGTTTGCCCAAGGTAGAAGAGCATAAGGAGGTTTGTGAAGGATGTGCTAAAGGAAAGCATGCAAGGGAAAGGTTTCCAAAGGGAAGTGCATGGAGGGCTCATTACCCACTTCAGCTTGTTCATTCAGACATATGTGGTCCTATTCAGACTAAGAGTTTGGGTAAGTCATCATATTTCATCACTTTTATTGATGATTACTCACGAAATTGTTGGGTATATTTTTTGAAGGCTAAAAGTGAGCCCTGGATACATTCAACAAGTTCAAAGCCCTTGTAGAAAATGATAGAGGGTGCAAGATCAAATTTTTTCGGACTGACTGTGGGGGAGAATTCTGCTCAAAAGATTTCCAGAGTTATTGTGATATGAATGGCATCACGAGGCAGCATACTACAACATACACACCCCAGCAGAATGGCATAGCTCAAAGAAAAATTTGTACTGTGGTTGAAATGGCAAGATGCATGCTACAAAATAAGGGATTGAGAAACACTTATTGGGTAGATGCAGTTGCTACAGCAGTATACATCCTCAACCGTACCCCCACCAGTGCACTGGAAAATATGACTCCTTATGAAGCTTGGTATGGAAAAAGGCATAATGTTAATCATTTCAAAGTTTTTGGTTGTTTGGCTTATGCGCATGTACCTGATCAGAATAGAAAAAAGTTAGATGCAAAGAGTGAGTTATGTAGTTTTATTGGGTATAGTGAGACAAGAAAGGCTTATAAATTGTATAATCCTCTAACTAACACGCTTATTGTCTCAAGAGATGTAATTTTTGATGAAGGGGGAGTTTATGGTCATCAAAAAGGCCATGTTGAGAAGACAAAATTTGTTTTGAATGATGATATGATTGTTGATAACGATCATGAGCAGCCAACTAATGTTTCTGTAACTAGTGGCTTAACTCCACCAAGCAACCCTTCATCAATTTCTTCAACATCAAGTTCAAGTTCAGCTTCTTCTCCAAGTTCTACAAGGAAGGTAAGAAGATTGAGTGATATTTATGAAAGGAGTGCAAATCAAGCACATGAAGAAAGCCCAGTAGGTGAGATAGTCAATTTTGCTTTATTAGCCAAGGCTGAATTTGAACCATCATGTTTTGAAGATGCATGTACTAATGAGGTTTGGATGCAAGCCATGCAAGAAGATATGGATTCCATTCAAAGGAATGACACTTGCAAGTTGACAGAGCTTCCACATGACAAGAAAAATATTGGCACCAAATGGGTCTATAAGACTAAATTTAACAGTGATGGGAGTGTTGAAAGACACAAAGCAAGATTAGTTGCTAAAGGATTCACATAGAAGTATGGAATTGATTATGAAGAGACATTTGCACAAGTAGCAAGACAGGAGACCATTAGAATGTTGATTTCATTAGCAACTCATAAAAAGTGGAGCATACATCATATGGATGTGAAAAGTACCTTCTTGAATGGGTATTTAGAAGAGGAAGTATATGTGGAGCAGCCACAAGGTTTTGAAGTGGAAGGAAAGGAGAATAATGTCTACAAGTTGAAGAAGGCTTTGTATGGCCTTAAGCAAGCACCAAGAGCATGGTATGCAAGGATTGATGGATACTTTCAGGAAAATGGCTTCGACAGAAGTAAGAATGATCCTACCCTTTACTGCAAACAAGAAGGTATTGATATTTTAATCATAAGTTTGTATGTTGATGATCTATTGTATATGGGTAGTAGTTCTAAGATGAATGATAAATTCAAAGCTACTATGATGAATGAATTTGAGATGAAAGATCTAGGCATCATGAAATATTTTCTAGGAATGGAGGTTTATCAAAGTAAGGATGAGATTTTCATTTGTTAGACAAAGTATGCACAAGATGTACTAAATAAATTTGATATGCTTGATTTTCATCCATCCCCTACTCCAAGTGCTCATGGAGAGGTGTTATGTAGAGATGATGGTGTTGATTTAATTGATGAGAAAACTTACAGAAGTATTGTGGGGAGCTTGATATTTCTAACCCACACAAGGCCTGATATTACATATTCAGTTTCACTTGTTTCAAGGTATATGAAAAATCCATCTGAAATACATATGAAAGCAACCAAGAGGATTTTAAGGTATGTGAAAGGCACTCTAAATTTTGGTATTCATTACTACTGTTATGAAAAGTTCAATCTTGTTGGATTTAGTGATTCAGAATAGGGAGGTAGTCTTGATGACTTTAAGTCCACATCTGGAAATTGTTTCTCTTTTGGTTCTCGTTTGATTACATGGAGCTAAAAAAAACAAAGCATTGTTGCCCTCTCATCCACAGAAGCAAAGTATGTTGCAGTTACCTCAGCAGGTACAAAAGCTCTTTGGCTCAGAAAATTTTTGGAAGAAATTCGAGAAAAACAAGTTCAACCTACAATGATTTATTGTGATAATGTAAGTGCCATCAAGTTAGCAAAGAATCCAGTTCATCACAATAGGACAAAGCATTTTGACCTGAAATATCACTTCATTAGAGATTTGGTGCAGAAGAAGGATATTGAATTGAAGCATATAAATACTCAGCATCGCCTAGCAGATATCTTCACCAAAGCAGTTGCAAAAGATTAGTTTTTAGCACTACGAGATAAGATAGTAAATCCTCATTAATCATTAAGGGGGAGTGTTGGGAATAATGCTTAATTAGTTATGTAAATTTCTATTTAGTGTTCTGTGCAAAATTAAGGCAGCAAATTGTTAGTTGTAGTAGTGCTGGAAATTAGCTGTGATGTCAGTAGATTTGTTTCAGTGTATATTTTAGTAATAGTTTTACTATATAAGAATGTAGTTAATAGCTCAATTAATATATGAGATTTGCAGCATTTTTTAGCTCACATAGTAACTGTGTTTCTTAATTGTTTTATTTTTTTATATGTATTTTTATTCATAGTACTATTGCCTTCTCAATTGGCTTGAAATAATTCATTTAATATTCTTCAAAATAGTCTATTTATCTATAATAATAGAAATTTATATAAATGAAAAAAATAGTATTAATAGCTAACCATTTTAATTCTCATGCTTATTGTATTATTTGAAAAAATGATATATTGTTGAAGTATGATTATGGTTTTTAGTTATTTTAAACATTTTGTATTTAAGACGTGTCAAAGTCAATGCCATGTATCTGAGTCATGCCACAACGTTTATATCATAAGGATCAAATATGTAGAAAATGATGATCACGACTGCCTGAAACAGAAGAGAAATACCCTGATTAAGAAGTGCGCAGGTATCACTTAATTATAGAAGTTTACGTTGTTTCCTCAAAGTAATGAATATTTTCCATCCAAAATTCTTTTGACAAATTCTGTCTAATTCAAGCCATTGGCAGTCTAATGACTTGTGAGGGCAGCAGATTTCAGCTGGATCTGAAAATCCGGATGAAGATAAATATGGAAACCTGGTCTTTAAACAATAGCCAACGAAAGATTCATAACATTGAAATCAACCTTTATTAGCAAAGTCCACCCACAATAATTTAATGTGCAGGTCTTCAACCCAGAAGGCAAACGCAATAACACCAGCTCTTGAGCTAGCCAGTCATTGTTAATATCCGATACTGTTTTCCGAGAACGAGGGATGTGCATGCTCAAGCGTACTCAAGCGGCGATAAATATTGTCAACTGTCATCTTCATTGCCTTAAGCCGAGTAATCAAATTGGTATTCTCCTCTTCCAGACGTCTTCGACGGCTGCCTATTTTTGACTGTCCTCCTCATGATTATTGTTATCAGAAAGCCGTGGGTTGGGATTAGGGCTACCATTAATGACGTGAGATGTGAAAGTGTGATACAGCTCGGGCCTGTGATGTGGGCTAGGTTTAGGGTTAATGGTTGGAGTAGTGGGAATGTAATCGCATGGGTAGTCTAGTCCGAGAGCAAAATAAGAGCTACGGTTAGTGTTAATGGTTGGAGTAGTGGGAATGTAATCGCCTGGGTAGTCTGGTCCGGGAGCGAAATGCGAGCTACGGTTAGGGTTAGGGTTAACAAGATTAGCGATGGCAATGTAATCGCGTGGAGTATCGAATGCGATATCGCCATTATTACTTTCCCACACGAGGAACGAATTCCTATTGCGGGGAGAAGGTGGCTGATACGGATAATTAATCCTCTCGTTCTCTATGCAAACCATTGGATCTCCTCGGATATTATTAGATTTCTTCCTCCTCTTCAATTTCGGATTACTCCGCTCGAAATAATGGTGTGAATTATTGGGAGGGATTCCGCCTCTGGGATTTGGTTGCCGATGATAATGGTCAGAATAATTGAATGGAAAACCGCCTCTTGTGTTTTGGTGCCGATGACATTGGCGAGAACAATGGGGAGGAAATATACCTCTGGTATTTTGCTGCATATGAGAACGGTATTGGCGGGTGTTATAATCCATGGGCGGAGACATTTGACAGCCTTGTTGCCTGCCCGGGCGCTGATTCCAAGGAAGTGTAGATAGCATTTTTGAAGTAATCAAAGAGAATGTGAAAAGACTCTTGAAGGAATAACGGCCAGAATTTTGAAATGAGACGGAGGAAATTAACAGTTAGATTCTCGATGGAGTAGGTTACTACTTAGAATTTATTAGGCCGAAAGGCCTTCCTTTGAAAGAGACTTTCTTCCTTCTTTTGTTTCTGAGGCTCACACGTGGCGGTCCACATTCAGCTGGAAATTGTTCAAGCATTTCTGCTATGGTCTTCATCCTTCAGCGGAATGGTAGGAATTTTTGTTATAGGTGACTAGCGGAGATCGATATCCTTGGCTTCTACTATCATTCCCGCCTGTCTATCGCTGGAAATTGCCGTATGTGTCTCGTCGAGGTCAAGAAGAGTCCCAAGCCCGTGGCATCTTATGCCATGCCTGCGCTTCCTGGTAATTTATTTCTTTCGCTCTTTTCCCTTTGGTTTCCTCGAATCCCCAAGCTGTTAAATGCTGCTGCAGGATATCAATTTGAAGGATGTTGATTTTGGGGTTTAACTATCAGGCATGAAGATAAAGATTGATACTCTGATGGTGATAAAGGCAAAGGAAATTTATGGCTTTCGTCCTTTTCCCTTTGGTTCCCTCCAATCCCCAAGCTGTTAAATTCCTTGAGAGCCCACATATGCCTGGCCATTGCAGTTTATATATTGATATCCACTGGAAGGAAGTCTTCGAGAGTGGATATCGGCCATCGGAGGGAAAATGGCGAACCAGTATTCCACCAAAAGCTCTTTCGAAATCCTGGTTGTGAGCACCATGATGAGTCGGCTATATATGCGCAGCGCCTTTCTGGACACCAATACCTTCCTATCCAACTCGTATGATCGCATCATCCCAGACGAGAGCAAGAGCCCATTGGAGAGAGAGGAGGGAAGCTCGAGAAGAATATGGTTCACATTATATCCAGGGGGAAATTGATAAACTGAAAGCGAACTCCAGCCAGGTCATCACCATTGGCGACCACCATGTTTGCGTGGGGTTCCACGAGGACCCAGAGTCCACCTACCACATCTGGGAATGGCACACCGCGTCTATGAATGGCACGGTCACATCATGCTCTATGATGAGGAGAAGGGATACATGCAATCTACGGGAATTTCTTTGAGAAGGCAACTGAGTTTAAGCGTAGAGCGGCTAAACCCGAGGAGAAGAAAGACAAGGAGAACGAGGCCTCCGGTGGAACTGTGGGCTTAGGAGGGCTTATTGATACCGTCAATGAGATGAACGCTCGAATTTTGTGCAGAAATATTGGAACCGGGTCCTTCAAGTGAAGCTGCTCGTTGGTTAATCACCGGGGTTTTTGGGCTTAGGGTTTATGCGAACTTACTCCTAAGAAGCCCCCCTTTAAAACAAAAAATTATGTGCATTGGTTGGTTCTGGTAAGTCGGCTAATGCTTTATTACTTTGGGAAAGGTATTTTCTGTAATAACTCGTGGGTGGTAGTTGCAATATGAAGTCTTGAATTACTTTTGAGATAATTGCAGCATTTAAAGGGGATTTGTGCTTGTAAATCAGAAATGTCATGTGCTTGGGTTTGTTTCAGATGTGGAAATTATTCAGTTTTTTCTGATGGTCCCAAACAGGTCTTTAGGGTTTCCATGCCCTGTGCATGTTTTTGTTGGACACGACAATTGCATTTAATTCTGCAAAAAATGTTGTTCTTCGTGAAATATAAAGGACCTTTTATTTGTGTGAAATCCAGGTAGCTGCTCTGATAAAATTTAAATATATTGTTTTGAAATTGCATGGTTGGTGGTCTGGATGCTATAATATGTATTCACTGTACCAAACTCTATAGCTATGCTGTCATAAGTAGAGAGCAGCTGAAAGATTTCCATAAATTACATATTAGATAGGGATTTCGGCATGCTTCTTCTGTTAAGAGAAGATTATGGACAACAATTCATTTATTATCTCCGTTGTAGTTTCTTTATGTTTCTTCTCTTAAAAATAGTTGGAACCTATATTGTCTTAATCAAGATGTATTATTCCTTATTAAATTTGTTATTGCATATAGATAAGGGAGGTGCTCTAGGCCCAGATCTTATTTTGCTATTGCACGTAGAGAAAGGAGGTAATCTAGGCCTGTCTCGTGATAATGTGATGGTATTTTAATAAAATGAAGAATAGAACCATAGCTTGGCAGGGATTAATTATTTATTTTACTTATCATATTTGAATAACAATAAACTACTCTAGGCCGGTCTAGGGATGATGTGATGGTATTTTAATAAGATGGATTACAGAGCCATATCTTGGTAGGGATGAATTAGTTATTTTACTTCATATTTAAATAATAATAAACTAACATAGATCCTCTTAAACAGGGGTGTATATTTGAATAACAATCAAGGTGTATATTTAAATAACAATTATAAATAAACTAGCATAGATCAATGTTAGCCTGGCACGATATATTGTGTTATTAGTTGTTGAGAGGTAGGAATCTCAAGTTTTTGATCCTTAATAAATTGTGTATTATTTGTTGAGAGGTATGCATTTCAGTTTTTTTATCCTTAATAAATTAATTTAACATTGATTTATTGGTTAGTTTTTCTCAAGGATAAAAAAAAAGCCTTGTTCAATATAAAATAGTATATGCTAAAATTCAATTTGAGATGGTTCAGCATAAAATTTTATATACAAAAATACAATTTGATATTTTTCCATGGAGCTTTAGGTGCAGCTTACTTTGCAGTTTTACAATGTAAAACTATTTTTTTGGGTGGGTATTTTCTAACGTAAAGTTGATCCAGAGGGATTTCTTGACGTTTGTTGTTTGTTTGTGTACTAACAATTATGTTTGTCTCTGTTTGTGTTGAATTGAGAAAATATCCTTCTCTGAGCTATGAGAAATATCTGGACTTGAGTTACGAACTTACCTTCTAATTCCAGGATGCAAAATTTCGCTAATGAACTCATATTTTATCTTGGAAGGTTTGATGGCTTATACCGTCAGTTTGGTTGAAACATATAGATAGCCCATTGTCAGTGCATTGTGTGGTGATCTGACAAATAAAATAATTTGTCATTTTGTTTCTTAGCTATAGCAATGATCTCATGGAATAAAACTTTGATTTAGAAGTCATTTTTCCAGATTCAAATAGAAGTGTTCATCTTTTATTTATTTAGGAGTGTATATATTAATGGGAAGGACTATCCTGTGTACATGGTTATGGTCATATGTACCATATTTATTTTCCAATTACTCACTTTCCATGAGATGCATCTGATAATAAGTTGGTACCAACTTTAGTGCCATGTCAGCTGAGTTGTGGTCTCACTGTAAAAATGTGGGAGTTTACTATTGCTGGCCTAGGTTGGGCTCCCAGGAAAAATAAGAGAATTCTCAGCTATATACCCAGAAGTGCAATTCTGATATGAATAGATTTTAGCAACAGATTGGGGAAATCAGTCCCTGACTTGGCCAAAAAAATAGGGGTGTTATGGTAAGGAGAAAAGAAATATTTAAACCCCAATCATTTTATCTAAATTTAAATTAAAGCACTGGCCTAACAATGGTATCATAACAGAATAGAAATCATGATCAGGTCTTGCTTCTAGCATTATTTTCCTTCCAAAATTTAACTCACTTCTTTTGTTGACCCCAAGGTTCATCATTCAAATTCACAAAGCTACTTTGAATCTACTGAGGGTTAAAATGGAACTATTTTTTATTTTTGTGTGTGCCTGTGTAATTGAAGCTAAACATAACTGCAAGGGTCATCTTTATTCTTCCCTGGAATTTACTATAGGTGTTGCGCTTTCTGTTATATGTAATAGGATGTTTCCTTGAAAGTTTTCCCATGCTGAATAGGATCTATGTTGTGCACAAATGCAAATCTAAGGTTCCACAAATCAAAATTTAATGCACTCCAAGTGCTATGCTTTTCCTGATTTTGATGCCCAGCTGACTTATCTTAGGATTTATGTGTGCAATGCAATTCTAGGGTTCTGTACATTGCAATTTATGCTCCACGTGCTTTGCAATTTCTGTGCCTCCCAGAATATTACATTCTCGATTCTCTGCACTCTGACCTTGTTGCCCCGGACACCCATTAACGACAGAAACAACGACAACCGAAGAAGAAAAGTATTATGAAGTTGAGGTTGAAGATGCATAGAACGAATTAGATTCTGATGTTGGGGGAGACAAAGACAACCAGCAAGTAAAGGGCAAGGGATTGAGGTGGGCTGATGTAGACAACAATGGATTGGATAAGGCACAAAAAAGGCTCATAGAAGCTTTGCCTCCAAAGTTGTCTGGAAGGAGCAAGGCCTTGATGAAATATATAATTTTTTTATCACAAGAGGACGATCCATCTGAATTAATCATGAAGTGGATGAGAATAATGAAGCCCAAAAGAGTAGATTGGCTTGCAGTCCTCAAACAGATGGAGGAACAGAACCTCAGCCATCCCCTCTTCTTCAAGGTCAGTGGCTTTTCAATTATTATAGATGCACTTCTCAAATATAGATGGACTGAGTAAGTTATTAACCAAGTTGATATGTATGACATTTTCTTTTCAGTCCACTAATGCCTTAACTGCTCTGCAATTTATGCATACGAAGCTTCTTGGCAATGTTATCAGACTCTTTGCAGTCCAAGTAGAGTCGCGAGTTTGACTATGTTTTAAGAGGAAACAGAGTCTAATCAGCTGAATCTGAATTAATCCCGACTTATTCTTTAAAGTTTAACTCATAAATATCACCCAAACTCACTGTTACCACTCAAATTATCACCTAGGAGGAAAAGTTCTAACCTCAATGGGACAACCTAGATGCATAATAGGCAAGCCACTCACTGTCACCTTGAAGGCCTTGCCCTACCAAGGATATTGCCTATCCCAGGGGAATCTGCATGATCAATTTAAACTTAGATTGTTGGGAGAGAAATTGGAAAATACTAGCATGAATTGACTACTCTTATGCTTAACTCAATCAAATCGATTCATTCATCAAAGATGTGAGAATTTGCAAGTAAATTGTTGAATTAATCCCAAAAGGAGAAGTGAATGTCACATTATCCTTTTTTATGCTATTACTAATGTTGAGATCAAGTGTGAAATACCCCAAAGTGAATGCTTAAATGGTTACAAACAAGTAGATTAATGTTGAGAACAAGTGTGAAGTAATCCCAAAGTGATGCTTAAATGATTACAAAATGTAGATTAATGTTGAGAACAATTGTGAAGCATCCCAAGTGATGCATAATTTGTTATAAAATTAGATTGATTCGAGTCACAAGGTAATTCTGAATCTAAAACCCCTGTTTAGATAGAAACGATTCACATATGGAAAGTGCAACAAGTAATCCATAAAGTCCAACTTTATATACCATTCAAAAATTGCAACTGAAGACCATAAGCATAATGTTATTCAGATTTTGTGATAAATCATTTTTACTTCACTTATTACTCGTTAAGGGAGTGATCTTATTCACAAAAATGTAGTGAATTTGAGTCATATTCAATATCTCTAGAACCAGTGGGTATTGACACGCTCAAATAGCGCTTATCAAAGTGTTAGGTTGTAAGGAGTTGTGGTTATCAATTTGAAACATTGTCTTAGTACGTGTGTATGATCACAATATAAGCAATGAGATAATATTTCAAAGTATGGCATATATCAGTGTTATCATAAGAAATAGTGATTGCAAATGAATGAAAGAAAAAAAATCTAAAATGCTATACAAATAATTCGAAGTGAAGTATTACTCTCTTGATTCTGCCTTAAACTGAATCTACCCTTAAATAGTATAGCCTTAAGAAAATATTCCAACCATTAAACTGTCAACTGAAAATTTTGAATGAAGTCATTTGGCCCACTCCTTGTAATTCGTCTCAAAGTAAAAACATCCATTCCTTTTTTAGAAATATTAAACCAGATCTCATATAATTGTTGCAAGTGCAAGTGTTGTGATATGCTAAAGCAAGGTCTAGAATTATTGCCAGTATTTAAGATATTTGCCATTAGCAAAACCTAAACCCTAACGTCCTCTTATTGGAGCAAGACTGACCTTCTTCAAAGCTTATATCAGTTGGAAAAACAATGGAAATCCTTGCAAAAAACCTAGTCATCGATAAAAGCGACATAGAGCGAAAACCTCACATTAAATTTTCCCCTTAATTGCATTCTCCCAAATGTTTTTCAACTAAGCTTGTAGAGGAACTCCCACAACTCCAACCGTGACTTTAGCAAGTGAATCCTCTTTTCTATTTATAACATTCAAATTAAAACCTGATTAATAAAATAATATTTCTTTACAAAAGACCCTGGTATCCTCCTTTTTTCCCTTTGAGTGAATAAAATAGGCCCACAATGCTACTTGTCATCTCCATAAGGAAATAGCTAGCCTCTAAATTTGTAGAGAAGACCTCAACATTGTGTCCTTATCCCAAAACACCTCAAAAGGTGACAGATGCCTTTAAATATGTGAAAATGGATTAAATAATGTGTCCTCTTTAGATGGTGGTCTACACTCATATAAGCTATATTCTTCTCTTCTGGAAACTTTCCAGTTTTGTCTCTCAACATTCTCATAGATGTTTTCTTCCAAATTGTAGGATATAATTTTAGGTGTAATTTCTAGCCTTATTTCTCAGTGTGCCCATAAAATTTAAATCAACACTGCAATGATTGGAGGACCACCATCCAATGTTGCTATTGCACTTGTAAGGTTGGGAGGTAGAGTAGCATTTATGGGTAAAGTAGGTGAGGATCCCATTGCTTATCAAATGGTTCTCACAATGAACAAGGAACATTTCCAAACTCGTGGTGTTAAATTTGATCCTTATGCATCCATAGCAGTTTCCTACATGAAGGTAACCCGTCAGAAAGGAAAATTAGGAATGGAATGTGTCAAACCATGTGTAAAAGATGGTTTTCACATTTCTGATATTAACATCGACATACTGAAAGAGGTATTCTTATAGTCATCCACACAAAATGTATACTTTTAACTTCTTTTTTCACAACATTTTCCTTATATCATGTGCTTGATTAGTCTCCCCTTTTATATATTTGACCTTTCCCATTATTTATATTTTTTTGGTTTGGTCCAATTTTTCGATCATCTTACAGAAGTAGACTGCTTTGTAATCACTATGTGCTGAAAACCACAGGCTGGAGTTAAATGCTCTTTATCTATGACTAAATATTTGAACTTTTCACGCAGGCCAAGATGTTTCATTTCAATTCCATGGTTCTTCTTGAACAATCCATGCATGCCACTCTTCTTGCTGCAATCAAAATGTCGAAATAATTTGGGGGACTTATATTTTTTGATGTAAACCTCTCTTTTCCACTTTGGAGGTCTCGAGATGAGACAAAGAAACTTATCCAAAGTGCATGGAATGAGGCAAATGTCATTGAGGTAACCATGCAAGAATTGGAATTTTTTATTGGTATGTGTTTTGTTACTATGTTTCCACAAACTAAAACAGGACTACGAACGTTTTCTGTTTCACATGGATACATATCTTATACAAAAATATAGACATCTAATAATATTTCATAAGCTAGGGCATTGCATTCAACCCTTATCTGACACCCAATTTTTGTAGGCGCAAGACCAATCCAAAATGTTCTATGTTGTTTGTTCCTCATTTGGTTCTCTCTAGGACTGCAAAGTTATATAAACTGAGCATTGTGAGTGCAACATCCCCAAAAGAAGAAGCCACTTCAAATACACCACTCACAGAGGTTCAAGAGGTTCCTCAAAAGCGTAGAATGAAAGGTAGTTGTTTTATTGCATAAATGTTTCCTTTACTTGTGAGGAAAGTAGGAGTACGACTAGTCATTTCAAGTATTCTGTTTTTCTCCATGAGCGCATTGTAGGTTTTTTTTTCTTTTGTTGTAGTCATTTTCGAGGGCTTGTGGGAGGCTGCAATGAATCGCTACCTGCCTTTGTCACCTTTGACCTAATTCTTTCAGAATAGTAGGTAATGTTGTTTCAAGCTCAAAGAATACATCCCCTGTTATCAAGAGGATTGTGAGGAGAAGAAAAAGTGAAGAGAAAACAACTTTAGCAGACATTAGTGGGAGCAATGTGCCTAAGAAGATTAGGAGAAAGAAAATCACTGAAAATAAAGAAGAAGAAAGTATGGAGTTGGAAGCAGATGGTGAGGAGGATGATCATAACTTTGAATATGATTGGCCTCCTTTGGTATGCTATTTTGGCTTGGCACATAAGAGTTTATTCCTACTGTTAGGGTATCAGACAGACAAATGGATGACGATAAGTCTTATACATGGAACGGCTTGCAATGGAGTCCTCAAGAATTTGTCAAGGCACTAGGAGGACCACCATCCAATGTTGCTATTGCACTTGTAAGGTTGGAGGTAGAGTAGCATTTATGGGTAAAGTAGGTGATGATCCCACTGGTTATCAAATGGTTGTCACAATGAACAAGGAACATGTCCAAACTCGTGATGTTAAATTTGATCCTTATGCATCCATAGCAGTTTCCTACATGAAGGTAACCCGTCGGGAAGGAAAATTAGGAATGGAATGTGTCAAACCATGTGCAGAAGATGCTTTTCACATTTCTGATATTAACATCGACATACTGAAAGAGGTATTCTTATAGTCATCCACACAAAATGTATACTTCTAACTTCTTCTTTTTTCGCAACATTTTCCTTATCTCATGTGCTTGATTAGTTTCCCCTTTTATATATTTCGCCTTTCCCATTTTTTATATTTTTTTGGTTTGGTCCAATTTTTCGATCATCTTACAGAAGCAGACAGCTTTGTAATCACTATGTGCTGATAACCAGAGGCTAGAGTTAAATGATCTTTATCTGTGACTAAATATTTAAACTTTTCACGCATGCCAGGATGTTTCATTTCAATTCCATGGTTCTTCTTGAAGAATCCATGCATGCCACTCTTCTTGCTGCAATCAAAATGTCAAAAGAATTTGGGGGAGTTATATTCTTTTATGTAAACCTCCCTTTGCCACTTTGGAGGTCTCGAGATTAGACAAGGAAACTTATCTAGAGCGCATGGAATGAGGAAAATGTCATTGAGGTAACCATGCAAGAATTGGAATTTTTGATTGATGAGGATTATTTTGAGCGAAAGAGGAATTAAAGGCCTCAATACTATGCACATTCCTATGAACAGTCAGTCGGAGAAAGAAAAAGGAAATGATGACGGAGGTGTTATCGTTACACAAGAGAGGAAATTGCGTCGTTATGGCATGATAACATGAAGATTTTGTTTGTCACTAATGGCACCTTCCGTATACACTACTACACACCTACATTTGAGGGTCCAGTAATAGGAACAGAAGATGTTTTGGTCATGCCATTCACATGTGATAGGACCGGTTCGGGTGATGCTATTGTAGCAGGTAGTCATTGAATGTAGTCACATTGCTGAAGGATGTATCTGAAGAGTTCGTATACTTCTAATAGAAGGATGATATGTCGATGCAGAGTTCAACATTGTTAGTAACTGTGTATGTCTTGCAGGCATTATCAGAAAGCTGACTTCACAACTGGATCTATATGATGATCAAGTGCTATTGGAGAAGCAATAAAGATTTTCTATTTGTGTTGGGATTATCACACAATGGACAATTGGTGCTGTCTGGGGATTCCTAGCTGAAAGCGCAACATGGAATCTAAAGGAGCAAGTATATGTACCTTCCTTGTGGTAGGCTATTTAGAGGTTTAGCGTAGCTCCATTGATGTTGCAAGGTAATGTATTATTGTACTAAGGTACCTTTTGTCTCGCTGGGCACTACATCATGAACTTTTCCTTTCAGGTTCTTCTCATGGGCATTGCTTTTGAGCATTCGATATCCAGCTGTGGCACATATTTTAAGAGACAAATTTATGGATTCTCACAATTCCTGTCAATTCCCTCTATACCCTTTTTCATTTTAAGATGTTTGATAGGATAAGTTTGTATATTTTGTTTCCATGTTATTGCTTTAGTCATAAATTAAATAATGAGTTACAGAACACATAAGAATCTGCTACTATCAGTCATCTGTAATTATAATGTTCTTCGAGGTACATTCCTTTTCTTAGATCTCAGCAAGTCTGCTAGATTTGTGCACGATGTTTTTAGTCATTCTACAATTATTTCACTTTTTGTAAAATCAGGTTTCAACGTGTATGCAATAGCATTAATGGAGTCTCTATAGTTATCTTATTGAAAATGCATTGTATTGAGTTTGTTAAAACACTAGAGAAAAGAAAATCTGTTACTAGACCTGGTTGGGTCTAAGGTGCTGGGTTTGCCAAGTCGACTTGTTCAGACTGAGTGAGTCAAATTTGTGCTTTTTTGTCCAGTGATTTTGTAACTGTTGGGTCTGAGGGCATGACCTATCCCAGTCAGACCGAGCTGGGTCTGCCAAGTTGACTCACCCAGACATACCAAGTCAAATTTGTGGGTGACCAATTTTTGACTGCATTCTCACTGTTAACTTGTGGGCTTGCGTAACTTATTTTACTGATGCACAACGCCAAGCAACGAAGGATGTTGGCATTATTGCTGGCTTGAATGTAGCTCCAACGAATCCACAGCTGCAGCAATAGCTTATGGCTAGGACAAGAAGGGTGGAGAGAACAATGTTGTTGTTTTTGATCTTGGGAGTGGCATGTTTGATGTTAGCGTTCTGACTATTGACAACATAGGTTTTGAGGTTTTAGCTACAAACGGTGATACCCATCTTGGAGGTTATATGTCTGAACTCTGTCTGGGAGTTTTACATTACGAATTTTAATACGTGCACAGTGGTTATCATTGACTTTTTTGTTTGGCTTTCAAGCTTTGAACTTACCAGGATATACACTAATATGGAGGTGAGGACTTTGACCAAAGGATAATGGAATATTTCATCAAATTGATCAAGAAAAAGCACGGAAAGGATATAAGGATAGGTTAAGGCTTAGAATTTATACATAACCCAATAAGGATGGTTAATAGTCGGCGAACCATCGACAACCTCCATCCAAGGTTATAAATGCGTTTCATTGGAAAATAATTTTATTTTTATTTTTTAAATATAAATATAAATATGTGTTAGGTATTTTAGTTATCTATTTTTCATAATTGTTAGGTATTTTAGTTATGTAATCTTTATAATTTGTTTTGAAATAAAATATGAATTAGTGCAGTTATATTATTAAAGGTCATTGTCCACATTATACTTTGCCTTTTTTAGGTAATGATGCTCATCCATGTATATTACCATTTCAATAATGTACTTATTTGACGAGATCATTCTCCATTTTTTTAAATTAATGACGTTCGTTTACTTGTATCACCACTTTAGTGTTTGAATTATTTGACATATCATTATTTACCTTTTTAAATTAATGATGTTGATACATTTATATTACCACTTCAATTTGTTTGAAAAGATGGGTAGATTTATCAATTAAAATATTAATATTAGTAATATTAAAATATATAAAGCAATTAAATCTAAACAAAGAGTAAATGTTCCAACCTCCTAATCAAATTATATAGATAAAAACTTTTTTATTTGAAATAATGAAAAAGGGTAGAGTAGACCTCAACACATCGCCTCCAATTGAGAAACAAAAACACATATCTACGCACACTACTACATGTAGGGGGGTTTTAAGACAATATTTAACACAATATTTGAGTCAATTGCCTTAGCGTAAGACAAAAAGAAACTTGTGTATTGTCTTAAATATTGTCTTTAAGTGGGTGTCTCAAAATATAATGTCTCAAAAATTTGTCTCTATAAAGACAATATAGAACACATACTATTATTGTCTCTATAAAGACAAGAATTATTGTCTATTAAGAGACAATTTCATTTGTCTTTGTAGAGACACTTTCATTTTTGTCTCTTTAGAGACAATTGCATTTTTGTCTTTTTAGAGACAATAGCTGAGATTAAAAACATATTGTCTCTATAGGGACTATATGTCTATAATTCAAACTATTGTCTCTCGAGAGACAATATAAAAAAATATTTAAAAAATAAATAATTAAAATCATTTTGAATAGTTCCCAAATAGTGATTTTTTAATTACCTTAAATCTTTGTTGTTTATGTATACCAACAGAATAAAAAATAAATAAATCCATTATTTTTAACGCTAACAACAAAGTAATTTTAAATCTAAATGAAAAAACAATTCTCGAAAGCAACATTGAAAATAATAAGGCAACACACTTATATTTTCTGGAAATGCATTCACGTCATTTGAACATGCAGGATCCTCATTTGGAACTTCATTTTAAGACATATTATGAGTCAAAAAAGAAGTGTTCTAGATTTCTCCAACATAGAAATCCAAAGCTTTAGTAACATTAAATGGTGGAAATTAAGTTCATATCCAGTTGTTAAACCACAATTTCAATACCCTTGTATAATTGGAATTGGCTTCCTTGATAACAAGGAATTGTAACAATTTATATGAATTTGAATTTACAATTGACTGGAAATTCTGTCTTCATTAAGGTTTTACAAAAGATGAAAGATTGACATGGGTCCTGGAAATATGATATAGATTAATTCTCAATCTATTGGTGACCTACATAATTATCTTCTCCACTATTAGATTTCACAATTCGAGTTGGCTCCATCTCCTATTTGCAGCTTGAGAATTGTTGCAATTCGTATCCAAATTGGTGGTGATATAGTTCCCAAGGAAGCTTTATATCCAATGAATCTAATTCGGGTAATGAACTATTATGATCAACCTCATAGCAAGCTGAAGCTGCAGAGAAGTCTCTATCGCTAGCTTTTTTCTGGGCAGTTAATCATTTCTTGGAGGCACACCAAACCACCCATCCTTCTTCCTATTAAGAATACAATAATAAATTCCTGTAAAGCAAGTTTTATGCCATTGCTCAACCATTTCCAAGAGAGCTACTTACTGAAATAAAATAAAATAAATGTAGTGAGTACCTGAAATAGAAATGTCTGCACTCTTAGTATTTCTTCATTATCACTTGCCTTTCCTTGCCTAGGCCCTGAAGCACCTGCAAATGAAATAGTAGAGTCATTTTTTTTTTATAATAAAAACCCCTACCATCTTTATAATAATTAATAATAGAAATAAAATTAAAATTCTGCAAACTTATTAAACTCTCAATATAAAAATGGCTCAAAAAAAACATCATTATACTCTTTAAAATAGACATAAATTTTAATGATGATACCATCTCTATTTTTGGTTGGTAGCACTGTTTGTTCCAAATCAAAGCCCAAAAATTTCATGAATACTAGTGAAAATACTATGTAAGTCTCAAACCCTTCTAAAATGAAAGTACATCACCTATTTTTCTCTGGAGTGGGATGGGAAGTATTTGAAAACTCTTATTAGAAGAGTGAACAAAATCTCTGATTAAAACTTGTAGAATCTCAATCAACATTAATACTCAGCAATCATATGGGATTTTACCTAAATGAGGAGATAGGGGAGAGAGAAGTGAATTCTTCCACCTAGCCAAATGACGTGAGATCAAGTGGTGATTGAACTAGAAAACATCAAACAAAGAAGAGGCAATTTGGTTCAAAACATAATAAATGTCCTCCTTCCCAGCGAACTACTCAACTGGATGGTACTCTAGCTATTGCAGTAAATCACAGAGAGAACTCTCCCACAAATACCATTACTTATTACAATAATGATTTGGGAAGCATGAGAAAATGATTTCCATGAAGAGTGGTTGAGAAAAATGAATCTTCATTCAAAATGGTTGGTAGTTTGCATTCCCCTAGAGTGTTTGTAGTGCTGAGTATCACCAATCTCGTCTACCAACAATTTCCCCAAAAGTTGCAAATACAGGTCGATAGATTTTTTAAATTGTTAAAATAATATGAGGAATGCATTTGTAAATATGTAGGGCATATATATTGACATATTTAAATTTTAGTGGTGTATAACTATTTATTCTTATGTATTATGGTCTTAGGCATACAAGTGATGGCTTCAAGGTGGTTGCCCTCATGTAACTAGTTTAGCATTCTACATGCCTCTTTTGAATGCAAATGCAATATAATATAAATATATAGATAAATATAATATAGATTCTCTTGTGACACTCTACTTATGAAGTTTTTTGGTAAATGGCACTCCCACTCTATTGCGTGTTTTGGTGATGTATGTTGAAATAAAGTTAATAGAAGAGTGAATTAGAGATATACCGTAGGATCTGTACCTTCCAGTAATATAAATGGTATGGGTATTCTGAAGGATAAATCCTTTAACTATAGTGAAGGAAAAACATGATGACACACTTCCCAATCGAGAATTTTAAGGAGCAATTTGTAGCAATTAATAAATCTATCATATGGGAACATGCATCTTCGAAGCTACAAATATCCAAAAATAACATATGGTGGGAACAAAAGTAGTAGCTACAAACCCAAACGAAGTAGAAATATTTTCAGGAAATTAAGCAGACATTACTACACAATGGTGTATATGCAAGGACTAAGATTTTAGGCCTCCTAAATGAATGTTGTGGAGAAAAAAAAGTCTTTGTTTGGAAGCAGCTATCCTTACCGACCAACTGCTAAAATTTGAAATGGTTATTGAGGAATAATAGAGGCAGCTGTTAAGATTATAAATGGCTATTGAAGAATAATAGACGAAGATTTCCTCACACTCTATGTTTGCGTCTGAAGAGAAAAATTATGTGGAAAGGCATTGTGATAGCAACCAAGGTGAGGAAATCTTGATGGTAGTAATTCATGCAACAACAAATAGATAGTTTATAAACATGGGCAGTGAGCACCATGAACATCTGTGTCAGTAATAGTTGGATAAAGAGAATGGCAAAGAGAAATATAGCCATATATAATACGAATATCTGGCTTCGAGTGGCATGAAGAGTTAGTTATGCTACCAAAAAATATTGACAAATTGCCAACCCAAAATTCCAGGGGCAGTTTGTAGCAATTAATGAGTATATCAAAGATGATGGATAAAGTAAAAAAAATAGAAAAATTGCAAAATCAGAGTTCAAGGAGTAGTTGGGAGCAATTAATCAGTCTATAACAGATGATGATACATCTTCTAACCTACAAGTATCACAAAGGACCAACTAGTGAGAACAATAGTAGCAAGTGCAAAAACAGATGGAGTGGATGCATTTTCGACAAACTTGGAAAAAATTAATACATAAGAGTTATATGAAAGGACCCAGTTGTTGGCCCTCCCAAGTAATGTTATGTAGAAAAATCATTAGAGCGAATTTGCTTCATTTCTTTGGTGTTATATTGATCACATTGCAGTGATCTTACCCACAATACTACTCTATCTACAGCGATGGAATCTGGAACCATATTTTGATGTATGGATGCAGATTTTTGGGTTGGGAGAAAGAAATAGTACATAGAATTTTTGGGTTGTTTTCTGATTGGTTTGTGACGTCTTTTTCACTTCTGAAGTAATAGATCCATAATTGTAGCATTAACTTATAGATTATGGAAAAATGTAACATTGAAAAGAGTTGAGAATACATACATGGTTTCCTTCTCAAGTGGGGTTTCCAAAGATGGTTCCGGGTACTTTTCCTCAAATATCTGGGTTATAACATCAGATTCTGGAATCCACTTATAATCAATCTCAATGATAGGAACTTTTCCTTCGGGGTTCATCTGCAAAATCCTGTGCACCAACATCTTCAACCTAGCTCCCCCTAATTTCCCATATAAACATAGGCACAGTCTCACAATGGTAATCAATTTTAACCATAGCCATAAAGAAATGGCCTACAATGAAAACGAAAAATAATATATGGGCTTCAGAACCAGAAAATTACCAGTTAGGTTTGTTACTGGTATCAATGAACTTCACGTTGTATAGGACCTGATTTTCCTCGAGAGTAAGAAAAACCCTCTGGCTGAAGGGACCTGCTCAAATATTTGTTCAATGCATTAAGATTTACTTAATACATTAAAATGCATGAAATGCACAAATAGATGACAGATTCTTTGACAAATAAAGATGAAAGAAAAGCCAGGAAATGCAACATTGAACTGTTTTGCTAAAAAAGTTGAAAGTGATAGGAAAATTACTTACAGTCCCCAAGGGACCTGTGCAAAGATTTGTTCAATACATTTAGCTTTACTTCATACATTAAAATGCCTAAAATGCATCAATACACCACAAATTGTTTGACAAATAAAGATTAAATAAAAAGTGAAGGAAAAAGGAAATGCAAGATTGAATAGTTTTGCTAAAACAAGGGAACATGACAGGAAAAATTATTTATAGTCCCCAAGCTTGTTAGGTGCACCTGCAACAACCTTAACATAGACTTCCCGTGCTTCAGCCATGCTCACAGTTCGTGTATTGCCAATCTTCCTCCTCTGAAGCAAGATCCTGGATCTAACCCCTTTCTCGCCAAACAAATGGGTACCCAATACCATAATTAAAGGCTCTACGATACATCACCAATGATTCCAATGAGTCGTGTAGATTATTTTTTTCTACAACGAGAGATGAAGTGGAAGCTACACTAAGCATGGATATCATAACCATCTCTGACTTTTATAAATAGACCTCACTCTCATAGGTTTCCATCCTCCCCATTTTTATGACACTCATTAGTGGAAGATCAATCTATGCTGCAAATCCCCATATATGAAACACAAATAACAAATGAATTCATTGTGCACTCTAATCCCCATCACATAAATGCTAAAATAAGAAACTTTGGGTTCCTTCCAGAGACCTGTCGACATGTTTATCTCTGAGATACACTCGTACCCTCTGTAATGCAACTCACAAGAATGTTGGTAAGAAATCCAATCGTGCACCATAAATTTTATGTCCAATGCCATAAATTCCATGAAACATTCAAATGGACTCTCTCAGAACCTCGGATTAAAAGGTGGTCATAGATGTCAAGTGGAGAGTGGCTTAAAAATTTGTGCACAAATTTCAAATGGACATTAAAAGGTTAAACGATCGACAGATTCAAAAGAAGGCCTGTCGGCCTAATTATGTTAAACAACATGGATTGCAGCATTACCAAAGCTGGTAGCCTAGTTCACAAGACCAAAACATGGGGATTAGACTATATGGATTTAATGTCACTACATTCATATATCTATTATATTGAACACCATGGACTACAACATTACCAAAGCTAGTAGCCTAGTTCACAAAGCCCTAAACATGAGGATTAGAATCTATACTGTATGGCTTTAATGTCGCTACATTCATATATTTAGTTGACCATGGAGGGGAGAATAGAGTTGGAGTTATTGGTCTAACAACACTGGTACAAGGAATTATTAAGGGAGGGGAGTCTGGATTTTCTTTTGGCCGAAAGCCTCTTTAGGTGGGTTACTCTAGTTGTTATCACTCAGAAATTTCTTGGCGATGAAAGAAAATTACCAAGGTAACATGAGACTAATATTTCAGATTAGAAGCTAACCGTTCAAACCTAGAGAGGCACTACAACTACTAGATTTTAATAAATACAAGGGCTAGATCTTCTGGTTTAAAAGCATGGTGGTAGGGGAGTGTGTGAATCCATTGGGAATGGAATCAATATTTAAGGATATCAATTAAAAATTTCAGAGACTCGTTGATATGAACAAGTGTTTTCAAAGGCAGGATAGTTAGCAATCTATCGAACATTAAATTGTTATAGTGTGATGGTGCGAGGATAAATACAACTCAATTATAACAAAACATCTAGCACACGATGAATTTTTTCATAATATCATAAACATTGGTGAAAATATTTGAATCCAAAAATATAGAGCATCGACTGTTGAGTTCCATATATGTAACTGTGCATTCAAATGTAGAAGATCAACACATCATGATTAACAAAGAAGGGAATCATTCACTAAGAAATAGACTGAAGATGGCCAAAACGAGAATCTTTTAAACAAATATTCAAGTAATTTTTCCTGAAAATATTATTTTCTTGAAAATATCCAGAAAAAAATAATTTACAAGGTATTAAAATATATATAGCTAGCTAGCTCGTTGCTTGGTTCACAAAGCCCCAAACATGAGGATTCATTATCACCTATTTTTCTGTGTAATGGGATGGAAAGTATTTGAAAACTCTTCTTAGAAGACTGAACAGAATCTCTGACTAAAACTTGCATAATCTCAATCAACATTAATACTCAACAAGCATATGGGATTTTCCCTAAATTAGGAGATAGGGGAGAGAGAAATGAATTATTCCACCTACCCAGAAGATGTGAGATCAAGTGGTGATGGAACTGGAAAACATCTAACAGACAAGAGGCAAGTTTTTTCAAAACATAATAAATTTCCTCCTTCTAGAGTAAATAAATTCTGAAAAATACAAAACAAAAATACTCTAGTACTTTTAACTCGATAATTTTGCAGCACAAATACTCTGAAGAAAATCAAGCAAACAACAAATATTTAACCCTCCAAAAATCAATACCATGAATACCTCTACCAGATGGAGCATCTAGACATTTGACCTGTAAATCTCTCTTATCTTAACCATTTTTGGATATTCCCATAATGTCAGATGGTTCTGGGTAAATCAATGTGAGCAGATAATACCCCTGTGCTCATTCATGAAGGAGGATAATTTGCTTAAAGGATATGCGTGAGATACATGTTAAAAGCACGAGCCACATCTTTACGCTTTGTCCTATTTAAGGTATCAGGAGCTCCAAAGACTTGCCAAAACCTAAGAGTCTCATCTCCTACAACCAATGCAACAGTGTACCCATCTAGACTCTGAAAATACAAAACAAAAGAAAGACTGTGAGCAAAAAGGCTAAGACTATCAGCACAAACCCATTTAGCAATATATTAATAGAATGAATACCTCTCCCTATTTGAATGGCAAGGAATGTAACAATTTATTCCTACAAAAAAATCATTATGGTACGGATTATATTCACTACACTTAACTGAGAAGATTACCCTTTCCATGTCAGAGTTGTACATGTCCATAACGGGATCTCCATGTACAAATCACAAACCTCTTGATACACTAAAAATGAATTCATGAATGGTTAGAGAAATGGTATAAAGAAGGAAAAACAATTATGTTAAACAAGAGTGGCTTACACTATCTTCTTTATTTATAATATTTTGAATGTAGGGAATTATTCTTATACTGCAGATAATACCCATGTGCTCATACCTGAAGTGGAAAATCTCCTTAATGAATCTGTTAGAGTCGGTCTAGTAGCCCTCCACCAGAGATCAAAGCTCTTTGCATTTCATAATTATGTGTCCCATTAGTGTGATCATGTTGCATTCTGTTAGGCATGCCATAATCCCGGTGGAGGGAGTTTGTGTCTTTTATTCCCCTCCTGTTTGGCATCGCTGGTTCAGGTTTGTTTAAGTAAATAAAATCTTCAAAGGGTCCTTAATCTGGTTTTAAATTTTGAGCTCTTAGGTCTAGGGTTGAGTCAATTTTTGTCTTGAGAGGTCATAAAGTACTAGCAGGCGAGAGGGATTTCCTTCATTAAGCATCATTTCAATAATTCTCACTATTGTATGGCTAAATTTTCACCTTCTTTTCAAAACTCTATTTTTGAAAAACAAAGGTCATTATCTCGTTTTTGTAAAAATTGTCAAAATTTCAAATTCTCCAAATGTCGAAGTGCAGCCTTGGTCTCCTTTGCCAAAGCATCTTAGAAGCTATCCCTACAAAAAAATTCAGAAGAAATCATCATTTCAACCAATTTTTCAAAGAAAAGAAACCAAAAGTGAGAGCCAATTAATTCAGAAAAAGTGTCAACATTCAAACATTATAAAGTGGGTTTTGGGCAAATAAAAATCTAAAGGAAGCCTATAAAAGCACATCACTCTTCATTAGCAACTCATTTTCCTCTCACAAGTGAATCCTTGCAAAGGCGATTTCAAGAATTCTTGAGCAAATTGGGCAGTTTCTGAGGCGCGCTACGCGTTGGGCGAGGCGTGCTACGCGCTGGGTTTTTCGCTCAACAAACGGTCAGCAAGCTACCAAATCAACTTTTCTCTCAAGCAAATTGTAGGTAACCCTCTCCTCCATGGCTATATTTGGTTTTGCAAGATGAATGAGAAATTAATATGTTTAAATGCCATGAAAATGATAAGTCAAAACCCTAAATTGTTGTGGAAGATTTAAAGTCTTAATGGTGCTAGGGTTTCAAAAAAAATTTGCTGTCGAAGGTTGCCCATTCGTGATCCCTATTTTCCCTCATTTTCATCATCATTCTCCTTCAAATTTTCCCATAAAATTTCATAATTCTCCTCTCTAAATTCCTAAACCCTACTTCACCTTAACATCCCACAATTTTGTGATTTCCCATGTTGCCTTCCCTAAATTCCTTCTTTATGTTTATTGTCCCTAATTCCCTCATGTTCCCCTATCCCTAACAATTCCCTTGTATTTATGTCCCCTTGGTAACAACATTTGAAAAAGTCAAACAACAGTTAATTGGGTGTAAAGTCAGCAATACATTTCAGCCATCTTGCCTTCAAAACCATGTCAGAAACCGAATCAGATTACCAACAGAGTTATGACAGTGATTCAACACCAGAGGTAGAAGTACCAAGGAGGCATCACAAGGGTGGTAAGGGTGGTCGGCATGTCAGGGAGGAGCCCACTTCTTTGGCTCAGTTGCAAGCTTGTCCACTTACAATGACATGTTTTCAGTATCAATCATGCTTCAGATATTGTGAGAGGATCTCACAAATTCAACACCACAGATAACTAGTCCGCTTGTTTGTCCTAGATTTGCACAATGGCCATGTGAACCTTGCAGGAGTGGATTTCACCCTATCACCTGAAATTGTTGCTCAAGCCACCGGGATACCAAATGTTGGGGAAGAGTGGAACAAGCGCCAACAACTAGATAGATTTCATTATCAACCATATATCAAACCCGAGTGCATGAGACACCTAACTGTTATTTTTCCTTTCAGATTCCTAAGGGCTAAGTATGCACCCTTGATGAGGCTCATTATGCGCTATTTCACTTGTGAGGGCAGATTTTCACATTTATATTCGTACCATATCCGTTTGTTGATGCATTTCACCCAGGTACGAATGATGAACATTCCATTTTTCATGTGTTGAAATATAGAGAAGATGGTGCCCGTAGTGCAAAGGAAGAACCCCGCACAACAACACAAAAGTATATATCATTATGCACTCGTCGAGATCATAGTGATGCATCAGTTGGCAGAGCAGGGTATTGCTTGGGAGGATTTCATTTCTCGCGATTTCTTCATGGTGCCACAACCACCTCCTGAGATTTTCCATGATGAGGGAGGGCCTTCACATCAGGTTCACATTCCAAAGACCGAGCATGTCATCACTCCAGCATATGTTACATATCAGAGAGGTCACGGGGCCTTATTTGCATCTGCACGGCGAGTATTATCTCCACATCAGGTGGAAGGGGTCTCGCCTTCTTCATTAGCACAGCGAGTGCTATCTCCACATCACGTGGAAGGGGCCTCGCTTTCAACAGCAGTACAGGTAAAAGAGAGCGGCAAGCAGCCCATGATTGATGAGGGGCCATCAGGTGATCCAGACATAGATATTTTTGACCTTGATATCAGCTCTCCTAGCTTAGAGCTTAAAGAGATCATTCATCAACAAAAGGCTGAAAATGACTTGTCGCAGCAAAAGTGGGAAATGGCAAATTGGAAAATCACATACTTAGAGCAGCGCAACAAACAGTTGGAGGATGAACACACTGTTGATGAGTTGCGGAGAATCCGAGAAGACCAGAACTTGGCTTGCAAGAGACCCGATGATTTGACACCTATCAAGCAAGGGTCTATGCATATTCAGGTGAACACTCATTTAGAGAAGTTGCTAGCCAAGGCGAACAGAGACAAAGATATGCTCCGCCACATGAAGAATCATTATTGGGCCCGCATGCATGTGTGCAAAGAAAAAATGAAGGTACTCAAAGCACGCTTGGCCAAGGCACTAAAACAGAGGAAAAGGCATGACCCACTTCAGATTTTGGCTGAAGCCACCTTGAAGGAGCATGGTGCTCAATGATACACCTCCAGCTCAAAATTAAGAAAATTTGGAGCAATTTTTGTCAATTTTGAATTTTTTTTGCTAAAAACAGGTTTTTGCCCTTAACGCGTAGCACGCCTCGCGCTACCCTGATGTTGGGGAGGTCCATTTCATGAAAACTTAGCATTTCTGGATTTTTCATGACAAAATACACCTACTCAGCCACTTCCAAGACATTTCATCAAGTTTTGGGCACTCAAAAGGTAAAAAAACAAGCAAAAAATGACCTTCTGCCACTTTTTGGACACACAGGAAGCAGTCTTGGGAGATTGCACTTTTGGAGGGGTAAATGGCCACCAAATTGAGAAATTCCACTTGGGCTGGAGAGAAGACATCCAGACCTTTCCAACAAGCCCACTTTTTCCTCATTTGGATGCCTGGAAGTGCCGCAAAAGTGGGCTCAGAGACGCATTACGCATTGATAAATGGCGCGCTACGCATTAGGACATTTTCTCAATTTTTCACCTTCAGCTCAAGAAAACACAGCATTTGACCAGTTTTGACTTTTTGGTGGGATTTTTCATCCTCCTTGATGTAATTGATGTAATTTTATGTTGACAAGGCACTTTTTTACCTACGCTAGAAGATTCATTCATAAAATAGCAAAAAATTAATGAATGAATTGGTTTCCTAACTTATAGAGGCAAGTTGTTTCGATTGCCTAGATTGTAGTGCTCAGTTTAGAATTGGTTGAAACAGCTCCTAGGATGATGAGGTCGACCCCTATAGGCAAGGAAATGCGTTATATTGCCTATATTATGTACTTTCTTAGTCATTTTCATGGTTGGACTCTTGAGGGATAAGCTTAGACTATATTACTCTTTGTATCTCTGCAATTTTGGCAAAGGAAAGACCAAGGTTTTGCAACACTATTTGGGATTCCTGTGGTGATTTGTGTTGATGGTGTGTTTCTCTCATTTGCTTGTAAGTTTTTTATGTGTATCATTTTCCTACTCTTCTCTTCTGCAAATTAAGTAAATGAAGTGTTAAGGTAGAATTCATGGTTTTTATGCTCTGCCTTTAAGTTTTCTTAATATCTATGTTTTCATCTATTTAAGGATAACTCTCGATGGTTTCTTGCTCTCCTTAGATCCTCACCGGTCACATCTATCCATTCACTTATTTCAAAGGCATCAAGGCAGTCTCCTACCTTGCCCCAAAAAGACCTCTGCAAAAACTGTGTCTCATCCCCGCACCCAAAATTGTCGTGATCAATTTTCCAACAAAACCCTAAAAATTTAAAATCAAACTTTCTCTATCAGTTTACTAGCCTAAAATTAGTGTTCTTTATTGGTCATCTCAGCCCCTTGAAGACCTTTTCTGAGATAGACCCGGAGAGAGCCCTCTCCTGTCCCCGTAGAGCTAGCTACGAGGCTAAGTGGTTTGATGTTGCCTTGGATTTTGCCTTTTCAGCCTGAGGCCAAATTCGAACGCTAACAGAATCTACTTGAAATACATGTTTAAAGCACCATCTGCATATTTACTCTTGGTACTCTTTAAGGTATCAAGAGCTCCAAATACTTACAAAATACAAGGGAAAGGCTGTCATTGTGTCAACACAAAAACAAAGGAAAGACTGTCAGCACAAAAACAAAGACTTTCAACACAAAATCGATTTAGCGTTAGATCAATACAATGAATACCATTGCGAGATGCAACACTCTAGACGTGTGACCTGTAAAGCTATCTTAAATTAACCATATATGGATATTTCCATAAGGTCAGCTGGTCCTGGGTAAATCAATTTGAGCCGATAATACCCTGTGCTCACTCCTAAAGGAGGACAATCTGCTTAATGGATATGCGTGAGATACATGTTAAAAGCATTAGCCGCATCTTTACTCTTTGTCCTCCTTAAGGTATGAGGAGCTCAAAAGACTTGCCAAAACCTAAGAGTCTCATCTCCTGCAACCAATGCAACAGTGTACCCATCTGGACTCTGAAAATACAAAACAAAAGAAAGACTGTGAGCAAAAAGGCTAAGATTGTCATCCCAAACCCATTTAGTGATAGATCAATAGAATGAATACCTCTCCCTATTTGAATTTCAAGGAATGTAACAATTTATTCCTACAACAAAATCATTATGGTACAAAGTATATTCTCTACTCTTACCTGAGAATATTACCCTTTCCAAGTCATAGTTGTACATGTCCATAACGGCATCTCCATGTACAAATCACAAACCTATTGATACACTAAAAATGAATTCATGAATGGTTAGAGAAATGGTATAAAGAACGAAAAATAGTTATGTTAAACAAGAGAGGATTATGGTTTCTTCTTATTTATAATATTTTGAATGCAAGAAATTATTCTTATACCGCAGATAATACCCATGTGCTCATACCTGAAGCAATAATTCTACTTAGCGAATCTGCTTGAAATACATGTTTAATGTGCCATCTAGATCTTTACTCTTGGTACTCTTTAAGGTATCAAGAGCTCCAAAGACTTACCAAATACAAAAGAAATGGTGTCATTATGTTAACATGAAAACAAAGGAAAGACTCTAAGCACAAAAACAAAGACTCTCAGCACAAAAACAAAGACTTTCAACACAAAATCCATCTAGCGTTAGATCAATACAATGAATACCTCTGCGAGATGCAACATTGTAGACGTGTGACCTGTAAAGCCATCTTATCTTAACCATATATGGATATTTCCATAAGGTCAAATGGTTCTCGCTAAATCGATGTGAGCAGATAATACCCCTGTGCTCATTCTTGAAGGAGGACAATCTGCTTAATGGATATGTGTGAGATACATGTTAGAACCACCAATCGCATCTTTAAGCTTTGTCCTCTTTAAGGTATGAGGAGCTCCAAAGACTTTCCAAAACCTAAGAGTCTTATCTCCTGCACCCAATGCAACAGTGTATCCATCTCGACTCTGAAAATACAAAACAAAAGAAAGCTTGTCAGCAAAAAGGCTAAGACTGTTAGCACAAACCTATTTAGCAATAGATCAATAAAATGAATAGGTCTACCTATTTGAATTGCAAGGAATGTAACAATTTATTCCTACAACAAAATCATTATGGTAGAAAGTATATTTGCTACTCTTACCTGAGAATATTACCATTTCCATGTGAGAGTTGTACATGTCCAGAATAGCATCTGCATCTACAAATCACAAACCTCTTGATACACTAAAGATGAGTTCATGAATGGTTAGAGAAATGGCATAAAGAAGGAAAAAAAAAGTTATGTTAAACAAGAGATACTTATAGTGTCTTCTTTATCTATAATATTTTGAATGCACAAAATGATTCTTATACCGTAGATAATACCCATGTGCTCATACTTGAAGTGGTAAATTTTCTTAACGAATCTTCTTGAAATACATGTTTAAGGCACAAGTTGATACGTAGTATGCTTTCCAACCAGAATGCAATAAAATAGCTAGAAGGTACTGCATATCTATGTCCTCTTACATACTTAAACCAACTCCCCAAAATACTCACATGAATACAAGTTGTCTAAAGTCATCCCTAGTGCATACAAAAGGCTAGGAAATATTGACAAGACTTTACTTGAAGCATACAGTTTTTGGATATATATAATAGTATGTTAAAATTTCACTACATGGAAAACAAACGTGCAAACTTAAGGAACTCTCAAAACTACTTCTGTGTGCTAGATCTGAAATCTCAAATGCTAACTAAAAACTGACAGTAAAACAAAATGATTTACAACATTCAAAAAATCATCTCTATTTGTCTTTATTAGCTTGGGAAAGGAAAAAAAATGCACACACACTCTCGTAAACTAAATGGATAGTAAAAATAGCAGGGACACCTTAACTAGCGTATCCTAATCAAACCCTATTTCTACTCTAGGGAAGTGTACCTAGGCTACATGCACCACATGCTTATAATATATCACCTCAAATATGGAACACTGTACCCTAGCTAAGCGTGATCTGCGGAATTCTAATTTTAGAACTTTGGTAAACTAAATGAATAACAAAAGTAGCATGGACACCTTAACTAGTGCTTCCTAATCAACTGTCATTCTACTCTAGGGATGTGTACACACGCTACATGCAGCAGATGCTTCTAATAGATCACCTCACCTCTAGAATAGTGTGTCCTATCTATGTCCAATCCAAAAGGCATTCTAATTTTTGAATTGAATTGGGCAGAAAAAACACATCTAAGGATGGCACATGCATTTTTCAGCAGATTTGCAGCAACCTCAGATCAACCATATATTAGCAACCAAGCTGGACACTAAATTGGTGTATGACCCCCCTTGTTTGTGAGACAAGGGATCTCATCCACACAACAATTTGACTGCTAAAGTATACCATACATGTTAGGGAACCTATCTACCTTTTTTATATTGATGAATAAACCAAATATGTATCTGAATCTACTGAAAACTTCAAAATATGTATCATAAAAGTAGCCTAGGGTTTATTGTCCATTATCCAAAACTTCTTCAAAGTCTCAATTACTTACTTACCCGTGTTCGAGGACCATCTCACCTCAACTCAGTCAAGCCTCCAAGACCAAGAAATAATGCATGAGGTTGATGTCCTTCATGTCAACTTCACTTGCAAGTTTCTTATTACACCATGGGATTGGGTTTTTCAAAATAACTGTTAGAACCAAGTAATCTACATACAACACAAATATAAGCATATCAAACTTATCATAATCAAACAAATAATAAAAGATAGGACCTACAACAATCTTAGTGATTCCCATAATCTGTATGTATAATAAATACATGAGTACTAAGCACATGGAGGCTACTTTAGCCTAGAAAGGGCCTTCTTCAACTTGCACACATTGGTATCCCATCATAACAAATATATTATATTTGAACCCAAGCTGAAACAAAACCATGAATTACTCTTCCTACGACCTGCATCTTTGTCCCTATAAAAATCCACTAAAGCATGCAGCAGTTCAAAGAACTGCACAAGTGTGCCCTTTCGGTACCTCACATACCTCAAACCATGGAGCATATTTGTAGCAACGTCATCTTAACCATATATTAGCAGCCAAGCTGCACACTAAATTGGTGTCTGAGCCCCCCTTTTTTGTGAGACAAGGGATCACATCCACACAACAATTTGACTGCTAAATTCTAGGAGACATGTTATGGAACCTATATACTTTTTTACACTAACGAATCAACCAAATCTGCATCTGAATCCACTAATAACTTCAAAATATGTATCATAAAAGTATCCTAGCGTTTATTATATATATCCGCCCATGCATTTTCATCTTCTAATTTCTTTTTTTTAGTGTACTTCTCCATCCATTCCAACATAAAGTCAGAGTTGTATACAACATAAAAATGTAATGCCTCCCACTCCTTCGTATGAATTAATAATTATGTAAAGCCATGTAATATAAAACTTAAGATATAAATAACTCTTAACATTTTTTTATACCTTTTACCCTATTTGATGTCCCTTCACCCTCTATTTTCTCTCCTTCAAATGATTGAGATTGGTTATAATTCCATAATCGCGAAGCTTCAAGATGCAATTGAGGTAAGTACTCACTCAAATGAACCATGGCCTTGAAAACCATGTACCCCTCAACTATGGACCCTTCTCGTCAAGCCCTTCACCTCAAAAATTGTTTTAAGACCTTCATATATCTCTCCACGAGCCACATTGTTCGAATATGAATAGGACTACATTGTTCAATCTCTTCTACTAGGTGTAAAAATACCTACCACTCCTCATAGACACTATTGAGTGTCAATCATACTAGCTCTCTCGCTTGAGGTGTTGCCCCAACAGTTGAAAAATGATCCCGAATCTCTTGAATCTTGGTTAGGAAGGGGTCTATGTGTTCCCATTTCTACATCCTTATGCATCTCAACTTCTCTTGCAAGCACATCTCAACTTCTCTTGCAAGCACATCTCAACTTCTCCTCCAAGCACATCTTTTGTTGCTTGGAAGTTCCTTGGTAAATCGTGGAAAGTGTATCACACATCGATTTGGGTGTTTTCTTGGTCACTATGTGTGATACAATGTGATCCTGAACACCATCAAGGATAACCCTCTTTGCCCTAGCCATCTACTTGTACTCCTTTAGCTAATCTGCATCCATGGGAACTGTTACTGCTACATTAATATGTCTATTCAGGCCATATTCATCTAGAAGGAAGGACATCCTTGCCTTCAAGATGACATAGTTGGAAGCACCATCTAACCTGCCTCGATCTCATAGTTCAGTAGTGGCTATCTCAAATGATGTATAAACTATCCTCTTCCATTCTCATCAACTACTGCTAGGCTACTCACACGCCCTTGTGGAGTGAGAAAAAATTCTCACAATGATTGTTGATCTACAAGAGAATTCAAAGTTCTTCATAGTAGAAGTTCCTTGAGTAAACGTTTCCCTCTATGTGTGCTCTTGTTCCTCCTAATGCTAGTTCTTCTCTAGTAACCTACTGCAAAAACTCTTGAGTCCAGCTAGAGATATGCTCTATGAAAAATACTAGCTACTCCCTTTTTCTTTGGAAACCCTCAATTTGGATAGATCAAATTTTTCTGCCCCTCCATTATCTTGAAGAATTCGACCTCTTTCCCAAGGTGACTGCAATACTTATGCTGTTTCAATCTATAGCCCCTCAATGAACATTGGAACTCCCTCTTCCTTCGCTACTGATCTCTCTGACTGAAAATTTAGAAACTAGAATCCTATTGCAGCAACTAGAAATTAGTCTTCTGATTGTTAACTAAATTTAACAATTTATTTATTGTTTCCTACAACAAACCCAACTTGGGAAAATGGGTGCAATAGTTGAGGGTTTTGTTATTATGAAATAGTGAAATAATATGAGTAAAACTTTATGCTAAAACTCGCAATCCTGCCAATAAATAATGGCAAGAAAATATAGTGAGGATAAATTCCTCATTCCATATTGAAATATCGGCACTGACCTCAGCTCAAATTGAGGCATCCAAACTGTCTCTGTCACTACATCACCCTATCACAGTTGTTGTTTCTCTCATCTTGGAACAACTTCTCCCCAAACCGATTTACTAGTTGTTATATAGGAAAAAGTCTCTCGTGGCCTCTAACCTCTCACAGGCTTCACTGAAATTTTGTTTCTACCCAGCAAATTGACTTTGCCTCTAGAGGCTACTACCATGTCAATCTGTGTGAGTTTATAGAATATTCACACCTTAACTTGATTATTTTTTATTACTTAGTCATATTCCATAAGCTTAGACTTAGGAAATATTTAAAAGTTACTAATAATCTAATGAAGTAATTTCTAGGTGGAATTGCCAAAAACAATTTATGAATTTTGGAGATCTCAGGCATTCTAGCCTCTTCACAAAATTTTAAGGGTATAACACATTTGATGCTTCAAAAAATAACATCTAGAAATGGGCACAACTAGTTTGGAAACAATTCCCACTTCATCCTAGCTAGTTCCAAGTGAGTCGTCCTTCTCCCCTCTACCTCTAGAAATTTTTTCTCCTCTCTACCTCTCTAATGACATTTTTGGCCTCAGACAATTGAAATTACCTCTCTCTCGTAACTCACATTGGGGGTTTTGGTTGCTCGTATTGACTACATGGCCTCTCTGCACAATAATTTCAACCTCCCTTTTCCTACCTCCAAATTATGTAGAATTATGTAGAATTCTCCTCCAAATTTCTCTATTTCTCCCTCCCTTGAATGCTCTCTCTATCTAGAACTTTCTCCCTTGTTGAATCACTACAATAGGGTAGCTCTATCTGCCATGTTAACTCACTCTCCCTCATGTGTATGTCTCCATTCCATTGCCTTTCTCTCATAATCTCTGGTTGGAGCTTCAATTACCATGATTAGATCCATATCAATGACTAAGATCATTTCAGACTTGATCCAAGTCATTTTTTGGAAGTAGCTAGGGCATAAGTTGATTTTCTCAATTAATTCACTTTAATTAACCATGTTTCTTAACTTAGACATAGGAAATATCTAAATTATGGCTAAATAATTTAATTAAGGTGTTTCACAATCTTATCTCGCTAAATTTTGTATAAGTTTTGGAGATCTAGTGTCATATGCTACCAAATCAATAAAACACTAACAAAATCCTCTCTAGAGCATGATCATCCCTCTACTTGTTATTTATTTGATTTAATACTCACAGTGTTATTGTCTAGTATGCCAACCTTCATAACTATCCAGTGCTATCACTTTCTCTCACTCTATGTTTATTTCCTCACTAGACTCCTCATTCCCAGTTATGGCTCCTTTTTTTTGTAGAGGATCCCTAAGTAAACATCTTCCTTTACTGCCCTCCTTTCATCTGTCTAGCTTGCCACTAATATCGCTCATTTTTCTAGGCCACATTCATGGCTCTAACTTGCTAGCTTGGCTCTCCTATCCATGTGCCTCATCATTCTATTCTTTTTCCTTTTTGCCCATCTAGTGCATCCATCATGACTGGTCAGCATGCTATGGTTTGCAAGGGAGCTACTTATTAGCAAGAATGATCAAGTCAAGGTAGTACACATACTCATCATGGATTGGAGGAAACAACTGCTCAATTTAGAGAAATTTTTGGCTGTCCCATTCATGACAAGGTCACTTATGAAAAGATAGAAGGGACCTCCTAAATGCATGGACTCTAGATAAAAAGGTTCTAGCTAAACTCCATGATTGGGTGCAGCACATTGGGGCATACACGTGGGTGCTCTAACTAGTACATGTACACAATGGACTTGTAATGACATATAAAATTCCTCTTAGGTAGGGTTCTCTTATATTAGCATGAACATAGAGTAGACCTCCTCCACTCCATGGAGCATTTGCATCAACACATGAAGAAGGACCTCAATCAACACCTAGAGTGCATTGAGAAACACCTTTGCATCCTTCCCTAGTTAGAGGCAACAAGTACCCTATCCAAGTTGCAACCATTGATTTAGACCCTTCTATTTAGTATTTTGTCATGTCTGTAGCTTTTAAGTTTCTTGTTTCCTCAATTTGGTTTCATGGTCACAAAGGCCCACATTTTGGTTTTTATATTGTAAATTTTGAAGTTCTAGGGACCTTGATGTCTTGTGTCTCTCTAAGGGGAGTGAATTTTTAGACATGGTTGAGTTTTCATGTGGCCCACCATTTGAAAATTGTTAGTATTTTCTTATAATCTTTTGTTTAAAAAAACAACAATATTTAATTGCACAAAAAAAAGTTTTCTCTAGTATGATTTTGATAATTTTTTATTACAAGTTTTAATGATATTATTTTATCTAATTCTTGAAAATAAAATGTATCATAACCTATATATAGAAAAGAGATATATAGATAAAAAACAATCTCCCCAAACGGATATATAATCATCAAGCGTCCCGAAACGGCCATAAATAATTCTTATAACTAATCATTTTAATTCTGATCTATTCTGATTATATTGTATTATTTCAAAAAAATGATATATGGTAAAGTGTGATTTTGGTTTTTAGTTACTGTAAATATTTTGTAGTTAAGATGTATCATTACCTATACCACAACGTTTATATCATAAATATCAAATATGTAGAAAATGATAATGAGAACTGCCTGAAACGGAAGAGAAATACACTTAAAAGTTCGCAGGATTCGCTTAATTGTACAAGTTTACAGTATTTTCTCAATGCAAGGAAAAATTTCCGTCCAAAATTGTATTGACAAGTTCAGTTAAATTCAAGCCATCCGTAGTCCAATGACTGTGCTGGCAGCAGATTTCAGCTGGATCTGAAAATCCTGATGAAGATAAATATGGAAACCTGGTCTTTAAACGATAGCCAATGAAAGATTCATAATAGTGAAATCAACCTTTACCAGGGAAGGCCACCCAGAGGCCAAACCCAATAACTTCAAGTCTTCAGCTACCCAGAGGCCAAACCCAATAACTTCAAGTCTTCAGCTAGTCAGTCAGCCAAACGGCGATAAATATTGTCAAGTGTCATCTCCGTTGCCTTTAGCCGAGTAATCAAACTGGCATTCTCTTCTTGCAGACGTCTTAGACGGCTGCCTGGGCTGAAATTTTCACTGTCCTCCTCCTGATTATTGTTATAAGAAAGATTCATAATAGTGAAATCATAGTCGGTGAACTACTTGGCACCAACCACCTCCTCGAACCTCCATCCAACGTTACCATTGTTTTTACACGTGCGTCCCTACCCTAGTTTGGTGTTTTGATAAGTGTATAGCGAAAATGACAGTTTTTTTATTCATTGAAAAATAAGGGATTTTTAAAAATTTTAAACCTCTATATGTATTAGGTATTTTAGTTATCTAATTTGATAATTTGTTTTAAGCAAAAGCTTCCCTAAAAATCGCATTGATATTTTAAGGTCAAAGTGTTTCAAACCGTTGGTTTATCCAATCAAATATTTATTAAACAGTTATAAATATAAATATTATAAAATAAAATGCAAAGTTATAAGATTCAAATAAACAATTAAAATAAGCAATTTATTAATTCATGAATTAGTAATCAATTTTTTTAACTATTTAAATTATATTCATTTATCTTATATTCAAATATAACTTTGGAGAACAATAATTTGTTTTCAAATATGATATTAATTAATATAAATACATTAAAGGTGGTTGTTCATATCTTTTTCACACTTTTTTGAATTAATGATGTTGATTTACTAGTGTCATTTTTAATAATATATTTCTGTTTTTTGAGAACAACATCTTTGAGTAGGATTAATAGAGTATAGATCTATATTAATTCTGAATCTACCGAGCATTCACAAATCAAATCTCTTAAGACTCAAACCTCATACTGAGTGCAAGAGTTAAAATTGATCTATATATTAAATGATTTTTATTGTTGATATATTTTAAAACATTACATATTGACTTCATATTAAGATAGAAATAAATCACACATCTTCCTCATTGCTTATTATGTTATTTAAGGTAGTCTAACTTATAAATATAATGACCTTTGCTCTTTTTAACAAGAATATGTCCATACAATTTGAAGCAAAATTATGGTCTTTTGCTGATTATAATACATTTTTCAATGCATAAATAGATTCAACACAAAAATCCATGGAACACACAAATTCTATAGACTAAACAACTTAAACTCAAGATTAAAAAATATCTCGAATTTTGGTTAAAATTAACCAAAATTGTGAGTTGAAAAATGCCATTTCTTAGATTATTGAAACTTTGTGGTTATTCAATATGGACATTGGAATAATTTATTTATGGTTGACACTAAAATATTTTTTGTCATTCATATATTTTTATTTTAAATATTAAATATCAACTAAACATAGAATTAGTTACACATCATGCAATTTCAATAATATTATGTTTACATGTCTTATGGGAACTCTATATTATGTAGTGAAAAAATTACATATCTCCCTCATAATAGAAAGTGAATTATATTTTTTTCTTTCAATTACATTATTTCTCAAGTTGAGATAAAATTAAGGTGGGCATTGAAGTATTTTATTTGTAAATGAAGTTAATTTATAGACCCTAAAACATCTCTCCAATATTGAGCCAATATTTGAATTTTTACACTCATTTATGAACACTACACCATCTCTCTTATAATAGGCTTTAGAGCACCTCTTGGTGCTAAAATATTAATATTAATAATATTAAAATATATGTGAAGCAACTAAATGAAAACAAAGAGAAAATGGTCCAACCCCTAATGACACTATATAGGCAAAAAAAAATCTCTATCCTGAAAAAAAAGAAAAGAAAAAAGAGGAGACTAGATCTCAACACTTCCTTTAAATGGGAAACAAAAGGGCATGTTTATTCATGGGAATATGTAGTTAGAACAAGGGATAAAACCCCCAACCCACCTCTAGCACGAGTTAAGGAGGTGGCATAGGATACACTCATCGAGGAATGCACTTGGTGGGTAGGAGAATCAAACCTTAAAGTGATAGGGATTCCTTTACCTCTTCCAACCTTAGTTCCCTTGGTGGTTTAGACCTTATTACCTAAGTATAAACTAAATCTTCCTATGTGACCCTTGATATGGCTTGACTTGGGTGAAGTTCCAATTTGAGGCACTTAGAGCCAAGTTTAAAGTGTTTACTTTTACTTGTAGGATCTTCCCTGATGAAGATCCCATTAGAACATAGGTTGCAAAGCTTAAATGCTTCATAGATTCGGTCACAGCGACACAATAGGAAAGTAATTGGACAACCATTAGGAACATGAGAGTAGTCATCTCGGAAACCTTATTCAAGGGATTAAAAATGATGTGCCCATTAGGAGGGGCAATAGAGTACATCCATTTTGATTAATTGCTGGAATGGAAATGGACCTTTTTTGTCATTTTCAGGTATACTGTATGATTCTCATTGATAGTGGGACATCTTCTTCATCACAAAGAGACATGGGAGCCTTGTTTGGTATGTCTCAAACATTATAGGATACCATCAATTTGCAGCAAGTGGGCAAGAGACAAGGAGCTTGAGGGTATCATGGGTTTAAGTGGAGTTGATTATTTTAACAAAGGCTTCATTCAAAGAAGGATTTCATTGGTGGTCACAAATGAGTTGAGCATGTTTATGTGGGCATGGATTCGAGGTACTTCGCCTCTTGTAAGGGCCATTTACATTTCCATATGTTCAACATATGCCACTCATAATGGGCTTGATAGGAACCCCTTTATCATTTTGTATTCCAACAACTAGTTCTAAAGAGCTTTGGAGTTTATCCATCTAGGTGACTTTGACTTCTACATTTAATCCCTCTGAACTCCTCTCCGTCATTACTCATAGAAGATATTTTGTCTTCTAAGAGATAGATCTATAGTTAGTGGGGCTCTACTAGATATATAATGATGCATTGGGGCCCCTCATCACCTATGATTAATACATTTTTCACTTTGGGGAATCTCATGAGTTGTTAATTCTTAATGAGTTCATATGTTTCCCATATTCTTAATTTTTCATTTGATAACCTCATGGAAGAGGCGACAAGTGTTGTTGATCATGTCCTATCTAGCCACAACCTCCCCCCCCTTTATTCATAAATTCTCTATTTCCCCATCCCTATCATGATTATGCTCTTCTTTCGTTCTCTCTTTGGGTTGACACCACCCTTTCTCACAAAAACCCTAGAACAAAGACGAGGGGATATAAGAAGAATTGATGCCTATTCCATCCACTTTTAGGAAACAATGGCATCTTCTTGCCTGGTCGATATAAAAAATATAAATGGAATTTTCACTTGGAACAATCAAAGAGGATGACCGCAACAAGTGGCTTCTAAACTGGATTGTTTCCTACTCATGAAATATATTATGACTTGCGAACTACTCTTAGACACATCCATTCTCCCAAATTATGTTTCTGATCATTGACCTAAATGTCTTAATATTGACACACATACTCAACCTAGTAAAATTCCCTTTCATCTAGAAAAGATTTGGATAGTGTCTAGACTTTCAAGTTAACATAAAGTAGTGTTGGGAGGAGCAAGTAGCACTGGAAGGCACATCTATATATAAGCTCCAAAATTAACTCAAATACATCAAATGGTAGCTCGAAGTCTAGAATGAAACAAAATTTATCAATATTTTGGAGGAAAATCATAAACTAGAAAGGATTGAAATAACACAATAGGAAGCCATTTTGCACAGCCAATCAAAGACATTAATCAAAGAAAAATCCACCACTCTTACTGATCTTGAAGAGAGATAAAAGTAGGAAGAACTTCTTTAGCAAAACAAATTGAGGGTACGATGACCTGGGGAGGGGACAAAAACACAACCTTTTTCCAAAAATCCATCCTGCAACATCCCTATCATAATCACATTTCCTTCTTTCAAAAGAATGAAGGAGTAAATTACAGGCATTAAGATATAGGTTAAGAGTTAATCTGTTACTACCAGGATATTCATATTGGCAACATGATGCTTGTCACGTTGGAATTGATTTCTACAAGTCACTATGCTCGTGCATGATGATCAAATGGTTGCAAAGGATGTTGTGTAGGAGACTATGATGATGGTTTCAAAGGAGCTGTGGGAGGTTGGATAGGATATGGAGATGCCTAGTAAGGTGATGTAGTAGTCTAGAAAGTTTATGGGCAAATTATCTAAGATTTTCTTCAAGTTGAACTATCTTCGCTCGGAGATAGTTATGCATAGTACGACATTACCATATCCTCTTTGGGTTTCCCATATATTTCCTGCAACAATCTTCTTTTGGAGCCAAGCTTATCCCCTTGACAATGCCTCAAGGTGAAGAAAATTAAAAACCAAGTGCAAAACCATTGAATTTCCTAAGATAACGATGCAATTGAAGGAGTTTTAACATCTATCTGATCCAGTCAACATTTCCATCAACAAAATCCATGTATTTTCCCATGGTAACATAAGGAAAAGAAAATTTAAATGTCCGAGGAGATTGATCAACTTTATGTGCATTTTGTGAAGATCCATTCGCTCTCACACTCATATTACACAATTTTTTTTAATTTTGGTTATATTTTTATGGAACAAGTGTGAGGAAGTGCAATTGATGATTCTCCATAGTTGAGTTGAAGGTTTGATCTAAAATTCTCAGCTTAATTAGATATGGCTCAATGTATTTCTAATAATTTCATAATTAAGTGCACTCATGTGCAAGGGAATAATTATGGAGGATAATGGTGCATCTTTTGATAATATCATTGCAGAAGTAGAAACATCAAATCTATTCCAACGATGATACCTTTACTCACACTATGTAATGATATATTTCGTTGTACACATAGATATTAAATTATATGCATAATTAATGAGATTGTACATGATTTTTAAGAGGTTTGAAGCCTATGTTTATTGTAGAAATAGATCTTAATATATGGAAAACTATGTTGCAGGGGTTGAAATATATAAATAAGCATAATAGAGATTAGTGCCTTGCTCACTAAGGGAAGAAGTTTTTTATGACATAAATTTGTGTTCAAAGATTGTTGTGTGTGCCTTGTTCATCAAAATAAAAGTAGAGATGTTATATGACAAAGTTTTTGTTCGTTACCTATGACTTCAATGAGCTTGTAATCATGTTGTTCTGCGCTTGTCACACCTTGCAACTTAATGTCCTCTTGATTAATGAACAAGTTGTTGTATGGATATGTATGCTTTCATGAAGAAGCGGTCAAGTGGCATCCTTGTTTATATCCATGTGTAGCAAGGGATTTTGGTCTACTATGCAAATGAGACAAAGCATGGATGGACATAGTACTACTAACAATGTTTATATGGCAGGGACATATATATCTTGGTGTAGCTACCATTGTTTTGATTATTGGCTCATGATGATATTGTTAAGTTGTTTCAATCAGTATGAGTTGGCTGCTAAGGTTACATGAGGTTGAACATCAGCGAGAGGACCTTATGATATATTGATGTTTCCATTTGTTGGTATGTATATGGACAGAGGAATAATGACTAACCATGAATTTTTCAAGGATAACACGGTCATAGTTTATGGTTTGAAAAGTGTAAAGGCCACTATCGTGTATAACCTTGTCTTAATTGATGCCTGCAGGGTTGTGGAAATTCATAAAGACAACATGGAGCCTTTGTTACTTTATTGAGGGGGCTTCATAAATTTTCACTCGTTGAAGTGATGCTGCTATCTATGATTTAATGGTGCTATGAGTTAGGAGTTTGGAGGGTCTACCATTGTTACTAATTGAATATTTAGTACCTTGGTTGCACCAATCAAAGTAAGATTTTGGATTGAGGGTTAATTTACGTTTGTATCATGAATGTTTGTGCGTATAAGTTTTATTTATGAGTCAATTAAAAGTGTTGGCTAGAGTGATAAAAGGTCAAGCCAAAGTAATGCAATTGTTAACAAACATTGATGGGTAGATGAGTTGAGTCATATATGAATAAATGTCGTTGATTGTCAAAATTTTGTTACATTTCTGGAGATGTATTATCATTATGATGTTGCTAGATTTGATTAGGGTTTGGCATTGATATCCTTGATAAGAGTGAGGGATTTTGTCATTACATTTTGATGGTTAATCCAAGAGGATCCATCGATCCAATTGCACAAGAGTTCGAAGTGTCATCATTAGTATTCATGGGTGTCGTTCACTGTCGTCGTCGCTTTAGTTCAGCTTTGACAAATCGATAGTGTTGGTTATGATCAGGTTGTTCAAGTAATGTTCGTAGTTATGGTTTCATGGTGTTTAGTTTATGTGATTTTGTATCTGGGTGTCGATTTATGTCATTGACAATTGCACCAGGGTTTGGTCGACGACATTTGTTTTGTCATCCGACTTTGAAAGATTTATGATTGATATAGTCGATTGTGTAAAAGAATTCAAAGTTAAAGTACCTCGTCGACGACATAGTCTTATCATCATCTCCACCAGTGTCAGTTACAAAGATGTGATGGTCCTCGTCATGTAATGTTGACGAATGTTCCACGAGACCACAAGGATGTACAAGGGTTGATCGTCTAGTAAAGGATTTAGTTTCACCGATGTCACTTTGCAGAGCTAACATGGGTCTTGAAAAGTTAAAAGAAACTCTTTACCTAAGCCTAGACCTAAACCCTAACTCCTAAGCTATATCTTCATCATTTTTTACCCTAAGAATCCTATGTTCATAAACATAATGCCTAAATCCTAATGCATCATTTCAAACCCTAAACCATACATTCATCCTATGCTAAAACTCTAGTCGTAACCAAAAACTATGTACTAAATACATTAAACAAAGCCTAAAGTTCTAAAACCTAAGTCCTAAACCCTTTATACACCCCTTGGCCTTGTTTAACTATGTAAAACATTGTAAAACGTAATACACAACCCTAACCATAGCCAAACTGCATCGAAACCTGGTGCATGTGAACAGTTACAGGTTAGCCATCAGGTTTCATAATCCGTTGGTCACAACCATAGAAATGACCATATCGGGGGAACACCACCATGTGGACACTGCATAGAAACCATGAGAGGTCAAGGATAACCGCGTGGGGAATTGACAACATCAGAACTGTAGTGGGTTGTTAGTCATGTGAACATCATTGAAAAGTTGTCGAGGTTAGCAGTTACCACGTTGTTTCCACAAATGTTGGAGGAGAGCCTCGTCACATGACAACCGTCACCGTAGACCAGAACCGTGAGGACCAAAAACCATCAATATAACTGCTCTCCAAACAGGTGTTCACATGTAGTGTCATTACCCTCCGCCCGGTTAGCTAACCACTAACAGTTTCAGGCTTAATATAAAGTTTTGTTTTGGTTTTTTTATTAAACTTGGTCATCGATTAATACGAGGACCATGACATAAACCCTAGGGGAAAAATCAACCCTAATTCAACCCTTCAAGTTAGCACATTCACGCCAAACTGAGCAAGAGTGGTTATGATGCATCTAACCACTATATAAAGGAGCGTTTCCAGTCTTTCGAAGAGTTAGTGAGGATTAAGAGTGGTTTTTAGCTTTTGTATGCAGGTTTGGGAGGGATAGAGGCGATTTTTCTTTTAGTGTTTCAGGAGCATCTAGAGTTGGATTTGGAAATTATAAGTGGTGTTGGAAAGCTAGTTCAGAGAGATTTCTGATGATAGAGGTCATAGTTGCCTATGTGCAATTTTAGTCTATCCAAATCATTGTGTAATTGACTTCTTATTCTCATTCCTAATAAAAATGGTCGCCCATCTTGAAAGTGGACCCGGAGACGTAGTCCATCAGGGATGAACTCCATAGTAAATCTTGTTGTCTGGTATATATGTGTATTCACTATTTACGCTTCTGTTTTGCATCTTAATTATGGTTTTTCACCTATCGTAAAGTGTTATGCTCCAACAGTTTACCTCATTTTCTGTGCTTTCAGTTATCATTCAAATCACTAATGGCTTATCAATTCTACATCAATATTTAGTATATGGTCATTTCATATCATATAATTTGGTATCATAGTAGGTTGTGTTTGTAGAATGTGCCATTGAATGTTAACCAGGTCAAAGTTGCAACGAGGAGAGGTAATGCTTGAGCAGATCGATCTAGAGATTGGAAAGCAATGAGTCGTTCAAAAATCAACCATGTCAAGACGTGATGCAAGGTGAAAGCACTGAGACTAAGATGAGTGAAGAAGAATTTCAACAGGCATTCTTAACTATGCAGCAGACGTTGGGAGAATTGTAAGAAGACAAGAAGGTGAGAGACGTAGTTTCTTCTTCAAAGGCATTAAAGAAGGACAAAGGTAAAGGCAAGGAAGATAAACCTCCTTCATCTCCATCATCTCTAGCATCCTCTTCTTCTTCCAATGCAACATATGAAATAGATAAGAAACCTAAGAAATCATCCCTTTTTAAACTTGATTTTAAATTTGAGTTACCTATTTATGATGGTGAAATGAATCTCGAAAAGTTAGATAACTCGATAAAGCAGTTAGAAGTGTATTGTCGCATTCAGAACATTTCTAAAGATAAAACTAAAATTAAGTTAGCTACACTTAGAATGGGGGAGAACAAATTTAATCTGGTGGGAAAGAAAAACTCAGTTAGATGTTAAGCGTACAGGAAAACTTATCTCTTCATGGTCTAAGTTTTTGAAATCTCTTAGGAAAAAGTTCTATCCTTTAGGATACATGGAACAAGCTATTGTTAATTGGCAACATCTCAGACAAGGTAAAGGGAAAAATGTTCACGCGTTTACTCAGGAATTTAGGAAGAAAGCATTGGCACTTGGTATTTTATTAGATACACGTGAAACTTTGTTAAAATACATCAAAGATTTACATTCATATTTGTAGCATACTTTATTAATGTTTAATACTCATGATTTTGATGAGGTGTGTGTTCAGGCCATACATATTGAATCAGGTGGTAGATCGTTCAAGTTGCGATCTCAGTAATCCAAAGAGATGGAAACCAAAGAATCGAGAGATAGTAAGGGGAACATTTCGAAGAGAAAGAAATCAACGATAGTTAAGAAGGAAAGACCTACCTATTCTCATTGCTAGAGAGTGGGTCATGATGAATCGAAGTGCTAGAAAATTCATCCAGAACTTAAGACCAAAAAGTTCCTTAAGGTGAAGGATGAAAATAAGGCCATTGCAACAGTCCAACATGATCTAGCTTCATATTCAGAAGATGAAAGGAGAATGATCGCCATGGTTACGACATGTAAAACTTATGATACTCATTCAAGTTCGAAAACTAATGTATCTTATTCAAACATAAATCCTTCACATGAGGATAAATGAGTTGAACTCTTCCACATAAGGATAACTTGTAAGCATACAAAGGTTGACACAATGTTTGATAGTGGATTGCAAGCAACTTTAATGTGTGAGCATATAGTTAATCAATTGGGATTGGAGACATAGAATCAGCCAAGACCATACCCATTAGGTTGGATTAATAAATCAACTAAGATATATGTCACAAAGCAGTGTCGGTTAAAATTTGAAATTACATCTAAGTACATCGATGAAGTGGAGTTAGATGTGGTCCCAGTAGACATATGTGGAGTTATCTTAGGAATTCCTTATCTTTATGATAGAGATGCAGTGTTTTACAGAAGAGAACATAAATATCACCTAAAGAAAGAAGGGGTTGAATTTATTGTTAGGGCACATAAAGTCAAATCAAACTTGGATTTAATTGTTACAAATCAAGTTAAGCAGTTTATAGGTTGAATTGAATATGTACTCATGGTTATAAGGAACAACATAAGGTTGATAGTTTGAGATGCGAGATTTAGTTTATAGATAAATTGGTTAAGGTGTTTAATTCTTTTCCAAGAAGTCCTATTCATGAAGAGTATGTGCAACATGAGATACAATTAATGTCCTATAAACATATTCCTAAAGACAGAATGAATCTCAATTCATTCATTCACCTGAATTTTAGAAGCTATCATCATTAGCAATGTATTGTAGGGAATGCTACATGTGAGTCCAATCAGAGACTTGTTTCAGATCGTATGCTTATTTTCAGTTTCAGGGGTGCAAGTCAGTATTAGGGAAGTGAGTGTTACATTTCTTTGGTATTGCATCATCATTTCATGCTTTTAAAAGTAGTGAAACCTCTCTTTAGGTGGAGAGGAAGTCTATAAGTTTTCATGACAAAGCATTTTCAAAAGCAAATCTAAAGTTTCCTTACCATGGTTTGAAAGCTAATGCATTAAGTGAAAGTGGTAGTCAATGGAAATATCAGTTAATAGACATAGTGATTCAAGTAAATCAACAATTACTTAGATACTTTCAGAATCAAACTAAGCTGCAACAGTCTTTACATTATAGATGGATGAGTTATGGGCAACAAGTTCACTTACTAATCGGTCAATAGGAAATTAAATCAAGTAAAGTAATTGATATGAAGTCAAAATCAAAGGAGTATTTGAATATTTTAGTTATTCCAGAAAGTTTTAATAACCATGAAATGTATTAACAAAGCTCTACAAATACTGTTTTCAAAGATGTTTCTGAATCACTAACTCATAATTCTTCATGGAAAGAATTCAATTGCCATGTTGATAACATGTTGTTTGCATATCGTCACAAGTTGTTCATACTATGGATGGAAGAAACATGTCAATGTCACCGAATCCAAAGGTGTCATGGTCAGCATCATCAAGGTCATCATGTGCAGGTGATTGATCAATTGTATTGGTACATCGTGAGGTTAAGATGGATAGAGAGGGAGTTCTACCCTCATCGACTAATTGTTTAGTTAAAAATTTTGTGGTCCAAAAGCTTTCAAGTGGAGAGGAATGACCGAGGAGGATCCATCGATCCAATTGCACAAGTGTTTGAAGTGTCACCATCAGTATTCATGGGTGTTTTTCAATGTTGTCCTCGCTTCAGTTTGGATTTGATAGATCAAGAATGTTGGTTATGATCAGGTTGTTTAAGTAATGTTTGTAGTTATGGTTTCATGGCATTCATTAGATGTGATGTTGTATGTGACTGTCAAATTATATCATCGACAGTTTCGCCAGGGTTTGGTCGACAACATGTGTTTTTTCGTCCGACTTTGCAGGATTTATGATTGATATAGTCAATTGTGTAAAAGGATTCAAACTTAAAGTACCTCGTCGACGACATAGTCTTATTGTCATCACCACTAGTGTCAGCTACAAAGATGTGATGGTAGTTGTCATGCAATGTTGATGAATGTCACACCCGACCACAAGGATGTATAAGGGTCGATCGTGTAGTAAAGGCTTCAGTTTCACTCATGTCGCTTTGTAGAGCTCACATGGGTTCTGAAAAGTTAAAAGAAACTCTTTACCAAAGCCTAGACCTAAACCTTAACTCCTAAGCTAACTTTTCATCATTTGTTTACCCTAAGAATCTTATGTTTATAAACCTAGTGCCTAAATCCTAATGCATTTTTTCAAACCTTAAACCATACATTCATCCTATGCTAAAACCCTAGTCCTAACCAAAAACCATTTATTGAATACACTAAACAAGGCCTAAAGTTCTAAATCCTAAGTCCTAAACCCTTTATACACCCCTAAGCGTTGTTTAACTATGTAAAACATTGTAAAATGTAATACACCGCCCTAACCGTAGCCAAACTGCATTGGAACTGGGTGCATGTGAATGGTTATAGGTTAGTCGTTGGGTTTCATAATCCACTGGTCACAACCGCACACATGACCGTATCGGGGGAGCACGCGGGGAATCGGGTGACTGCGCAGGGAATCGACAACGTCGGAGCTGCAATGGGTTGTTAGTCATGTGAATATTGTTGAAAAGCCACCGAGGTTAGCAGTTACTTTGCCATTGCTGCAACTGCCGAAGGAGAGCGTTGTCACCTCACAACTGTAGATCGAATCCACGGGGACCCAAAACCGCCGATATAATTGCTCTCCACAGAGGTGTTCACATGCGGTGTCATCTCCAAAGAGGTGTTCACATGCGATGTCATCGCCCTCGGCCGAGTTAGCTGAACACTAACATTTTTGGCCTTAATTTGGTTATCAATTAATTGATTTCTTCTTTTCATTCCTAATAAAAATCGTCACCCATCTTGAAAGTGGACTAGAGATGTAGTACGTCAGCGATGAATTCCATAATCAATCTTGTTGTTTGGTGTATCTGTGTATTCATTGTTCACACTTCTATTTTGCATCTTAATTATGGTTTATCAGTTATAGTAAAGTGTTCTTCTCTAGCAGTTTTACTGATTTTCCATGCTTTCGGTTATCATTCAAATCACTAATGGCTAATCAATTCTACATCAGTATTTAGTATATGGTCATTTCAGATCAATGGTTGTACTGGGCTTGAGTATGACTTGTGTCAGTAGAGACTTTTGATCAATTAAATATTGATGACTTGGTTATTGCATAGAGAGTTTTGTTGTTAGTTATGCAGAGGAGATTGTATGGTAATATTTGTGTTTAGTAATTGAGCATAATCTTATATGTGGGTCTAGTTTGAAAATTAGAGGAGATTGTATGGTAATATTTGTGTTTGCTAATTCAGCATAATCTTATATGTGGGTGTAGTTTGAAAATTGGATGAAATGTGGCGTATAGTGTTTGGGTTTTGAATTATATGAATCTAGTGTGAAATATTTTGAAATTAGGTCCATAAAGGATTTGAGGGTTGGAACCTTTAGTAATGGAGTGGTAGCTTCCTTCAGATGGTGGCAAAAGAACTTGCTTAGGGAGTAGTAGCTTCCTTAGGAGTCCAAAAAAAACTTTTCTATTGTATGATTTTGATCATTTTTATACAAATTTTGATGATATTACTTTACCTAAAATTTGAAAATAATATAGTTGCTCACTTGTATATATAGAAGAGATATATAGATGTAATGTTTCATGATTTTGAAATTTTCATATATATATAAAGCCACAACCTCCATTTATAATATAAATAAAAATTACAAATTAAAGTAGATTTAATTATATAAATTAAAATAATAACTTATATTAATAATTATTATATTTTAAAAATTCAATATTTACCGTAAATAATCTATTTATCTAATAATAATAGAAATTTATATATGAAATTTATATGAATGAAAGCAATATTATTAATAACTAACCATTTTAATTCTCATGCTTATTGTATTATTTGAAAAAATGATATATTGTTAAAGTGTGATTCTAGTTTTTATTTATTTTAAACATTTTGTATTTAAGCCGTGTCAAAGTCAATGCCATGTATCTCAGTCATACCACAACGTTTATATCATAAGGATCAAATATGTAGAAAATGATAATCATGACTGCCTGAAACAAAAGAGAAATACCCTGATTAAGAAGTGCACAGGAATCGCTTAGTTATAGAAGTTTACAGTGTTTCCTCAAAGCAAGGACAAATTTCCATCGAAAATTCTATTGACAAATTCAGTCGAATTCAAGCCATTGACAGTCTAATGACTGTGAGGGCAGCAGATTTCAGCTGGAGCTGAAAATCCGGATGAAGATAAATATGGAAACCTAGTCTTTCAACAATAGCCAACAAAAGATTCATAACAGTGAAATCAACCTTTACTAGCTAAGGCTACTCACAATAATTTAATGTGCAGGTCTTCAACCCAAAAGCCAAACCCAATAACACCAGGTCTTCAGCTAGCCAGTCACTGTTAATATCCGATACTGTTTTCCGAGAACAAGGGATGTGCATGCTCAAGCGTACTCAAGCGGCGACAAATATTTTCAACTGTCATCTCCATTACCTTAAGGCGAGTAATCAAATTGGCATTCTCTTCTTCCAGTCGTCTTCGACGGCTGCCCGGGCTCAATTTTTCTCTGTCCTCCTCATGATTATTGTTATCAGAAAGTCGTGCGCTGGGATTAGGGCTACCATTAATGACCTGAGATGTGGAAGTTGTTAAATTGTAATTTTGAACAGCGCGGCTGCTTTTGGAAAACCGCCCGGTCTCCCCCCACCACCATTCTCAGAAGGCGGTATCCTTATCTGAGTACCCGATACAATCCAATGGCGTCACGCGTCCCTTGTACAAACACCAAAACCGCTCTCCTAGGACGCTAAATGTCGTACAAACACCAAAACCGCGTCCCTTGTACAAACACCAAAACCGCTCTCCTAGGACGCTAAATGTCGTACAAACACCAAAACCGCTCTCCTAGGACGATAAATGTCGTTTTGTTTGCGTGACCTTGGGAGCGAATTGCGCTGGCTCTAACGACCGGGCCCGACGAATGAGTTAGCAACACTTGGCACTGAACCGCCGGCGTCAAATGAACTTTTTTTTTTTTCGTTTTGTTTCGTTGACCGCCGGGGAAGAAAAGTTATAGTTTTAATGTTTTTAGAAGAAAAGTTATAGTTTTAATGTTTTTACGTACATTAGGTGGATGCTTTTAATATCGTTATGGGCATGCCTTTAATATAGTTATGGGCACATAGTTTTTTATATAAGTATTATATATCGTTACGTAAGTCAAAAACATGGCATGTTTTTTATGTAATGTGTATTGTGACTGCGTTAGTGAATAGTTGTGTGGGTGTTGTTTTTTGGTCGTGCGATAATTTGGAATACCACAGGGGATGTAATGCTTTTGTTCCCCATTGTAAAACTGAAGTTTATGTAATTTACACAGCAGTGGAAAATCTGTGAGAGCAGCAGAGTTTTTTTTGAGATTACATACAATATGTAATATAATGTTTGTTTTTAATTAATAGAAATGCTTTGTGACTGTGTGTAATGGTGTCATCTGAGTCATTTTGGTTTTAAAGAGGTTCTGTGCACAAGATCCTGGACAGAAGAAACAGAACATTGTCTCTGTTGTGTGTAATGTGATTGGTTTTGGTATTTTCTCCATTAAAAATACCCAACGGAAGTGTGATGCAGCTGGGTACCTGTGAGGTGGGCTAGGGTTAGGGTTAATGGTTGGGGTAGTGGGTATGTAATCGCATGGGTAGTCTGGTCCGGGAGCGAAATGCGAGCTAAGGTTAGCGTTAATGGTTGGAGTAGCGGGAATGTAATCGCCTGGGTAGTCTGATCCGGCAGCGAAATGCGAGCTAGGGATAGCGTTAGGGTTAACGGGAGTAGCGATGGCAGTGTAATCGCGTGGATTATCGAATGCGATACCCTTCGATCTCCTCACATATTATTAGTTTTCTTCCTCCTCAATTTCGGATTACTCCGCTCGAAATAATGGTGTTAATTATTGGGAGGGATTCCGCCTCTGGGATTTGGTTGCCGATGATAATGGTCAGAATAATTGAACGGAAAGCCGCCTCTTGTGTTTGGGTGCCGATGATATTGGCGAGGAGAATTGGGAGGAAAACCGCCTCTCGTATTTTGGTGCGGATGAGAATGGTATTGGTCGGTGTTATAATCCATGGGTGGAGACATTCGACAACCTTGTTGCCTGCCGGGGCGCGGATTCCAAGGAAGTGTAGATAGCATTTTTGAAGTAATCGAAGAGCAAGTGAAGAGACTCCTGAACAAATAACGGCCGGAATTTTGAAATGAAACGGAGGAAATTCACAGTTAGATTCTCATGGATTAGGTTACGGATTAGGTTAATAGAAGGAGGGTTAATAGTCAGCTAACCATAGACAACCTCCATCCAAGGTTATAAACTCGTTTCATTGAATTTTTTTTTTTTAAATATAAATGTGTTAGGTATTTTAGTTATCTATTTTTCATAATTTGTTAGGTATTTTAGTTATGTAATTTTTATAGTTTGTTTTGAAATAAAATATTAATTAGTGCAATTATATTATTAAAGGTAACTATCCACATTATTCTTTACCTTTTTTACTTAATGATGCTCATCCATTTATATTACCATTTCAATAATGTATTTATTTGACCACATCATTTTCCATTTTTTTAAATTAATGATGTTTATTTACTTATATCACCACTTTAGCGTTTGAGTTATTTGAACATATCATTCTTTACCTTTTTAAATTAATAATGTTGATCCACTTATATCACCACTTCAATTTGTGTGAAAAGATGGGTAGATTTGTCAATTAAAATATTAATATTAGTAATATTAAAATATATAAAGCAATTAAATGAGAACAAAGAGTAAATGGTCCAACCCCCTAATCAAATTATATAGATAAAAACTTTCCTATTTGAAATAATGAAAAAAAGGAGACTACATCTCAACACATCGCCTCCAATTGGGAAACAAAAACACATATCTACTCACACTACTACATGTATGGGGGTGTCTCAAATATATAATGTCTCAAAAATTTGTGTCTATAAAGACAATATAGTAAAGACAATAACTATTGTCTATTAAGAGACAATTTCATTTGTCTTTGTAGAGACATTTTCATTTTTGTCTCTTTAGAGATAATTACATTTTTGTCTTTTTAGAGACAACCGCTTAGATTAAAAACATATTGTCTCTATACTGACTATATGTCCATAATTCAAACTTTTGTCTCTGTAGAGAAAATATAAAAAAATATTAAAAAATAAATAAATAAAATCATTTTGAATGTTCTTTCAAAGTAGTTTCAACTTTCAAAGTTCCAAAATAGTGATTTTAATTACCTTAAATCTTAGGTGTTTATGGATACCAACAAAATAAAAAATAAATAAATCCGTTATTTTTAACAATAACAACAAAGTAATTTTAAATCTAAATGAACAAACAATTCCCGAAAGCAAAGTCAACACACATATCATGTTTTAAATTAATGATGTTCATCTAGGTATATCACCACTTTAGCTTTTGAGTTATTTGAACATATCATTCTTTGCCTTTTTAAATTAATGATGTTGATCCACTTATATTACCACTTCAATTTGTTTGAAAAGATGGGTAGATTTGTCAATTAAAATATTAATACTAGTAATATTAAAATATATAAAGCAATTAAATGAAAACAAAGAGTAAATGGTCCAACCCCCTAATCAAATTAGATAGATAAAAACTTTTCTATTTGAAATAATGAAAAAGAGGAGACTAGATCTCAACACATCGCCTCCAATTGGGAAACAAAAACACATATCTACTCACACTACTACATGTATGGGGGTGTTTCAAATATATAATGTCTCAAAAATTTGTCTCTATAAAGGCAATATAGTAAAGACAATAATTATTGTCTATTAAGAGACAATTTCATTTATCTCTCTAGAGACAATTTCATTTGTCTTTGTAGAGACATTTTCATTTTTGTCTCTTTAGAGATAATTACATTTTTGTCTTTTTAGAGACATCGGCTTAGATTAAAAACATATTGTCTCTATAGAGACTATATGTCCATAATTCAAACTATTGTCTCTCTAGAGAAAATATAAAAAAATATTTAAAAAATAAATAAACAAAATCATTTTGAATGTTCTTTCAAAGTAGTTTCAACATTCAAAGTTCCCAAATAGTGATTTTAATTACCTTAAATCTTAGCTGTTTATGGATACCAACAAAATAAAAAATAAATAAATCCGTTATATTTAACACTAACAACAAAGTAATTTTAAATCTAAATGAAAAAAAAATTCCCGAAAGAAACGTCGAAAAGAATAAGGCAACACACTTATATCATGTTTTAAATTAATGATGTTCATCTACCTATATCACCACTTTAGCGTTTGAGTTATTTGAACATATCATTCTTTACCTTTTTAAATTAATGATGTTGATCCACTTAGATTACCACTTCAATTTGTTTGAAAATATGGGTAGATTTTTAAATTAAAATATTAATATTAGTAATATTAAAATATATAAAGAAATTAAATGAAAGCAAAGAGTAAATGGTCCAACCCCCTAATCAAATTATACAGATAAAAACTTTTCTATTTGAAATAATGAAAAAGAGGAGACTAGATCTCAACACATCGCCTCCAATTGGGAAACAAAAACACATATCTACTCACACTACTACATGTATGGGAGTTTTCAGACAATATTTAAGACAATATTTGAGTTAATTGACTTAACTTAAGACAAAAATAAACTTGTGTATTGTCTTTAAGTGGGTGTCTCAAATATATATTGTCTCGAAATTTTGTCTCTATAAAGACAATATAGAACACATACTAGTTTTGTCTCTATAAAGACAAGAATTATTGTCTATTAATAGACAATTTCATTTGTCTCTCTAGAGACAATTTCATTTGTCTCTCTAGAGGCAATCTCATTTGTCTTTGTAGAGACATTTTCATTTTTGTCTCTTTAGAGACAAATACATTTTTGTTTTTTTAGAGACAACATCTTAGATTAAAAACATATTGTCTCTATAGAGACTATATGTCCATAATTCAAACTATTGTCTCTCTAGAGACAATATAAAAAAATATTTAAAAAAAAAATAAATAAAATCATTTTGAATGTTCTTTCAAAGTAGTTTCAACATTCAAAGTTCCCAAATAGTGATTTTAATTACCTTAAATCTTAGCTGTTTATGGATACCAACAAAATAAAAAATAAATAAATCCGTTATTTTTAACGCTAACAACAAAGTAATTTTAAATCTAAATGAAAAAACAATTCCCGAAAGCAACTTTGAAAATAATAAGGCAACACACTTATTATTTTCTGAAAATGCATTCATGTCATTTAAACATGTAGGACCCTCAGTTGGAACTTCATTTTAAGACATATTATGAGTCAAAAAAGAAATGTTCTAGATTTCTCCATCGTACAAGAGGGTTTACTCTCTAACATAGAAATCCAAAGCTTCAATCACATTAAATGGTGGAAATTAAATTCATATCGAGTTGTTAAACCACAATTTCAATACCCTTGTATAATTGGAATTCGCTTCCCTGATAACAAAGAATTGTAATAATGTATATGAATTTGAATTTACAATTGATTGGAAATTGTGTCTTCATGAATATTTTACAGAAGATGAAAAATTGACACAGGTCCTCGAAACATGATATAGACCAATTCTCAATCTATTGGTGACCTACATAATTATCTTCTCCACTATTGCCTTTCACAATTCGAGTTGGCTCCATCTCCTGTTTGTAGCCTGAGAATTGCTGCAATTGGTATCCAAATTGGTGGTGGTATAGCTCCCGAGGAAGCTTCATATCCAATGAATCTAATTCGGGTAATGAACTATTATGATCAACTTCGTAGCAAGCTGAAGTTGCAGAGAAGTCGCTATTGCTAGCGTTTTTCTAGGCAGTTAATCATTTCTTGGAGGCACACCAAACCACCCGTCCTTCTTCCTGTTACGAATAAAATAATAAATTCCTGTAAGGAAAGTTTTATACCATTGCTCAACCATTTCCAAGAGAGCTACTTACTGAAATAAAATAAAATAAATGGAGTAAGTACTTGAAATAGAAATGTGTGCACTCGTAGTATTTCTTCATTATCGCTTGCCTTTCCTTGCCTGATTCCCTAGAGCACCTGCAAATGCAATAGTAGAGTCATTTTATTTTTTTTAATAAAAAGCCCTACCATCTTGATAATAATTAATAATTGAAATAAAATTAAAATTCTACAAACTTATTAAACTCTCAATATCAAAACGGCTCAAAAACAAAATCAATATACTATTTAATATAAACAAAATTTTTAATGATGATACCATCTCTATTTTTGGTTGGTAGCACTGTTTGTTCCCAATCATAGCCCAAAAATGTCATGAATACTAGTGAAAATACCAGGTAAGTTTCAAACCCTTTTAAAATGAAATTACATCACCTATTTTTCTCTATAGTGGGATGGGAAGTATTTGAAAACTCTTAGTAGAAGAGTGAATAGAATCTCTCACTAAAACTTGCAGAATCTCAATCAACATTAATACTCAACAATCATATGGGATTTTCCATAAATGAGGAGATAGGGGAGAGAGAAGTGAAGTCTTCCACCTAGCCAGATGACATGATATCAAGTGGTGATTAAAGTAGAAAACATCAAAGAGAGAAGAGGCAAGTTGGTTCAAAACATAATAAATGTCCTCCTTCCCAACAGACTACTCAACTGGATGGTGCTCTCGCTATTGCAGTAAATCACAGAGAGAACTCTCCCACAAATGCCATCACTTATTACAATAATGAGTTGGGAAGCATGAGAAAATGAGTTCAATGAAGAGAGGTTGAGCACAATGAATCTTCATTCAAAAGGGTTGGTAGTTTACATTCCGCTTGAGTGTTGGTAGTGTTGAGTATCACCAATCTGGTCTACTAGGAATTGCCCCAAAAGGTGCAAAGATAAGTCGATAGATTTTTTAAATTGTTAAAATAATGAGGAATGAATTTGTAAATATGTATGCCATATATATTGACAAATTTAAATTTTAGTGGTGTATAACTATTTAGTCTTATGTATTGTGGTCTTATGCATACAAGCGATGGCTTCAAGGTGGTTGCCCTCGGGTAACTAGTTTAGTATTCTACATGCATCTTTTGGATGCAAATGCAATATATTACATAAATACACATAAATATAAAATAGATTCTCCTTTGACACTCTACTTATGAGGCTTTTTGGTAAATGACGCTCCCACTCTGCTGCCTATTCTCACAATGTATGTTGAAAGAAATTTAATAGAAGAGTGAATTAGGGATTTATCATAAGATCTATACCTTCAAGTAACATAAATAATATGGGTATGCTAAAGAATAAATCCTTTAACCATAGTGAAGGAAAAAGATGATGACAAATTACCCAATCAGGAATTTTAAGGAGCAGTTTGGAGCAATTAATAAATCTATCATATAGGAAGATGCATCTTTGAAGCTACAAATATCCAAAAATAACATATGGTGGGAACAACAGTAGTAGTTACAAACCGAGACGAAGTAGAAATATTTTCTGGAAATTAGGTAGACATTAATACACAAGGGTGTATATGCAAGGACTAAGATTTTAGGCCTCCTAAATAAATGCTATGGGGAAAAACGATTCTTTGTTTAGAAGCAGCTATCCTTACCGGCCAATTGCTAAAATTTGAAATGGTTATTGAGGAATAATAGTGGCAACTGTTAAGATTTGAAATGGCTATTGAAAAATAATAGATGAAGAGTTGTTGACACTCTATGCCTGCCTCCGAACATAAAAATTATGTGGAAAGGCATTGTGAAAGAAACCAAGGTGAGGAAATCTTGATGGTAGTAATTCATGCAACAACGAATAGAAAGTCTATAAAGATGGGTAGTGAGTGCCATGAACGTCTGTGTTAGTAACAGTTTGATAAGGAGAATGGCAGATCGAATTAAAGTCATATATCATATGAATATCCAGCTTCGAGTGGCATGAAGAGTGGGTTACGCTGCCAAAAAATATTGACAAATTTCCAACCCAAAATTCAAGGAGCCGTTTGTAGCACTTAATTAGTTTGTCATAGATGACGGATAAAGTAAAAAAAATAAACAAATTGCAGACTTAGAGTTCAAGGAGCAGTTGGGAGCAATTATCATTCTATCATAGATGATGATACATCTTCTAACCTGCAAGTATCCCAAAGGAGCAACCAGTGAGAACAACAGTAGAAAGTGGAAAAACAGATGGAGCAGATGCATTTTCAGCAAACTTGGGAGAAATTAATATGCAAGAGTTATATGAAAGGATGCAGTTGTTGGTCCTCCCCAATAAATGTTGTGTAGAAAAATCATTAGAGCGGATTTCCTTGATTTCTTGGTTGTTATATTGATCACGTTGCATTGATCTTACCCACAATAATACTCTATCTGCAGCTATGGAATCTGGAACCATATTTTGATGCATGGATGCAGATTTTTGGGTTGTTTTATGGAGAAATATATAGTACATAGATTTTTTGGGTTTTTTCTGATTGGTTTGTGACGTCCTTTTCACTTCTGAAGCAATAGATCCATAATTCCAGCATTAACTTATAGGTTATGGAAAAATGTAACATTGAAAAGAGTTGAGAATACATACACAGTTTCCTTCTGAGGTGGGGTTACCGAAGGTGGTTTCGAGTACTTTTCCTCCAATATATGGGTTATAACATCGGATTCTGGAATCCACTTATAATCAATCTTGATGACAGGAACTTTTCGTTCAAGGTTCATCTGCAAAAACCTGTGCACCAACATCTTCAACTTAGCTACCCCTAATTTCCCATATAAACATAGGCACAACACTCACACTCATAATCGGTTTTAACCATAGCCATAAAGAAATGGCCTACAATGAAATGAAAAATAATATATGGGCTTTGGAACCATAAAATTACCAGTCAGTTTTGTTACTGGTATCAATGAACATCATGTTGCATGGGACCTATTTTTCGTTGAGAGTAAGAAAAACCCTCTGGCTAAAGGGACGTGCTTAAAGATGTATTCAATACATTAAGCTTTACTTCATACATTAAAATGCTTGAAATGCACCAATAGACGACAAATTGTTTGACAAATAAAGATGAAATAAAAGCCAGGAAATGAAACATTGAATTGTTCTGCTAAAAAAGGGGAAAAGTGACACGAAAATTACTTATAGTCCCCAAGGGAACTATGAAAATATGTGTTCAATAAATTGTGCTTTACTTCATACATTAAAATGCCTGAAATGCATCAATACACCACAAATTGTTTGACAAATAAAGATGAAATAAAAACTGAAGAAAAAACGAAATGCAAGATTGAATAATTCTGCTAAAACAAGGGAACATGACAGGAAAAGTTATTTACAGTCCCCGAGCTTGTCAAGTGCACCTGCGGCGGCCTTAACACAGACTTCCAGTGCTTCAGCGATGCTCACGATTCATGTATTACTAATCTTCCTCCTGTGAAGCAATACCTTGGATCTAACCCCTTTCTTGCCAAACAAATGGGTACCCAAGACCACAATTAAAGGCTCTACAATACAACACCAGTGATTCCAGAGAGTAACAACGCAGATTTTTTGCTACGACGAGAGACGAAGTGGAAGCTACACTAAGCATGGATATCATAGCCATATTTGACTTCTATAAATAGACCTCACTCTCATAGGTTTCCATCCTCCCCATTTTTATGACACTCATTAGTGGAAGATCACTCTGCACTGCAAATCCCCACATATGAAACGCAAATAATGAATGAATTCATTATGCAATCTAATCCCCATCACGTAAATGCTAAAATAAGAAACTCTGTGTTCCTTCTAGAGACATGTCAACAAGTTTGTCTCTGAGATAACCTCGTATGCACTGTAATGCAGCTCGCAAGAATGTTGGCAAGAAATCCAATCGTGCATTATAAGTTTTATGCATAGTGCAATAAAGTCTACAAAATATTCAAACGGACTCTCTTAGAACCTCAGCTTAAATAGTGGGCACAAATGTCAAGTGGAGGGTGGCTTAAAAATTTGTGCACAAATGTGAGACACACATTAAAAGGGTAGACGATCGACTGATTCAAAAGAAGGCCTATCGGCCTAATTATGTTAAACACCATGGACTACAGCATTACCAAAGCTAATAGCCTGGTTCACAAAGCCAAAAACATGAGGGTTAGATTGTATGGCTTTAATGTCGCTACATTCATATATCTATTATGTTAAACACCACGGATTATAGCATTACAAAAGCTAGTAGTCTGGTCCACAAAGCCCCAAACATGAGGATTAGACTCTATAGTGGCTAGATGAGGATTAGACTGTATGGTTTTAATTTCGCTACATTCATATATTTAGTTGACCATGGAGGGGAGAATAGAGTTGGAGTTATTGGTCTAACAATGGTGGTACTGTTATCACCCCAAGAAACTCTCCTAGGTTGTATCTTAGAGATGCTCGGGAACATTACAAACTCAACAACAATATTGGAAAATGGTGGATGAATGAGAGAAATCATGCATATTCAAGCCACATAACCACTTCTACTATGCTTAACCCTAGAAATGGGTGAACACCCCCAGACTACAAGGCTTTAGACCACCAATTACTCACAATTTAAGGAAAATGTGACGATGGAGAATACTGATAACACCAACAGATAAACCTAATGCCTAAATCCTAATGCACCTTTTGAAACCATAAACCATACATTCATCCTATGCTAAAACCCTAGTCCTAACCAAAAACTATTTATTAAATACATTAAACAAAGCCTAAAGTTCTAAAACCTAAGTCCTAAACCCTTTATACACCCCTAGGCCTTGTTTAACTATGTAAAACATTGTAAAATATAATACACAACCCGAACCGTAGCCAAACTACATTGGAGCAGTGTGCATGTGAATGGTTATAGGTTATCCGTCACGTTTCATAATATGCTGGTCACAACTGTAGACATGACCGTATCGGGGGACTGCCACCATGTGAACACTGCATAGAAACCATGAGAGGTTAATGATAACCATGCGGGGAATTGCCAACGTTGGAACCACAATGGGTTGTTAGTGATTTGAAACAATGTTGAAAGGCCACCGAGGTTAGCAATTATCGTGCCATTTCTACAACCACCGAAGGAGAGTGTGGTCACATGACAAGTGTCACTGCAGATCGGAATTGCGGGGAGCCAAAACCGCCGATATCATCGATCTCCAAACAGGTGTTCACATACGGTTTCATCACCCTCCTCCTGGATAGCTAACAACTAATAGTTTTGGCCTTAATATAATGTTTTATTTGGGTTTTGTTATTAAATTTGCTTATCAATTAATACGAGGACCATGACATAAACCCTAGGTGGCAAAATAAACCCTAATCCAACCCTTCAAGTGAGCACATTCATGGCAAACTAAATAAGTGTGGTTATGATGCATCTAACCAATTTATAAAGGAGCATTTGCAGCCTTGTGAAAAGTTAGTGAGGATTAAGAGCGGTTTTCAACTTTTGTATGCAAGTTCTGGAGGGATAAAGGTGATTTTGTTTTTAGTGTTTCGGGAGCATCTATAGTCGGATTTGGAAACCGTAAGTGGTGTTGGAAAGCTGGTTCAGAGAGATTTTTGATGATAGAGGCCAGAAATGCCTGTGTGCAAGTTTAGCCTGTCCAAATCACTGTGTAATCGATTTCTTCTTCTCATTCCTCATAAAAACGATCACCCATATTGAAAGCGGACCCGGAGATGTAGTCTATGAGTAATGAACTCCGTAATCAACCTTGTTGTCTGGTATATGTATGTATTCATTGTTTACACTTCTTTTTTGCATCTTAATTATGGTTTATCAGTTGTCATAAAGTGTTCTACTCCATCAGTTTTCCTCGTTTTTCATGCTTTCGATTATCATTCAAATCACTAATGGTTAATCAATTCTACGTCAATATTTAGTATATGGTCATTTCAGATAAATGGTTTGTGGAAATTTATCTTGTAGTGGGCTTGAGTATGACTTGTCAGTAGAGACTTTTTATCAATTGAATATTGATGACTTGGTTATTGCAGAGAGAGTTTTTTCGTCAGTTGTGAAGAGGAGATTATATGGTAAGATTTGTTTTTAGTAATTGAGCATAGTCTTACATGTGGGTCTCGGTTGAAAATTGTATGAAACGTGCCCTATAGTGTTTGGGTTTTGAATTAGATGAATCCAGTGTGAAATATTTTGAAATTAGGTCCATAAAGGATCTGAGGGATGGAGCCTTTAGTAAGGGAGTGGCAGCTTCCTTCCGATGGTGGCCAAAGAACTTTATTAGGGAGTAATAGCTTCCTTCTAGTGTAGATGGAGAAATAATAGAAGATGCTTGCCTCCAGTAGGTAGGATATTGCGCACAAGTAGAAGTTTGTGCAAGTCCAAGATGTAAAATATGATTTTCTAAGAAGATGAAGAAGACAACAATGGTAGATTTTCCTAGTTGGATTTTCCACCTAATATCTTGTGTCTCTATGTGATGATGATGTGTTGTTCTCTTATGTTACACTATTTTATGATTCTTATGTATAGATTTGATGTCATTATTTTAACATTATAAAGAATATCGAAAACAATTAAAGTTGAATTAGTAAGAAATATTGATTCACCCTGCCCCTCTCATTATTTCTAACAATTCTTAGAACCCATTCCGAGCACACAATAGGTGATCAAACAAATTATTAAGCACATCCCTTCCTTGGTAACACTAGAAAAAAATGAGGCTATTCTTGAATAAATCTCTTTCGAAGAAGTGGAAGCAATAATTAGAGAAATTGTAGATAGAAAGTGGAGCCCAAAAAAAACTTTTCTATTGTAAGATTTGATCATTTTTATACAAATTTTGATGATATTATTTTACCTAAATTTTGAAAATAATATATTTGTTGACTTGTACATAGAGAAGAAATATATAGATGTAATATTTCACGATTTTGAAATTTTCAATATATATAAAGCCACAACCTTCATTTATAATATAAATAAAAATTACAAATTAACATAGATTTAATTATATAAGTTAAAATAATAACTTATATTAATAATTATTATATTTTAAAAATTCAATATTTACCCTAAATATGTTGGGAATAATGCTTAATTAGTTATGTAAATTTCTATTTAATGTTCTGTGCAAAATTAGGGCAGCAAATTGTTAGCTGTAGTAGTGCTGGAAATTAGCTGCGATGTGAGTAGATTTGTTTCACAGTAGATTTTAGTAATAGTTTTACTATATAAGAATGTAGTTAATATCTGAATTAATATATGATATTTGCAACATTTTTTAGCTCACACACTAACTATGTTTCTTAATTGTTTTATTTTGTTTTATATGTATTTTTCTTCATAGTACTGTTGGCTTCTCAATTGGCTTGAAATAATTCATTTCATATTCTACAAGTGGTATCGGAGCAGGTAAAATTATTTTGGGTTAAAGATGTATTGTTAAAATTTCGCCAAAGTTAATCATGTCGAATTCTAACCAGATGCTAGTTCCAGAATTTGATGGCAATGATTATCATTATTGGTGCATTAAGATGCTAACCTTTTTGATTGGAAACGATTTGTGGGAGATTGTTGAATAAGGACATGAGGAGCCAGCTAATTGGAATGCTCTTACAGCTAATGAAAGAACAGCAAGAAAGGAAGCAAGGAAGAAGAATGCTCAAGCTTTGTTTCACATTTAGATAGCTCTTGATAAGAGCTTATTTCCAAGAATATCAAGAGAAAAAACCGCCAAAGCTTCCTGGGAGTCTCTACAAGAAGCTTACCAAGGTAGTGATCAAGTTAAGGTGGTCAAGCTTCAGACATTGAAGTGAGAGTTCGAGAATTTGAAGATGCAAGAAGCTGAAAGTATCAGTTCCTATTGTGTGAGAGTCAAATATGTGGTCAATAAAATGGCTACACTTGGAGAAGCTGTAAGTAATGAAGTTTTAATTAAAAAAGTATTGAGATCTTTAACACATAGATGGAATCATGTTGCAATAATCATGGAAGAAACTAAGGATTTGACAAAAACTATAGTTTGATGAATTGGTTGGATCTTTGATGTCTCATGAAGAAAGATTGAAGGAAAGTTTTGAAGCTGTAGAGAAAGCTTTTTCCTCTAAATTACAAATTAAAAAGAATGAAGATGCAAGTAGGAGAAGTACCAAAAGCCATCAAGGTCAAAGTAAATGGCAAAGCCAAAATTATTCAAGAGGTAGAGGAAGAGGTGGCTCAAGTGGAAGAGGTAGTTTCAGAGGAAGAGGTGGAGGTAGATTTGATAAGAGAAATGTTAAATGTTACCATTGTAATAGTTATTGTCACTTTGAAAGAGAATTCATATTGAAAGAAGGTAAAAATGCTAATTATGCTCAAGAAAATGGTGAGTATCCTCCATATCACTTATTTTTATCTTATGCCAAAGGTGAAAATACTACTAAAGATGTTTGGTACCTAGATTCTGGATGCTCTAACCATATGACAGGGAATGAGAAGTTGTTTTCAGCAAAGTATGGAAGTTTCAAATCCAAGATCCAGCTTGGTGATGATAAATCATTGGAGGTTGCTGCCAAAGGAGCTATGGAGGTCCAAACAAAAGAAGGTATAAAGAGTATTCATGACATTTATTATACACCACAATTGAAGCATAATTTGTTGAGCGTTGGGCAGCTCTGTGAGAAAAATTATAAAGTAATCTTTGAAAATAAGACATGTACTATCTATGATAAGAATAAGGGAAATAGGGTGATCACTGTTGTGCCTATGACAAGAAATAGGATGTTTCCCTTGAGGTTTGATGAACATAACAGCAATCTTGCTAATATGGCTTCTGAGGATTTAAGTTGGTTATGGCATCTCAGATATGGGCATTTAAATTTTCAAAGTTTGAAGTTTCTAACCTCACATGCATTAGTTTCTGGTTTGCACAAGGTAGAAGAGAATAAGGAGGTTTGTGAAGGATGTTCTAAAGGAAAGCATGCAAGGGAAAGGTTTCCAAAGGGAAGTGCATGGAGGGCTCATTACCCACTTCAGCTTGTTCATTCAGACATATGTGGTCCTATGCAGACTAAGAGTTTGGGTGAGTCATCATATTTCATCACTTTTATTGATGATTACTCACGAAATTGTTGGGTATATTTTTTGAAGGACGAAAGTTAAGCCCCCGATACATTCAAGAAGTTCAAAACCCTTGTAGAAAATTAGAGAGGGTGAAAAATCAAATGTTTGTTGACTGACCTTGGGGGAGAATTCTGCTCTAAACCTTTCCAGAGTTATTGTGATATGAATGGCATCAGGAGGCAACATACTATACCATGCACACCCCAGCAGAATGGCATAGATGAAAGAAAAAATCGTATTGTGGTTGAAATGGCAAGATGCATGCTACAAACTAAGGGATTGCGCAACACTTACTGGGGAGATACAGTTGCTACAGCAGTATACATCCTCAATCATAGCCCCACCAGTGAACTAGAAAATATGACCCCTTATGAAGCTTGGTATGGAAAAAGGCCTAATGTTAATCATTTCAAAGTTTTTGGTTGTTTGGCTTATGCGCATGTACTTGATCAGAATAGAAAAAAGTTAGATGCAAAGAGTGAGTTATGTATTTTTATTGGGTATAGTGAGACAAGCAAGGCTTATATATTGTATAATCCTCTAACTAACAAGCTTATTGTCTCAAGAGATGTAATTTTTGATGAAGGGGGAGTTTATGGTCATCAAAAAGACCATGTTGAGAAGACAAAATTTGTTTTGAATGATGATATAATTAATGATAATGATCATGAGCAGCCAACTAATGTTTCTGTAACTAGTGGCTTAACTCCACCAAGCCGCCCTTCATCAATTTCTTCAACATCAAGTTCAAGTCCAACTTCTTCTCCAAGTTCTACAAGGAAGGTAAGAAGATTGAGTGATATTTATGAAAGGAGTGCAAGTCAAGCACCTGAAGAAAGCCCAATAGGTGAGATAGTCAATTTTTCTTTATTAGCCAAGGCTGAATTTGAACCATCATGTTTTGAGGATGCATGTACTAATGAGGTTTGGATGCAAGCCATGCAAGAAGAGATGGATTCCATTCAAAGGAATGACACTTGGAAGTTGACAGAGCTTCCACATGACAAAAAAAAGATTGGCACCAAATGGGTCTATAAGACTAAATTTAACAGTGATGGGAGTGTTGAAAGACACAAAGCAAGATTAGTTGCTAAAGGATTCACACAGAAGTATGGAATTGATTATGAAGATTCATTCTCACCGGTAGCAGGATATGAGACCATTAGAATGTTGATTTCATTAGCAGCTCATAAAAAGTGGAGCATACATCATATGGATGTGAAAAGTGCCTTCTTGAATGGGTACTTAGAAGAGGAAGTATACGTGGAGCAGCCACAAGGTTTTGAAGTGGAAGGAAAGGAGAATAATGTCTACAAGTTGAAGAAGGCTTTGTATGGCCTCAAGAAAGCACCAAGAGCGTGGTATGCAAGGATTGATGGATACTTTCAGGAAAATGGCTTCTAGAGAAGTAAGAATGTTCCTACCCTTTACTACAAACAAGAAGGTATTGATATTTTAATCATAAGTTTGTATGTTGATGATCTATTGTATATGAGTAGTAGTTCTAAGATGAATGATAAATTCAAAGCTACTATGATAAATGAATTTGAGATGAAAGATCTAGACATCATGAAATATTTTCTAGGAATGGAGGTTTATCAAAGTAAGGATGAGATTTTCATTTGTCAGACAAAGTATGCATAGGATATGCTAAATAAATTTAATATGCTTGATTGTCATCCATCCCCTACTCCAAGTGGTCATGGAGAGGTGTTATGTAGAGATGATGGTGTTGATTTAGTTGATGAGAAAACTTACAGAAGTATTGTGGGGAGCTTGATATTTCTAACCCACACAAGGCCTGATATTACATATTCAGTTTCACTTGTTTCAAGGTATATGAAAAATCCATCTGAAATACATATGAAAGTAGCCAAGAGGATTTTAAGGTATGTGAAAGGCACTTTAAATTTTGGTATTCATTACTACTCTTCTGAAAAGTTCAATCTTGTTGAATTTAGTGATTCAGATTGCGGAGGTAGTCTTGATGACCATAAGTCCACATCTGGAAATTGTTTCTCTTTTGGTTCTGGTTTGATTACATAGAGCTCAAAAAAAACAAAACATTGTTGCCCTCTCATCCATAGAAGCGGAGTATGTTGCAGTTACCTCAGCAGGTACACAAGCTCTTTGGCTCAAAAAAATTTTGGAAGAAATTGGAGAAAAACAACTTCAGCCTACAATGATTTATTGTGATAATGTAAGTGCGATCAAGTTAGCAAAGAATCCAATTCATCACAGTAGGACAAAGCATTTTGACCTGAAATATCACTTCATTAGAGATTTGGTGCAGAAGAAGGATATTGAATTGAAGCATATAAATACTCAGCATCAACTAGCAGATATCTTCCCCAAAGCAGTTGCAAAAGATCATTTTTTAGCACTACGAGATAAGATAGTAAATCCTCATTAATCATTAAGGGGGAGTGTTGGGAATAATTCTTAATTAGTTATGTAAATTTCTATTTAGTGTTCTGTGCAAAATTAAGGCAGCAAATTGTTAGCTATAGTAGCGCTGGAAATTAGCTGTGATGTTAGTGGATTTGTTTCAGAGTAGATTTTAGTAATAGTTTTACTATATAAGAATGTAGTTAATAGCTGAATTAATATATGAGATTTGCAGCATTTTTTAGCTCACACAGTAAATGTGTTTCTTAATTGTTTTATTTATTTTTATATGTATTTTTCTTCATAATATTGTTGGCTTCTCAATTGGGTTGAAATAATTCATTTCATTTTAATCTACAAAATAGTCTATTTATCTATAATAATAGAAATTTATATAAATGAAAAAAATATTATTAATAGCTAACCATTTTAATCTCATGCTTATTGTATTATTTGAAAAAATGATATACTGTTGAAATGTGATTATGGTTTTTAGTTATTTTAAACATTTTGTATTTAAGACGTGTCAAATTCAATGCCATGTATCTGAGTCATGCCACAACATTTATATCATAAGGATCAAATATGTAGAAAATGATGATCACGATTGCGTGAAACAGAAGAGAAATACCCTGATTAAGAAGTGCGCAGGTATCGCTTAATTATAGAATTTTACTCTGTTTCCTCAAAGCAACAAATATTTTCCATCAAAAATTCTTTTGACAAATTCTGTCGAATTCAAGCCATTGGAAGTCTAATGACTTGTGAGGGCAGCAGATTTCAGCTGGATCTGAAAATTCGAATGAAGATAAATATGGAAACGTGGTCTTTAAACAATAGCCAAAGAAAGATTCATAACAGTGAAATCAACCTTTATTAGCGAAGTCCACCCACAATAATTTAATGTGCAGGTCTTCAACCCAGAAGCCAAATGCAATAACACCAGCTCTTCAGCTAGCTAGTCACTGTTAATATCCGATACTGTTTTCCGAGAACGAGGGATGTGCATGCTCAAGCGTACTCAAGCGGCGATAAATATTGTCAACTGTCATCTCCATTGCCTTAAGAAGAGTAATCAAATTGGCATTATCTTCTTCCAGACGTCTTCGATGGCTGCCTGGGCTCAATTTTTGAGTGTCCTCCTCATGATTATTGTTATCAGAAAGTCGTGGGCTGGGATCAGGGCTACCATTAATAACGTGAGATGTGAAAGTGTGATACAACTCGGGCTTATGATGTGGGCTAGGGTTAGGGTTAATGGTTGTAGTAGTGGGAATGTAATTGCATGGGTAGTCTGGTCTGAGAGCGAAATAATAGCTACGGTTAGTGTTAATGGTTGGAGTAGTGGGAATGTAATCGCCTGGGTAGTCTGGCCCGGGAGCGAAATGCGAGCTACAGTTAGGGTTAGGGTTAATGGGAGTAGCGATGGCAATGTAATCGCGTGGAGTATCGAATGAGATACCGCCATTATTACTTGCCCGCACGAGGAATGAAGTCCTATTGCGGGGAGCAGGTGGCTAATACGGATAATTACTCCTCTCTTTCTCTATGCAAACCATTGGATCTCCTCGCATATTATTAGATTTCTTCCTCCTCTTCAATTTCAGATTACTCCACTCGAAATAATGGTGTGAATTATTGGGAGGGATTCCGCCTCTGGGATTTGGTTGCCGATGATAATGGTCAGAATAATTGAATGGAAAACCACCTTTTGTGTTTGGGTGCCGATGACATTGGCAAGAACAATGAGGAGGAAAACCGCCTCTGGTATTTTGCTGGGGATGAGAATGGTATTGGCGGGTGTTATAATCCATGGTCGGAGACATTTGATAACCTTGTTGCCTGCCCGGGCGCCGATTCCAAGTCATTGTAGATAGCATTTTTGAAGTAATCAAAGAGAATGTGAAAAGTCTCTTGAAGGAATAACGGCCGGAATTTTGAAATGAGACGGACGAAATTCACAGTTAGATTTTCGATGGAGTAGGTTACTGCTTAGAATTTATTAGGCTGATAGGCCTTCCTTTGAAAGAGACTTTCGTCCTTCTTTTGTTTCTGAGGCTCACACGTGGTGGTACACATTCAGTTGGAAATTGTTCAAGCATTTCTGCTATGGTCTTCATCCTTCAGGCAGAATGGTAGGCATTTTTGTTATAGGCGCTTAGCGGAGATCGATATCCTTGGCTTCTGCTATCATTCCTGCCTGTCTATCACTGGAAATTGTCGTATGTGTCTCGTCGAGGTCGAGAAGAGTCCCAAGCCCGTGGCATCTTGTGCCATGCCTGCGCTTCCTGGTAATTTATTGATTTCGCTCTTTTCCCTTTGGATATAGCGTAGAAGGGTTATACTAGGAGAAAGTTTTATAGCATGGGTAATAGTTCAGTGCCCTTAGTCAAGAGGTCGATAGTACATATAGTTTATATAGCTACAGCTGGGCCAAAGAGAATGAATTTCATGAACCAATGTGGCTATAGTCTAAAGAAGAGATGTGTTATGGGGATACTATTCTTCGTTTCCTCCAATCCCCAAGCTGTTAAATGCTGCTGCAGGATATCAATTTGAAGGATGTTGATTTTGGGGTTTAACTATCAGGCATGAAGATAAAGATTGATACTCCGATGGCGATAAAGGCAAAGGAAATTTATTGCTTTCGCCCTTTTCCCTTTGGTTCCCTCCAATCACCAAGCTGTTAAATTCCTTGAGAGCCCACATATGCGTGGCCATTGCAGTTTATATATTGATATCCACCGAGAGGAAGTCTTGGAGAGTGGATATCAGCCATCGGAGGGAAAATAGAGAACCAGTATTCCACCAAAAACTCTTTCGAAAGCCTAGTTGTGAGCACCATGATGAGTCGGTTAAATATGCGCAGCGCTTTTCTGGACACCAATACCTTCCTATCCAACTCGTATGATCGCATGATCCCGGACGAGAGCAAGAGCCCATTGGAGAGAGAGTAGGGAAGATCGAGAAGAATATGGTTCAGATTATATCCTGCGGGGACACTGATAAACTGAAGGCGAACTCCGGCCAGACCATCACCATTGGCGACCACCAAGTTTGTGTTGGGTTCCACGAGGACCCTGAGCCCGGCTACTGCGTCTGGGAATGACACACCGCGTCTATGAATGGCACAGTCACATCATGCTCTATGATGAGGAGAAGGGCTACACGGCAGAGTATATCTACGGGAATTTCTTTGAGAAGGCAACTGAGTTTAAGTGCAGAGCGGCTAAACCCCAGGAGAAGAAAGACAAGGAGAACGAGGCCTCCGGTGGAACTGTGGGCTTATGAAGGCTTATTGATATCGTCAACGAGATGAACACTCGAATTTTGTGCAGAAATATTGGCGCCGAGTCCTTCAAGTGAAGTTGCTCGGTGGTTAATCACCGGGGTTTTTGGGCTTAGGGTTTATGCGAACTTACTGGTAAGAAGCCCCCCCTTTAAAACAAAAAAATTATGTGCATTGGTTGGTTCTGGTAAGTCGGCTAATGCTTTATTACTTCGGGAAAAGTATTTTCTGTAATAACTCGTGGGTGGTAGTTGCAATATGAAGTCTTGAATTACTTTTGAGATAATTGTAGCATTTAAAGGGGATTTGTGCTTGTAAATGAGAAATGTCATGTGCTTGGGTTTGTTTCAGATGTGGAAATTATTCAGTTTTTTCTCATGGTCCCAAACAGGTCTTCAGGGTTTCTATGCCTTGTGCATGTTGTTGTTGGACACGGCAATTGCATCCAATTCTCCAAAAAATGTTGTTCTTTGTGAAATATAAAGGACCTTTTATTTGTGTGAAATCCAGGTATTGTAACCGCTGCTCTGATAAAATTTAAATATATTGTTTTGAAATTGCATGGTTGGTGGTGTGGATGCTATAATATGTATTCACTGTACCAAACTCTATAGCTATGCTGTCATAAGTAGAGAGCAGCTGAAATATTTCCATAAATTACATATTAGATAGGGATTTCAGCATGCTTCTTCTGTTAAGAGAAGATTATGGACAATAATTCACTTATTATCTCCATTGTAGTTTCTTTATGTTGCTTCTTTTAAAAATAGTTGGAACCTATATTGTCTTAATCAAGATGTATTATTCCTTATTAAATTTGTTATTGCATATAGATAAGGGAAGTGCTCTAGGCCCAGATCTTATTTTGCTATTGCACGTAGAGAGAGGAGGTAATCTAGGCCTATCTCGTGATAATGTGATGGTATTTTAATAAAATGAAGAATAGAACCATATCTTGGGAGGGATTAATTATTTATTTTACTTATCATATTTGAATAACAATAAACTACTCTAGGCTGGTCTAGGGATGATGTGATGGTATTTTAATAAGATGAATTACAGAGCCATATCTTGGTAGGGATGAATTAGGTATTTTACTTCATATTTAAATAATAATAAACTAACATAGATCCTCTTAAACAGGGGTGTATATTTGAATAACAATCAAGGTGTATATTTAAATAACAATTATAAATAAACTAGCATAGATCAATGTTAGCATGACAAGATATATTGTGTTATTAGTTGTTGAGAGGTAGGAATCTCAAGTTTTTGATCCTTAATAAATTGTGTATTATTTGTTGAGAGGTATGCATTTCAAATTTTTTATCCTTAATAAATTAATTTAACATTGATTTATTGGTTAGTTTTTCTCAAGGATAAAAAAAATAGCCTTGTTCAATATAATATAGTATATGCTAAAATTCAATTTGAGATGGTTCAGCATAAAATTTTATATACAAATATTCAATTCGAGATTTTTCCATGGAGCTTTAGGTGCAGTTTACTTTGCAGTTTTACAATGTAAAACTATTTTTTTGGGTGGGTATTTTCTAATGTAAAGTTGATTCCAGAGGGAGTTCTTCACGTTTGTTGTTTATTTCTGTAATAACAATTATGTCTGTCTTTGTTTGTGTTGAATTGAGAAAATATCCTTCTTTGAGCTACGAGAAATATTTGGACTTGAGTTACGAACTTACCTTCTAAATCCAAGATGCAAAATTTCGCTGATGAACTCGTATTTATCCTGGAAGGTTTGATGGCTTATATCGTTAGTTTGGTTGAAACATATAAATAGCCCATTGTCCATGCATTGTGTGGTGATCTAACAAATAAAAGAATTTGTCATTTTGTTTCTTAGCTATAGCAATGATCTAATGCAATAAAACTTTTATTTAGAAGTCATTTTTCCAGATTCAAATAGAAGTGTTCATCTTTTATTTATTTAGGAGTGTATATATTAATGGGAAGGACTATCGTGTGTACATGGTTATGGTCATATGTACCATATTTATTTTCCAATTACTCACTTTCCATGAGATGCATCTAATAATAAGTTGGTACCAACATTAGTGCCATGTCAGCTGAGTTGTGGTCTCATTGTAAAAATGTGGGAGTTTACTATTACTGGCCCAGGTTGGGCTCCCAGGAAAAATAATAGAATTCTCATCCATATACCCAGAAGTGCAGTTCTGATATGAATAGATTTTAGCAAAAAATTGGGGAAATCAGTCCCTGACTTGGCCAAAAAAGAAGGGGTGTTATGGTAAGGAGAAAAGAAAAATTTAACCCTGTAATCATATCATCTAAATTTAATTTAAAGCACTCGCCTAATAATGGTATCATAATAGAATAGAAATCATGATCAGGTCTTGTTTCTAGCATTATTTTCCTTCCAAAATTTAACTCACTTCTTTTGTGGACCCCAAGGTTCATCATTCAGATTCACAGAGCTACTTTGAATCTACTGAGGGTTAAAATGGAACTATTTTTTATTTTTGTGTGTGCCTGTGTAATTGAAGTTGAACATAATTTCAAGGGTCATCTTTATTCTTCCATGGAATTTACTATAGGTGCCGCGCTTTCTGTTATATGTAATAGGATGTTTCCCTAAAAGGTTTCCCATGTTGAATAGGATCTATGTTGTGCACAAATGAAAATCTAAGGTTCCACAAATCAAAATTTAATGCACTCCAAGTGCTATGCTTTTTCTGATTTTGATGCCCAACTGACTTATCTTAGGATTTATGTGTGCAATGCAATTCTAGGGTTCTGTACATTGCAGTTTATGCTCCACGTGCTTTGCAATTTTTGTGCCTCCTAGAATATTACATTCTCGATTCTCTACACTCTGACCTTATTGCCCCGGACACCCATTAACGACAGCAACAACGACAACCGAAGAAGAAAAGTATTATGAAGTTGAGGTTGAAGATACATAGGACGAATCAGATTCTGATGTTGGGGGAGATAATGAAAACCAGCAAGTAAAGGGCAAGGGATTGAGGTGGGCTGATGTAGACAACAATGGATTGGATAAGGCACAAAAAAGGCTCATAGAAGCTCTGCCTGCAAAGTTGTTTGGAAGGAGCAAGGCCTTGATGAAACATATAATTTGTTTATCAGAAGAGGATGATCCATCTGAATTAATCATGAAGTGGGTGAGAATAATGAAGCCCAAAAGAGTAGATTGGCTTGCAGTCCTCAAACAGATGGAGGAACAGAACCTCAACCATCGCCTCTTCTTCAAGGTCAGTGGATTTTCAATTATTATAGATGTGCTTCTTAAATATAGATGGACTGAGTAAATTATTAACCAAGCTGATCTGTATGACATTTTCTTTTCAGTCCACTAATGCCTTAACTACTCTGCAATTTATGCCATACGAAGCTTCTTGGCAGTGTTATCAGACTCTTCGCAGTCCAAGTGGAGTCGCGAGTTTGACTATGTTTTTAGAGGAAACTGAGTCTAATTAGCTGAATCTGAATCAATCCCGACTTATTCTTTAAAATTTAACTCATAAATATCACCCAAACTCACTGTTACCACTCAAATTATTACCTAGGAGGAAAAGTCCTAACCTCAATGGGACAACGTAGACGCATAATAGGCAAGCCAGTCACTGTCACCTTGAAGGCCTTGCCCTACCAAGGAGACTGTCTATCCCAGGGGGAATCGGCATGATCAATTTAAACATAGATTGTTGGGAGAGAAATTGGAAAATACTAGCGTGAATTGACTACTCTTATGCTTAACTCAATCAAATCGATTCATTCGTCAAAGATGTGAGATCTTGCAAGTAAATTGTTGAATTAATCCCAAAAGGAGAAGTGAATGTCACATTATACTTTTTATGCTATTATTAATGTTGAGATCAAGTGTGAAATACCCCGAAGTGAATGCTTAAATGGTTACAAACAAGTAGATTAATGTTGACAACAAGTGTGAAGTAATCCCAAAGTGATGCTTAAATGATTACAAAATGTAGATTAATGTTGAGAACAATTGTGAAGCATCCCAAGTGATGCATAATTTGTTATAAAATTAGATTGATTCGAGTCACAAGGTAATGCTAAATCTAAAACCCCTGTTTAGATAGAAACCATTCACATATGGAAAGTGCAACAAGTAATCCATAAAGTCCAATTTTAAATACCATTCAAAAATTGCAACTAAAGACCATAAGCATAATGTTATTCATATTTTGTGATAAATCATTTTTTCTTCACGTATTACTCCTTAAGAGAGTGATCTTATTCACAAAAATGCAGCAAATTTGAGTCATATCCAATATCTCTAGAACCAGTGGGTATTGACACGCTCAAATAGCGCTTATCAAAGTGTTAGGTTGTAAGCAGTTGTTGTTATCAATTTGAAACATTGTCTTGGTACGTGTGTATGATCACAATATAAGCAATGACATATATTTCAAGGTATGGCATATATGAGTGTTATCATAAGAAATAGTGATTGCAAATGAATGAAAACAAAAAAAACTAAAATGCTATACAAATAATTCCAATTGAAGTATTACTCTCTTGATTCTACCTTAAACTGAATCTTCCCTTAAATAGTATAGCCTTAAGAAAATATTCCAACCATTAAACTGTCAACTGAAAATTTTGAATGAAGTCATTTGGCCCACTCCTTGTAATTTGTCTCAAAGTAAAAACATTCATTCCTTTTTTAGCAATATTAAACCGGATCTCATATAATCGTTGCAAGTGCAAGTCCTGTGATATGCTAAAGCAAGGTCTATTATTGCTAGTATTTAAGATATTTGCCATTAGCAAAACCTAAACCATAACGTCCTCTTATTGGAGCGAGACTCACCTTCTTGAAAGCTTATATTAGTTGGAAAAACAATGGCAATCCTTGCAAAAAACCTAGTCATCGATAAAAGAGACATAGCGCTAAAACCTCACATTGAATTTGCCCCTTAATTGCATTCTCCCAAATGTTTTTCAACTAAGCTTGTAGAGGAACTGTCACAATTCCAACCGTGACTTTAGCAAGTGAATCCTCTTTTCTATTTATAACATTAAAAGTAAAACCTGATTAATAAAATAATATTTCTTTACAAAATACCCTGGTATCCTCCTTTTTTCCCTTTGAGTGAATAAAATAGGCCCGCAATGCCACTTTTCATCTCCATAAGGAAATAGCTAGCCTTTAAATCTGTAGAGAAGACGTCAACATTGTGTCCTTATCCCAAAACACCTCAAAAGGTGACATATGCCTTTAAATATGTGACATTGGATTAAATAATGTGTCCTCTTTAGTTGGTGGTCTACACTCATATAAGCTATATTCTTCTCTTCTAGAAACTTTCTAGTTTTGTCTCTCAACATTCTCGTAGATGTTTTCTTCCAAATTGTAGGATATAATTTTAGGTTTAATTTCCAGTGTGCCCATAAAATTTAAATCAACACTGGAATGATTGGAGGACCACCATCCAATGTTGCTATTGCACTTGTAAGGTTGGGAGGTAGACTAGAATTTATGGGTAAAGTAGGTGATGATCCCACTAGTTATCAAATGGTTCTCACAATGGACAAGGAACATGTCCAAACTCGTGGTGTTAAATTTGATCCTTAGGCATCCATAGCAGTTTCCTACATGAAGGTAACCCGTCACAAAGGAAAATTAGGAATGGAATGTGTCAAACCATGTGTAAAAGATGGTTTTCACATTTCTGATATTAACATCGACATACTGAAAGAGGTATTCTTATGGTCATCCACAGAAAATGTATACTTCTAACTTCTTCTTTTTTCGCAACATTTTACCTTTCCCATTTTTTATATTTTTTTGGTTTGGTCAAATTTTTCGATCACCTTACAGAAGTGGACTTCTCTGTAATCACTATGTGTTGAAAACCACAGGATGGAGTTAAACGCTCTTTATCTGTGACTAAATATTTGAACTTTTCACGTAGGCCAAGATGTTTCATTTCAATTCCATGGTTCTTCTTGAACAATCCATGCATGCCACTCTTCTTGCTGCAATCAAAATGTCAAAAGAATTTGGGGGACTTATATTTTTTGATGTAAACCTCCCTTTTCCACTTTGGAGGTCTCGATATGAGACAAGGAAACTTATCCAGAGTGCATGGAATGAGGCAAATGTCATTGAGGTAACCATGCAAGAATTGGAATTTTTTATTGGTATGTGTTTTGTTACTTTGTTTCCACAAACTAAAACATGACTACGAATGTTTTCTGTTTCACATAGATACATAGCTTATACAAAAATATAGACATCTAATAATATTTCATAAGCTAGGGCATTGCATTCAACCCTTATCTGACACCCAATTTTTGTAGGCACAGGACCAATCCAAAATGTTCTATGTTGTTTGTTCCTCATTTGGTTCTCTCTAGGACTGCAAAGTTACATAAACTGTGCATTGTCAGAGCAACATCCCGAAAAGAAGAAGCCACTCCAAATACACCAGTCACAGAGGTTCAAGAGGCTCCTCAAAAGCGTAGAATGAAAGGTAGTTGTTTTCTTGCATAAATGTTTCCTTTACTTGTGAGGAAAGTAGGAGTACGACTAGTCATTTCAAGTATTCTGTTTTTCTCCATGAGCGCATTGTAGGTTTTTTTTTCTTTTGTTGTAGTCATTGTCGAGGGCTTGTGGGATGCTGCAATGAATCACTACCTGCCTTTGTTACCCTTGACCTAATTCTTTCGGAATAGTAGGTAATGTTGTTTCAAGCTCAAAGAAGACATCCCGTGTTATCAAGAGGATTGTGAGGAGAAGAAAAAGTGAAGAGAAAACAACTTTAGCAGACATTAGTGGGAGCAATGTGCCTAAGAAGAGTAGGAGAAAGAAAATTGTTGAAAACAAAGAAGAAGAAAGTATGGAGTTGGAAGCAGATGGTGAGGAGGATGATCATAACTTTGAATATGATTGGCCTCCTTTGGTATGTTGTTTTGGCTTGGCACAGAATGAGTTTATTCCTACTATTAGGGTATCAGACAGACAAATGGATGACGATAAGTCTTCTACATGGAACAGCTTGCAATGGAGTCCTCCAGAATTTGTCAGGGCACTGGGAGGACCACCATCTAATGTTGTTATTGCACTTGTAAGGTTGGGAGGTAGAGTAGCATTTATGGGTAAAGTAGGTGATGATCCCACTGGTTATCAAATGGTTCTCACAATGAACAAGGAACATGTCCAAACTCATGGTGTTAAATTTGATCCTTATGCATCCACAACAGTTTCCTACATGAAGGTAACCCGTCGGGAAGGAAAATTAGGAATGGAATGTGTCAAACCATGTGCAGAAGATGGTTTTCACATTTCTGATATTAACATCGACATACTGAAAGAGGTACTCTTATAGTCATCCACACAAAATGTATACTTCTAACTTCTTCTTTTTTCGCAACATTTTCCTTATCTCATGTGCTTGATTAGTTTCCCCTTTTATATATTTTACCTTTCCCATTTTTTATATTTTTTGGTTTGGTCCAATTTTTCGATCATCTTACAAAAGCAGACTGCTTTGTAATCACTATGTGTTGATAACCACATGCTGGAGTTAAATGCTCTTCATCTGTGACTAAATATTTAAACTTTTCACGCATGCCAAGATGTTTCATTTCAATTCCATGGTTCTTCTTGAAGAATCCATGCATGCCACTCTTCTTGCTACAATCAAAATGCCAAAAGAATTTGGGGAAGTTATATTTTTTTACGTAAACCTCCCTTTGCCACTTTGGAGGTCTCGAGATTAGACAAGGAAACTTATCCAGAGTGCATGGAATGAGGCAAATGTCATTGAGGTAACCATGCAAGAATTGGAATTTTCGATTGATGAGGATTATTTTGAGCGAAATAGGAATTACAAGCCTCAATACTATGCACTTTCATATGAACAGTCAGTCGGAGAAAGAAAAAGGCAACGATGATGGAGGTGTTATCGTTACACTGTTGGGTTGTCTTATATTCTTTCCGCGTAGTTGATAGGGGGTTTGAAGGGCACCCGTAACCCCAATTTATGGGGTCCGGAGCAGCGCCCCGGAAAATTTTGGTTTTGGACCATATGTTAGGTTGGGCGGACCCACCTATGGTTTTGTGCATGATTTTCTCACATGTTTTTTTGGACGCAATGGTTTTCGGTCCCTGGTATTGGACGCGATGGTTTTTGGCCATGGTATTGGATGCTTCGGCATGTATAAATATGTATTGTAACATTGAAAGGAGCATAATGAAAAATCAAGCTGGTAGTCCCGATTTTGGGATCCAGGGAAAAATCTCCGTGCATATGTGTTTTATGGGTTATGCTCTCGCATTGTTTATTTTCTTTGTTTAAGAATTCATATGTAGGTAATTTCTGTACAGGGTTAAAACCTACATACACAAGAGAGGAAATTGCACCGTTATGGCACGATAACATGAAGATTTTGTTTGTCACTAATGGCACCTTCCGCATACACTACTACACACCTACATTTGAGGGTGCAGTAATAGGAACAAAAGATGTTTTGGTCACGCCATTCACGTGTGATAGGACTGGTTCGGGTGATGCTATTGTAGCAGGTAGTCATTGAATGCAGTCACATTGCTCAAGGATCTATCTGAAGTGTTCTTATACTTCTAATAGAAGGATGATATGTCAATGCAGAGTTCAACATTGTTAGTAACTGTGTATGTCTTGCAGGCATTGTAAGAAAGTTGACTTCACAACCGGAGCTATATGATGATCAAGTGCTATTGGAGAAGCAATAAAGATTTGCTATTTGTGCTGGGACTATCACACAATGGACAATTGGTGCTATCTGGGGATTCCTAGCTGAAAGCGCAACATGGAATCTAAAGGAGCAAGTATATGTACCTTCCTTGTGGCAAGCTATTTAGAGGTTTAGCATAGCTCCATTGACGCTGCAAGGTAATGTATTATTGTATTAAGGTACATTTTGTCTCACTGGGCACTACATCATGAACTTTGCCTTTCAGGTTCTTCTCATGGGCATTGCTTTTGAGCATTCGATATTGAGCTGTGGCACATATTTTAAGAGACAAATTTATGGATTCTCACAATTCCTGTCAATTCCCTCTATATCCTTTTTCATTTTAAGATGTTTGATATTATAAGTTTGTATATTTTGTTTCCATGTTATTTCTTTAGTCATAAATTAAACAATGAGTTATGTAACACATAAGAATCCGCTACTATCAGTCATCTGTAATTATAATGTTCTTCGAGGTACATTCCTTTTCTTAGATTTCAACAAGTGTGCTAGATTTGTGCATGATGTTTTTAGTCATTCTACAATTATTTCACTTTTTGTAAAATTAGGTTTCAATGTGTAGGCAATAGCATTAATGGAGTCTCTATAGTTATCTTATTGAAAATGCATTGTATTTAGTTTGTTAAAACACTAGAGAAAAGCAAATCTGTTACGAGACTTGGTTGGGTCTGAGGTGCTAGGTTTTCCAAATCGACTTGTTAGAACTCAATGAGTCAAATTTGTGCTTGTTTTTCTAGTGATTTTGTAACTATTGGGTCTTAGGGCATGGCCTATCCCAATCAGACCCAGCTGGGTCTGCCAAGTTGACTCACCCAGACATACCAAGTCAAATTTGTGCGTAACCAATTTTTGACTGCATTCTGACTGTTAACTTGTGGACTTGCGCAACTTATTTTACTGATGCACAACACCAAGCAATGAAGGATGTTGGTGTTATTGTCTGCTTGAATGTAGCTCGTATTATCAACGAACCCACAGCTGCAGCAATAGCTTATGGCTTGGACGAGAAGGGTTGAGAGGAAAAGATTGTTGTTTTTGATCTTGGTAGTGGCATGTTTGATGTCAGCGTTCTGACTATTGACAACAGAGTTTTTGAGGTTTTAGCTACAAATGGTCATACCCATCTTGGAGGTTATCTGTCTAAACTCTGTCTGGCAGTTTTACATTACGAATTTGAATACGTGCACAGTGGTTATCATTGACTTTTTTTTTTGGATTTCAAGCTTTGAACTTACTAGGATATACACTAATATGGAGGTGAGGACTTTGACCAAAGTATAATGGAATATTTCATCAAATTGATCAAGAAAAATCACAGAAAGGATATAAGTAAGGATAGGTTACGGCTTAGAATTTATACATAACCCAATAAGGAGGGTTAATAGTCGGCAAACCATCGACAACCTCCATCCAAGGTTATAAATGCGTTTCATTGGAAAATAATTTTTTTTTATTTTTTAAATATAAATATGTGTTAGGTATTGTAGTTATCTATTTTTCATAATTCGTTAGGTATTTTAGTTATCTAATTTTTATAATTTGTTTTGAAATAAAATATTAATTCGTGCAATTATATTATTAAAGGTCATTGTCCACATTATTCTCTACCTTTTTTAGGTAATGATGCTCATCCATTTATATTACCATGTCAATAATGTACTTATTTGACGAGATCATTCTCCATTTTCTTAAATTAATGACGTTCATTTACTTGTATCACCACTTTAGTGGTTGAGTTATTTGACATATCATTCTTTACCATTTTAAATTAATGATGTTGATACATTTATATTACCACTTCAATTTGTTTGAAAAGATGGGTAGATTTTTCAATTAAAATGTTAATATTAGTAATATTAAAATATATAAAGCAATTAAATGAAAACAAAGAGTAAATGGTCCAACCTCCTAATCAAATTATATAGATAAAAAAAATTTATTTGAAATAATGAAAAAGGGTAGACTAGACCTCAACACATCACCTCCAATTGACAAACAAAAACACATATCTAATCACACTACTACATGTAGGGGGGTTTTAAGACAATATTTAACACAATATTTGAGTCAATTGCCTTAACTTAAGACAAAAAGAAACTTGTGTATTGTCTTAAATATTGTCTTTTAGTGGGTGTCTCAAAATATAATGTCTCAAAAATTTGTCTCTATAAATACAATATAGAACACATATTATTATTGTCTCTATAAAGACAAGAACTATTGTCTATTAAGAGACAATTTCATTTGTCTTTGTAGAGACACTTTCATTTTTGTCTCTTTGGAGACAATTTTATTTTTGTCCTTTTAGAGACAATAGTTGAGATTAAAAACATATTGTCTCTATAGGGACTATATGTCTATAATTCAAACTATTGTCTCTCAAGAGACAATATAAAAAAATATTTAAAAAATAAATAATTAAAATCATTTTGAATAGTTCCCAAATAGTGATTTTAATTACCTTAAATCTTTGTTGTTTATGGATACCAACATAATAAAAAATAAATAAATCCATTATTTTTAATGCTAACAGCAAAGTAATTTTAAATCTAAATGAAAAAACAATTCTCGAAAGCAACATTGAAAATAATAAGGCAACACACTTATATTTTTTGGAAATGCATTCACGTCATTTGAACATGCAGGATCCTTATTTGGAACTTCATTTTAAGACATATTATGAGTCAAAAAAGAAGTGTTCTAGATTTCTCTAGACTACAAGAGGGTTTACTCTGAAACATAGAAATCCAAAGCTTCAGTCACATTAAATGGTGGAAATTAAGTTCATATCCAATTGTTAAACCACACTTTCAATACCCTTGTATAATTGGAATTGGATTCCTTGATAACAAGGAATTGTAATAATGTATATGAATTTGAATTTACAATTGACTGGAAATTCTGTCTTCATGAAGGTTTTACAAAAGATGAAAGATTGACATGGGTCCTCGAAATATGATATAGATTAATTCTCAATCTATTGGTGACCTACATAATTATCTTCTCCACTAGTAGATTTTACAATTCGAGTTGGCTCCATCTCCTATTTGCAGCCTGAGAATTGCTACAATTCCTATCGAAATTGGTGGTTATATAGTTCCCAAGGAAGCTTCATATCCAATGAATCTAATTCTGGTAATGAACTATTACGATCAACTTCATAGCAAGCTGAAGTTGCAGAGAAGTATCCATCACTAGCTTTTTTCTAGGCAGTTAATCATTTCTTAGAGACACACCAAACCACCCATCCTTCTTCCTGTTAAGAACAAAATAATAAATTCCTGTAAAGCAAGTTTTATTCCATTGCTCAGCCATTTCCAAGGGTGCTACTTACTGAAATAAAATAAAATAAATGTAATGAGTATCTGAAATGGAAATGTGTGCACTCTTAGTATTTCTTCATTATCACTTGCCTTTCCTTGCCTAATGCCCCGGAGCACTTGCAAATGCAATAGAAGAGTCATTTTATTTTTTTTTATAATAAAAACCCCTACCATATTTATAATAATTAATAATTGAAATAAAATTAAAATTCTGCAAACTTATTAAACTGTCAATATAAAAATGGCTCGAAAAAATATCACGATACTCTTTAATATAGACATAAATTTTAATGATGATACCATCTCTATTTTTGGTTGGTAGCACTGTTTGTTCCCAATCAAAGCCAAAGAATTTCATGAATACTAGTGAAAATACTAGGTAAGTCTCAAACCCTTTTAAAATGAAAGTACATCACCTATTTTTCTCTAGAGTGGGATGGGAAGTATTTGAAATCTCTTATTAGAAGAGTGAACAAAATCTCTAACTAAAACTTGTAGAATCTCAATCAACATTAATACTCAGCAATCATATGGGATTTTTACCTAAATGAGGAGATAGGGGAGAGAGAAGTGAAGTCTTCCACCTAGCCAGATGACGTGAGATCAAGTGGTGATCGAACTGGAAAACATTAAACAAAGAAGAGGCAAGTTGGTTCAAAACATAATATGTCCTCCTTCCGAGCGAACTACTCAATTGGATGGTACTCTGGCTATTGCATTAAATCACAGAGAGAACTCTCCCACAAATACCATTACTTATTACAATAACGATTTGGGACGCATGAGAAAATGATTTCAATGAAGAGTGGTTGAGAAAAATGAATCTTCATTCAAAAGGGTTGGTAGTTTGCATTCCCCTCAAGTGTTTGTAGTGTTGAGTATCACCAATCTGGTCTACCGGCAATTGCCCCAAAAGGTACAAAGACACGTCGATAGATTTTTTAAATTGTTAAAATAATATGAGGAATGCATTTGTAAATGTTAATGTCATATATATTGACATATTTAAATTTTAGTGGTGTATAACTATTTAGTCTTATGTATTGTGGTCTTATGCATACAAGTGATGGCTTCAAGGTGGTTGCCCTCGGGTAACTAGTTTAGCATTCTACATGCCTCTTTTGAATGCAAATGCAATATAATATAAATATATAGATAAATAAAATATAGATGCTCCTGTGACACTCTACTTATGAAATTTTTTGGTAAATGGCACTCCCACTATGTTGCATGTTTTGGCGATGTATGTTGAAAGAAATTCAATAGAAGAGTGAATTAGAGATATGCCATAGGATCTGTACCTTTAAGTAATACAAATGGTATGGGTATGCTAAAGGATAAATCCTTTAATTATAGTGAAGGAAAAACATGATGACACAGTGCCCAATCAAGAATTTTAAGGAGCAATTTGCAGCAATTAATAAATCTGTCATATGGGAACATGCATCTTCGAAGCTACAAATATCCAAAAATAACATATGGTGGGAACAAAAGTAGTAGCTACAAACCCAAACGAAGTAGAAATATTTTCAGGAAATTAAGGAGACATTACTACACAAGGGTGTATATGCAAGGACTAAGATTTTAGGCCTCCTAACTCAATGTTGTGGAGAAAAACAAGTCTTTGTTTGGAAGCAGTTATCCTTATCGGCCAACTACTAAAATTTGAAATGGTTATTGAGGAATAATAGAGGCAGCTGTTAACATTTGAAATGGCTATTGAAGAATAATAGACGAAGATTTTCTCACACTCTATGTTTTCGTCTGAACATAAAAGTTATGTGGTAAGGCATTGTGAAAGCAACCAAGGTGAGGAAATCTTGATGGTAGTAATTCATGCGATAATGAATAGATAGTTTATAAATATGGGCAGTGAGCACCATGAACATCTGTGTCAGTAATAGTTGGATAAAGAGAATGGAAAAGCAAATTATAGCCATATATCATATGAATATCTGGCTTCGAGTGGCACGAAGAGTTAGTTATGCTACAAAAAAATATTGACAAATTGCCAACCCAAAATTCCAGGAGCAGTTTGTAGCAATTAATCAGTATATCATAGATGACGGATAAAGTAAAAAAAATAGACAAATTGCAAAATCAGAGTTCAAGGAGTAGTTGGGAGCAATTAATCACTCTATCACAGATGACTGTCTTTGACGGTTTCTGGGCTCAATTTTTCACTTTCCTCCTCATGATTATTGTTATGAGAAAGCCGTGGGCTGGGATTAGGGCTACCATCAATGACGTGAGATGTGGAAGTGTGATGCAGGTCAGGCCTGTGATGTGTGCTAGGGTTAGGGTTAATGGTTGGAGTAGTGGGAATGTAATCGCATGGGTAGTCTAGTCCGGGAGTGAAGTGCGAGCTACGGTTAGCATTATTAGTTGGAGTAGTGGGAATGTAATCGCTTGGGTAGTCTCGCCCGGGAGTGAAATGCGAGCTAGTGTTAGGGTTAGGATTAAGTGGAGTAGCGATGGTAGTGTAATTGCGTGGAGTATTAAATGCGATACTGCCATTCTTACTTGCCCACACAAGGAACAAAGTCCTATTTCAGGGAGCATGCAGATTATACAAATAATTACTCCTCTTGTTCTCTATGCATGTTGAAATAATAATTTCAACTACACGTTTATTTGATTTGCGATGCGATCTATCGCATATCGCAAATCACAAACTCACCCTGTCACCCTTCGTTATGTGCTGTGTGTTCTGGCGATTGCGATATGATTTTGTGATGCTATAATTATCGCATATCGCAGATCGCACTAATGTGTGTGTGCTCCATTTTTGTGTTCCGCCAAATGCGATTTTGGGATGCGATCAAATCGCAGATCACAAATCGCACCAACATAATAATGTTCCATCTTTCCTCCCGCAGTTTGTGATTCTGCGATGCGATCAAATTGAAGTCAACGGTTGAAGTAGAGGCTTGTAGCAAATGAATTTGACGTGAAGTAAAAGTTTCTTTACCGCCAGTTTTGTCAGTAAAACAGTAAATGTAATTTACTGTGGGTTGGTAAGTTTTGGTAAGGATTTTAATTTTATTTCAGCGGGAGTATGGGCACAAGTAAAAGTTGGTAAAACCATTTAATTTTTGTTGTTTCTTTTACAGAAGCATGGAAAGTGGAAACATGAAGTAATTCCTTTTGGTTGTCATATATATGTAACGTTTTTTTTGTTTTGACTATGAGAATTGTAATGCACAACAGTGCGAAGTAAAAATAGAACGCAACAGTGTGAGAAAAATTGATGTGTAATTTCCACACAGTAGTGTGTTGATCTCTTTATCAGAGATAGAAGTTTTTTTTTAATGCAGTGTAAATCCTTTTAAAGGAGGGACAGAGTAATTTTTGTGTTGAACTCAAATGTTCCTGGTATAATCCCTCTGTGAGAGAGGAAGGACCATATTTTGTAACAACAATTTTTATTAATGAATATGAGTCTATGGTGTGTGAAAACTCTGTCTGATGCAAATAAATTTTAAGTTTCCGTTGTGTTAAAGATCATGTGTTTAAAACAGAGCATCCTTGTTCTATTCAAGCTATTTGTTTTTGTAATTTTACTAGAAAAATTCCCAACAGTGGTATCAGAGCATTGTTCTCTGGTCTTTTGAGTTTAAAATCACCTGAAATTTCTAACAACTGGTATCAAAGCTGGTCCAGGCTCTTTGAAGGTGTCAAAGAAGATGAAGGAAGTTTCCTTTTGTTGCAGCAACTTCCCAAGCAGTGTGAAGTCCTAGGAAAAAGAATCCAAGGTATTCCTCAAGCCAGTTATTTAAATACTTGACTGTATATTTGAGGCATAGTTAAGAGTGCAAGAATGGCTAGCACCAGCACCAACAATGGCATGGGTATGAAGCTCCCACTATTTGATGGCAAAAACTATGACTATTGGGCAATAACAATGAAAGCCTTGTTTGCTTCCCAAGACTTATGGGAAATAGTTGAAGATGGTTTTGAACAACCAGTAGATGAAAATGAGTTTAATAATCTAACTCAAGGAGAGAAGGATCTATTAAAGAGCTACAAGAAGAAGGACTCAAAATCCCTCTTCTTCTTGTATCAAGCAGTGCATGGAAGAGTGTTTCCAAGGTTAGCAACAGCTAAGACATCCAAAGAAGCTTGGCAAACTCTTAAAACAACCTATCAAGGCATGGAGAGAGTGAAGAAAGCAAAACTACAGTTGCTGAGGAAAGATTTTGAGAATCTGTGCATGAAGGAGTCAGACAATATTGACTCATTCTTCACACATGTAATTGTTCTGGTCACACAGATAAGGACTCATGGAGAAACTCTTGAAGAAAGGAGGATTGTGGAGAAAATATTGAGAGTCCTACCTTCAAGATTCCATGTGATTGTCACCACCATAGAAGAGACAAAGGATCTCTCAAACTTTTCAGTTGATGAACTTCATGCATCACTGATCACACATGAGGAGAGGTTGAGTAGAAATGAAAACTCATCTCTAGAGCAAGCCTTCAAGACCCAGATGTCCTTTGGAAGAGGAAGAGGTCAAGGCAGAGGAAACAAGAGAGGAAGAGGCAGAAGCCAAAACAAAGGTGGAAGAAATAGTCCAGCAAATGCTCAAGGAAGAGGCAGCAATCCAAATCATAACCAAGGTCAAGGCAGTAGCCAACAAAGTGGACAACATCATGCTCAAGGACAAAGGTATGAAAAATCCAATGTCCAATGTTATTATTGTAAAAAATATGGGCATTATGCGAAGAAGCAGCATGATGTGAATAACAGATCTAGTGCAAATATCACTAGGGAAAATATCAGCCAAGATAATGTATTGTTAGCTTGTAACATGGCTGAAAAAAATAGTGAAGACATATGGTTTCTAGACTCCGGTTGCAGTAACCATATGACAGGAAACATAGCCCTGTTTTCTGCTCTAGATCAAAGTGTGAAGTCACAAGTCACACTTGGGACTGATAGCAAAATGTCTGTTATGGGTAAAGGAGAAGTTAAAATATTTACAAAGAAAGGTGAAAGGAAAACCATAACAGATGTCTATTACGTTCCTGGAATGAAGTGTAACCTCTTGAGTATTGGACAACTTGCTCAAAAGGGTTACAATGTTTTCTTTGAAAATGATGTATGCACCATAATGGATAGAGCACCCAGCAAGCGATGCATTGGTGAAGTAAATATGACAAGGAACAAAATGTTCCCTCTTAGAATAAGAGCAAATTTGAAAAACAAAGAAGAAATTGTAGCAATTTCCCAAGATGCTTTCAAAAGTATGCCAAAGGATGAAAACTGGTTGTGGCACTTGAGATTTGGACATCTCAATTTTGGAGGTCTTAACTTGTTGAGTAGGAAAGGAATGGTAAGAGGATTACCATTGATAGAGAAACCGGACAACCTTTTTGAAGGCTGCATATTGGGGAAACAACATAGAGAAAGTTTTGCATCACGGAAAAGCATCAGGGCAAAAACACCCTTAGAAATTGTCCACTCAGATTTATGTGGACCATTGCAAACCCCATATTTAGCAGACAGCCAATATTTTCTAACATCCATTGATGATTTTACAAGAAAGACTTGGGTTTATTTCTTGAAGAACAAAAGTGAAGTGTTTGAAAAATTTCGAAATTTCAAAGCACTTGAAGAAAATCAGAGTGGGCTGTGCATCAAATTTTTGAGAACAGGAAGAGGAGGTGAGTATATCTCCAAAGAATTCCTACGGTTTTGCAGGGAAAATGGAATACATAAGCAGTATACAGCAAGGTACACCCCACAACAAAATGGAGTTGCTGAAAGGAAGAACATGATGATTATGGATATGTTGAGGAGCATGTTGAAGGCAAAGCATTTGCCAAATGATTATTGGGCTGAAGCCGTAAACTGTGCAGTATATATCTTGAATAGGTGTCCTACAAAAGCTGTGATGAACAAAGTGTCGGAAGAAGCATGGAGTGGGAGAAAGCAAGGAGTCACCCACATGAAAGTTTTTGGATGTGTGGCCTATGCACACATTCCTGATCAGTTAAGGAGGAAGTTGTATAATAAAGGGGAGAAATGTATCTTCATTGGGTACAGTGAGGAATCCAAAGCTTACAGGATGTATATCCCATCTACCAAGAATTTCTTTGTGAGCAGACATGTTCAGTTTATTGAGGAGGAAGCTTGGGATGGAAGCATAGAGAAAACATTTAATGTTAAAAATTGTTTGTCTCATGATGAAGATGATAGGGAGATGGTAGAAATACATCCCCGAACAGTAGCACCAACACAGGGACAGCAAGAGACACCCATGAGAATAAATGAAAGTGCTTCTCCAAGCACACCACAAGGAGGAAATTCAAGTGCATCTTCAAGAACTTGCACACCAAGTGAAAGAGTTAAGAAGTTCAGAAACTTGAGTGACATTTATAATGAAGGAATGAAGTCCTTGTTTGCTTTTTATTTCCATGTTGATGACCATATTCATTTCGAAGATGCAATTAAAGATAAGAAATGGATAGAAGCTATGGATGAGGAGATGAAAGCCATAAAAGGAACAAGACATGGGATTTGGTTGAGCTACCAAAAGGTAAAGAAGTCATTGGAGTTAAAAGGGTCTACAAGACCAAGTGCAATGCTGAAGGCAAGATAGAAAGGCACAAGGCAAGACTTGTTGTCAAGGGATACAAGCAGCAATATGGGAGAGATTATGAGGAGACTTTCGCACTGGTTGCAAGAATGGAAACCGTGAGAGCAGTGTTGTCCATAGCAACACAAAACAAATGGAAAGTTTACCAAATGGATGTGAAGTCAGCATTCCTAAATGGAGTGTTAAAGGAGGAGGTTTACATTGAAAAACCTATAGGCTATGAGAAGAAAGGCCAAGAGCACAAAGTGTGCAGATTGAAGAAAGCTCTTTATGGGCTGAAACAAGCGCCAAGAGCGTGGTACAGTAGGATAGATTCCTATCTACTGGAAAATGAATTTGACAAATGTGAGGGAGAACTGACCGTCTACATCAAAGAAAAGGATGGTAAGATTTTAATTGTAGTATTGTATGTTGATGATGTTATTTTTACAGGTAATGATGACTACCTCATTGAAAACTTCAAATTAGTCATGAAAGAAGAATTTGAGATGACTGACATGGGTTTGCTGAGATACTTCTTAGGAATAGAAGTAGATCAAAATGAAAATGGAATTTTTATCTCTCAAGCAAGATATGTAAATGAAGTGTTGAGCAGGTTTAATATGCAAGAGTGCAAAGCAGCAATCACTCCCATAGTAATGGGATTAAAACTCAGCAAAGAGGACAGCAGCAAGGATTTTGATCCTAGCTTGTATAAGAGCATAGTTTGCAGTCTTATGTATTTAACTACAACTAGGTTAGATATAATGTTTGTTGTTAGCTTAGTTTCCAGATTCATGGAGAGGCCAAAAGAGGCACATTGGCAGGTAGCAAAAAGAATTCTGAGGTATGTCAAAGGTACAAAAAGATTTGGCATTTTGTATACTTTATAAAAAAGTTCAGATTTAGTTGGATATACTGATAGCGATTGGGCTGGAAGTGGAGATGATCGGAAAATCACATCCGGTTACGTTTCTCACATGGGTTCAGGAGCCATTTCATGGGCTTCCAAGAAACAACCAATTATGGCGTTGTCTACAGTAGAAGCAGAGTACGTGGCAGCTACAGCAGCAGCGTGTCAAGCTGTTTGGATGAGGAGACTGTTAAGAATTCTATGCCAAGAGCAGGCTACAACAACAGTGATCTTATGCGACAATAGTTCCGCTCTTGTGTTGTCCAGGAATTCTGTGTTTCACAAACAGACGAAACACATTGATACAAGGTTCCATTACATCAGAGAATTGGTGAACAATGGAGAAATTGTCTTAAAACATTGCAGCAGTCAAGAATAGGTTGCAGACATTTTGACCAAGCCTTTGGGACAGAAAAGTTTTGAGTATTTGAGGAAATGTTCAAGTATGATTGATAACCCAGAAGTTGAAATTAAAGGGGAGTGTTGAAATAATAATTTCAACTGAAGGTTTATTTGATTTGCGATGCGATCTATCGCATATCACAAATCGCAAACTCACCTTGTCACTCTCCGTTATGTGCTGTGTGTTTTGGCGATTGCGATATGTTTTTGTGATGCGATAATTATCGCATATCGCAGATCCCACCAATGTGTGTGCTCCATTTTTGTGTTTCGCCAAATGCGATTTTGGGATGCGATCAAATCACAGATCGCAAATCGCACCAACATAATAATGTTCCATCTTTCCTCCCGCAATTTGTGATTCTCTGATGCGATCAAATTGAAGTCAACGGTTGAAGTACAGGCCTGCAGCAAATGAATTTGACGTGAAGTAAAAGTTTCTTTACCGCCAGTTTTGTCACTAAAACAGTAAATGTAATTTACTATGGGTTGGTAAGTTTTGGTAAGGATTTTATTTTTATTTCAACGGGAGTATGGGCACAAGTAAAAGTTGGTAAAACCATTTAATTTTTATTGTTTCTTTTACGGAAGCATGGCAAGTGGAAACGTGAAGTAATTTCTTTTGGTTGTCATATATATGTAACTTTTTTTTGTTTTGACTATGAGAATTGTAATGCATAGCAGTGCGAAGTAAAAATAGAACGCAGCAGTGTCAGAAAAATTGATGTGTAATTTCCACACAGCAGTGTGTTGATCTCTTTAGCAGAGACAAAAGTTTTTTTTTAATGCAGTGTAAATCCTTTTAAAAGGAGGGACAGAGTAATTTTTGTGTTGAACTCAAATGTTCCGGTGTAATCCCTTTGTGAGAGTGGAAGAACCATATTTTGCAACAACAAGTTTTATTAATGAATAGAAACCTATGGTGTGTGAAAACTCTCACTGCTGCAAATAAATTTTAAGTTTCCGTTGTGTTAATTATCATATGTTTAAAACAGAGCATCCTTGTTCTGTTCAAGCTATTTTTTTTTGGAATTTTACCAGAAAAATTCCCAACAGTGGTATCAGAGCGTTGTTCTCTGGTCTTTTGAGTTTGAAATCACCTGAAATTTCCAACAATGCAAACCCTTGGATCTCCTCGCGTATTATTAGTTTTCTTCCTCCTCCTCAATTTTGGATTACTCTGCTCGAAATAAGGTGTGAACTATTGGGAGGGATTCCACCTCTGGGATTTGGTTGCTGATGATAATGATCAGAACAATTGAACGAAAAACCGCCTCTTGTGTTTGGGTGTCGATTATATTGGCGAGAACAATTGGGAGGAAAACCGCCTCTGGTATTTTGCTGCGGATGAGAATGGTATTGGCCAGTGTTATAATCCATGGCTGAGACATTCGACAGCCTATTCCAAGGAAGTGTAGATAGCATTTTTGAAGTAATCGAAGAGAATGTGAAAAGACTCATGAAGGAATAACGGTCGGAATTTTGAAATGAAAGAGTGGAAATTCACAGTTAGATTCTCGATGGATTATGCTATGGATTAGAACTTATATATAGCCGAATAAGGAGGGTTAATAGTCGTCGAACCGTCGACAACCTCCATCCAAAGTTATAAATGCGTTTCATTGAAAAATAATTTTATTTTTATTTTTTAAATATAAATGTGTTAGGTACTTTAGTTATCTATTTTTCATAATTTGTTAGGTATTTTAGTTATCTAATTTTTATAATTGGTTTTGAAATAAAATATTAATTAGTGCAATTATATTATTAAAGGTCGTTTTTGACATTATTCTCTACCTTTTTAACTTAATGACGCTCATCCATTTATATTACAACTTCAATAATGTACTTATTTGACCACGTCATTCTCCATTTTTTTTAAACTAATGAGGTTCATCTACTTATATCACTACTTTAGTGCTTGAGTTATTTGACCATATCATTCTTTATCTTTTTAAATTAATGATGTTGATCCACTTATATTACCACTTCAATTTGTTCCAAAATATGGGTACATTAGTCAATTAAAATAATAATATTAGAAATATTAAAATATATAAAGCAATTAAATGAAAACAAAGAGTAAAGATAAAAACTTTTCTATTTGAAATAATGAAAAAGAGGAGGCTATATCTCAACACATCGCCTCCAATTGCGAAACAAAAACACATATCTACTCACACTACTACATGTAGGGGGGTTTTAAGACAATATTTGAGTCAATTGTCTTAACTTAAGACAAAAAGAAACTTGTGTATTGTCTTAAATATTGTCTTTAAGCGGGTGTCTCAAAATATAATGTCTCAAAAATTTGTCTCTATAAAAAAAATATAGAACACATACTAGTATTGTCTCTACAAGGACAAGAATTATTCTCTATTAAGAGACAATTTCATTTGTCTCTCTAGAGACAATTTCATTTCTCTTTGTAGAGACACTTTCATTTTTGTCTCTTTAGAGACAATTACATTTTTTTCTTTTTAGAGATAATAGTTGAGATTAAAAACATATTGTCTCTATAGAGACTGTACGTCCATAATTCAAACTATTGTCTCTCTAGAGACAATATAAAAAAAATTAAAAATAAATAAATAAAATCACTTTGATTATTCTTTCAAAGTAGTTTCAACATTCAAAGTTCCCAAATAGTGACTTTAATTACCTTAAATCTTTTTTGTTTATGGATACCAACAAAATAAAAAATAAATAAATCCATTATTTTTAACGCTAATAGCAAAGTAATTTTAAATCGAAATGAAAAAACAATTCTCGAAAGCAAAGGCAACACACTTATATTTTCTGAAAATGCATTCACATCATTTGAACATGCAGGGTCCTTAGTTGGAACATCATTTTAAGACATATTATGAGTAAAAAAATAAATGTTCTATATTTCTCCATCCTACAAGAGGGTTTACTCTCTAACATTGAAATCCAAAGCTTCAATCACATTAAACGATGGAAATTAAATTCATAGCTAGTTGTTAAACCATAATTTCAATACCTTTGTATAATTGGAATTGGCTTCCTTGATAATACAAAATTGTAATAATGTATACGAATTTGAATTTACAATTGATTGGAAATTCTGTCTTCATGAAGGTTTTACAAAAGATGAAAAAATGATATAGGTCCTCGAAACATGATATAGACCAATTCTCAATCTATTGGTGACCTACATAATTATCTTCTCCACTATTGGCATTCAGAACACGAGTTGGCTCCATCTCTTGTTTGCAGCCTGAGAATTATTGCAATTTGTATCAAAATTGGTGGTGATATAGTTCTCGAGGAAGCTTCATATCCAATGAATCTAATTCGGGTAATGAACTATTATGATCAACTTCATAGCAAGCTAAATTTGCAGTGAAGTCTCTATTGCTAGCTTTTTTCTGGGCAGTTAATCATTTCTTGGAGACACACCAACCCACCCATCCTTCTTCCTGTTAAGAATAAGGCAAGTTTTATACCATTTCCACGAGAGCTACTTACTGAAATAAAATAAAATAAATGTAGTGAGTACGAGAAACAGAAATGTGTGCACTCTTAGTATTTCTTCATTATCACTTACCTTTCATTGCCTGATTCCCCGAAGCACTTGAAAATGAAATAGCAGAGTCATTTTATTTATTTTTATAATAAAAACCACCATCATATTTATAATAATTAATAATTGAAATAAAATTATAATTCTGCAATCTTATTAAACTCTCAATATAAAAATGGCTCAAAAACAAAATCAATATACTCATTGATATAAACATAAATTTTAATGATGATACCATCTCTATTTTTGGTTGTTAGTACTGTTTGTTCCCAATCAAAGCCAAAAAATGTCGTGAATAGTAGTGAAAATACTAGGTAAGTTTCAAGCCCTTTTAAAATGAGAGTACATCACCTATTTTTCTCTGCAGTGGGATGGGAAGTATTTGAAAACTCTTATTAGAAGAGTGAACAAAATATCTGAATAAAACTTGTTGAATCTTAATCAACATTAATACTCAACAATCATATGGGATTTTACCTAAATGAGGAGATAGGAGAGAGAGAAGTGAAGTCTTCCACCTCGCCAGATGACATGAGATCAAGTGGTGATTGAACTGGAAAACATCAAATAGAGAAGAGGCAAGTTGGTTCAAAACATAATAAATGTCCTCCTTCCCAGCGAACTACTCAACTGGATGGTACTCTGGCTATTGCAATAAATCACAGAGAGAACTCTCCCAAAAATTCCATTACTTATTACAATAATAAGTTGGGAAGCATGAGAAAACGAGTTCAATGAAGAGAGATTGAGAAGAATGAATCTTAATTGAAAAGGGTTGGTAGTTTGCATTCCTTTTGAGTTTTGGTAGTACTGAGTATCACCAATCTGCTCTACTACCAATTGCCCCAAAAGGTGCAAAGATAGGCTGATAGATTTTTTGAATTGTTAAAATAATATGAGCAATGCTTTAGTAAACATGTATGCCATATATATTGACAAATTTAAATTTTAGCTGTTTATAATTGTTTACTCTTATGTACAGTGGTCTTATGCATACAAGTGATGACTTCAAGGTGGTTGCCTTAGGGTAACTAGTTTCGCATTCTACATGCCTCTTTTGAATGCAAATACAATATAATATTCTTATAAACATAAATATAAAATAGTTGCTCCTATGACACTCTACTTATGAGATTTTTTGGTAAATGACACTCCAACTCTGTTGCATGTTCTGGAAACGTATGTCGAAAGAAATTTAATAGAAGAGTGAATTAGAGATATATCATAAGATACATACCTTCAAGTAATATAAACAGTATGGGTATGCTGAAGGATAAATCCTTTAACCATAGTGGAGGAAAAACATGATGACAAATTGCCCAACCAAGAATTTTAAGGAGCAGTTTGCGGCAATTAATAAATCTATCATATAGGAAGATGCATCTTCGAAGCTGCAAAGATCCAAAAATAACATATCGTGGGAACAATAGTAGTAGCTGCAAACCCAAACGAAGTAGAAATATTTTTACGAAATTAAGGAGACATTAAGACACAAGGACTAAGATTTTAGGCCCCCTAAATTAATGTTGTGGAGAAAAATGAGTCTTTGTTTGGAAGCAGCTATCCTTACCAGCCAACTGTTAAAATTTGAAATTGTCATTGATGAATAATAGAGGCAGTTGTTAAGATTTGAAATGGCTATTGAAGAATAATAGACTGAGAATTTCTCACACTCTATGCCTGCCTCTGAACAGAAAAATTATGTGGAAAGGCATTGTGAAAGTAGCCAAGGTGAGAAAATCTTGATGGTAGTAATTCATGCAACAACGAATAGATAGTTTATAAAGATGGGTAGTGAGCACCATGAACATCTGTGTCGGTAATAGTTGGATAAAGAGAATGGCAGAGAGAATTAAATCCATATATCATACGAATATCTGGCTTCGAGTGGCATGAAGAGTTGGTTATGCTGCCAAAAAATATTGACAAATTGCCAACCCAAAATTCAAGGAGCAGTTTGTGGCAATTAATTAGTCTATCACAGATGACGGATAAAGTAAAAAAATTAGACAAATTGCAGACTCAGAGTTCAAGGAGCAGTTAGGAGAAATTAATCATTCTATCACACATGAAGATACATCTTCTAACCTACAAGTATCCCAAAGGAGCAGCCAGTGAGAACAATAGTAGCAAGTGCAAAAATAGATGGAGCGGGTGCATTTTCAGCAAACTTTGGAGAAATTAATACATAAGAGTTATATGAAAGGACCGAGTTGTTGGCCCTCCCCAGTAAATGTTGTGTAGAAAAAACATTAGAGTGGATTTTCTTCATTTCTTGGTTTTTATATTGATCACGTTGTAGTGATCTTACCCACAATAATACTCTATCTGTAGCTATGGAATCTAGAACCGTATTTTGATGTATGGATGCAAATTTTTGGGTTGTTTTATGGAGAAACAAATAGTACATAGATTTTTTGGGTTGTCTTTCTATTGGTTTGTGACGTCTTTTTCACTTCTGAAGAAATAGATCCATAATTCCAACATTAACTTATAGATTATGGAAAAATGTAACATTGAAAAGAGTTGAGAATAAATACAGAGTTTCCTTCTGAGGTGGGGTTACCGAAGGTGGTTTCGAGTACTTTTCCTACAATATCTGGGTTATAACATCGGAGTCTGGAATCCACTTATAAACAGTCTTGATGACAGGAACATTTCCTTCAAGGTTGATCTACAAAAACCTGTGCACCAACATGTTCAACTTAGCTCCCCATAATTTTCCATATAAACATAGGCACAGTCTTACACTGGTAATCAGTTTTAACCATAGCCATAAAGAAATGGCCTGCAATGAAAATGAAAAATAATATATGGTCTTCAGAACAAGAGAATTACGAGTCAGGTTTGTTACTCGTATCAATGAACTTCACGTTGCATGGGAGTTGTTTTTTCTCGAGAGTAAGCAAAACCCTCTCGCTGAAGGGACCTGCTCAAAGATGAGTTCAATACATTAAGCTTTACTTCATACATTAAAATTACTAAAACGCATCGATATATGAAAAAAAATTTAACAAATAAAGTTGAAATAAATGCGAGGAAATGCAACATTGAATTGTTCTACTAAGAAAGGGGAAAATGACAGGAAAATTACTTACAGTCCCCAAGGGACCTATGAAAATATGTGTTCAATACATTAAGATTTACCTCATACATTAAAATGCTTGAAATGCATCAATACACCACAAATTTTTTAACAAATAAAGATGAAATAAAAAACGAAGAAAAAAGGAAATGCAAGATTGAATAGTTCTGCTAAAACAAGGGAACATGACAGGAAAAATTATTTACAGTCCCTAAGCTTGTCAAGTGCACCTACAATAGAATTAACACATACTTCCATTGCTTCAGCCATGCTAACAATTCGTGTATTTCCAATCTTCCTCCTCTGAAGCAAGACCCTAAATCTAACCACTTTCTCGCCAAACAAATGGGTACCCGAGACCATAATTAAAGGCTCTACAATACAACACCAATGATTCTAGAGAGTCGCGACACATAAATTTTGCTACAACGAGAGACGAAGTGGAAGCTACACTAAGCATGGATATCATAGCCATCCCTAACTTCTATAAATACACCTCACTCTCATAGGTTTCCATCCTCCCCATTTTTATGACAATCATTAGTTGGTGATCACTTTGCACTACAAGTCCCCATATATGAAATGGAAATAACAAATGAATTCATTGTGCAATCTAATCCCCATCACATAAATGCTAAAATAAGAAACTCTGGGTTCCTTCCACAGACCTGTCGACGTGTTTATCTCTGAGAGACCCTGGTATGCGCTATAATGCTGCTCATAAGAATGTTGGCAAGAAATCTAATCATGCACCATAAGTTTTATGTCCAGTGCCATAAATTCCATGAAACATTCAAACAGACTCTCTCGGAACCTCAGATTAGAAGGTGGGCATAGATGTCAAGTGGAGAGTGCCTTAAAAATTTGTGCACAAATTTCAGACAGACATTAAAAGGTTAGACAATCGACTGATTCAAAATAAGGCCTATCAGCCTAATTATGTTAAACACCATGGATTACAGCATTACCAAAGTTGGTAGCCTGGTTTACAAAGCCCCAAACATGAGGATTAGACTGTATGGATTTAATGTCGCTACATTCATATATCTATTATGTTAAACACCATGGATTACAACATTACCAAAGCTAGTAGCCTGGTTCACAAAGCCCCAAACATGAGGATTATACTATATAGTGGCTTTCTTAGGATTAGACTGTATGGATTTAATGTTGCTAAATTAATATATTTAGTTTACCATGGAGGGGAGAATAGGGTTGGAGTTATTAAGCTAACAACACTCGTACAAGGAATTATTGAGGGAGTCGAGTCTGGATTGTCTTCTGGTCGAAAGCCTCTTTCAGTGGATTACTCTAGCTATTATCACTTAGAAATTTCATGGCTATGAAAGAAAATTACCAAGGTAAGATAAAACTAATATTTTAGATTAGAAGCTAACCCTTGAAACCTAGAGAGGCACTACAACTACTAGTTTTTAATAAATACAAGGGCTAGATCTTCTGGTTTAAAAACATGGTGGTAGGGGAGCATGTGAATCCATTGGGAATGGAATCAATATTTAAGGATACCAATTAAAAATTTCAAAGACTCGTTTATATGAACAAGTTTTTCAAAGGCAGGATAGTTAGCGATGTATCAAACATTAAATTGTTATAGTATGATGGTGGGAAGGGAAATACAACTCAATTATAACAAAACAACTAACACAGGATGAATTTTGTCATAATATCATAAACACTAGTGAAAATATTTGAATCCAAAAATATAGAGCATCGACTGTTGAGTTCCATATATGTAACTATGCATTCAAATATAGAGTATCAACACATCATGATTAATAGATAAAGGAATCATTCACTAATAAATAGACCGAAGATGGCCAAAACAAGAATCTTTTAAACAAATATTCAAGTACTTTTTCTTGAAAATATTTTTTGGCTTGAAAATATCTAGAAGAAAAAATTTAATTTACAAAGTATTAAAATATATATAGCTAGCTAGTTGGCAGCCTAGTTCAAAAAGCCCCAAACATGAGGATTCATTATCACCTATTTTTATGTGCCATGGGATGGAAAGACTTTGAAAACTCTTCTTAGAAGAGTGAACAGAGTCTCTGACTAAAACTTACATAATCGCAATCAACATTAATACTCAACAAGCATATGGGATTTTCCCTAAATGATGAGCTAGGGGAGAGATAAGTGAATTCTTCCACCTACCCAGGAGACGTGAGATCTAAGTGGTGATGGAACTAGAAAACATAAAAACAAGAGGCAAGATTTTTCAAAAAATAATAAATGTCCTCCTTCTGTACTAAATAAATTCTGAAAAATACAAAACAAAAATAATCTAGTACTTTTGACTCGATAATTTTGCAGCTGAAATACTCTAAAAAAATCAAGCAAACAACAATATATTTAACCCTCCAAAAATCAATACAATGAATACCTCTGCCAAATGCAACACTCTAGATGTGTGACCTGTAATTCTTTCTTATCTTAACCATATATGGATATTTCCATAAGGTCATATGGTTCTAGCTAAATCAATGTGAGCAGATAATACCCCTGTGCTTGTTCCTAAAGGAGGACAATTTTCTTAGCGGATATGCATGAGATACATGTTAAAATAAGTAGCCACAACTTTACGCTTTGTCCTATCTAAGGTATCAAGAGCTCCGAAGACTTTCCAAAACCTAAGAGTCTCATCTTGTGCAACCAATGCAACAGTGTACCCATATGGACTTTGAAAATACAAAACAAAAGAAAGACTGTGAGCAAAAAGGCTAAGATTGTCAGCACAAACCCATTTAGTGATAGATCAATAGAATGAATACCTCTCCCTATTTGAATTGCAAGGAATGTAATAATTTATTCCTACAACAAAATCATTATGGTACAGAGTATATTCTCTACTCTTACCTGAGAAGATAACCCTTTCCAAGTCATAGTTATACATGTCCATAACGACATCTCCATGTGCAAATCACAAACCTCTTGATAGACTAAAAATGAATTCATGAATGGTTAGAGAAATGGTATAAATAAGGATAAGAAATTATGTTAAACAAGAGTGGCTTACATTTTCTTCTTTATTTATATTATTTTGAATGCAAGAAATTAATCTTATACTGCGGATAATTTCCATGTGCTCATATCTGAAGCGGAAAAACTGCTTAATGAATCTACTTGAAATTCATGTTTAAAGCACCATCTGAATCTTTACTCTTGGTAATCTTTAAGGTATCAAGAGCTCAAAATACTTACCAAATAAAAATGAATGGTTTTCATTGTGTCAATGCAAAAACAAAGGAAATATTGTTAGCAAAAAAATAAAGACTTTCAACACAAAATCCATTTATCGTTAGATAAATACAATGAATACCTCTGCCAGATGCAACACTCTAGACGTGTGACCTGTAAAGCTATCTTATCTTAACCATATATGGATATTTCCATAAGGTCAGCTGGTTCTGGCTAAATTAATGTGAGCAGATAATATCCCTGTGCTCATTCTTGAAGGACGACAATCTGCTTAACGGAAATGCGTCAGATACATGTTAAAAGCACCAGCCACATCTTTACTTTTTGTCCTCTTTAAGGTATGAGTGTTACACTAAAAAATGGCACCATGACTATTTACAGTTGAAATGACTCTATCAACAGTCATACTACCCTCTTAAGCAAGTCTTATGCCTCTGCTCTCCATGTCAAACTCCAAAAAGAGAGAAAGTCTTTCTAAATGTATTTATCTCTGGGGACGCAGGTTCTCTCAACCTTACCTGCGGGGACGCACCCAAGGTTCACAAAAACTGCGTCTTTGGACGCTCTGTATGTAAAGGTGCAGGTGCGTCCCCCTGAAAAGGTTAAAATGCGCAAGTTTCATCTTTAAAAAGTCACTTGTGGTTATTTCTATAGAATTCTAGAAGGTTGTTCGACGTGTATTGAGTGCCTCCAAATGGTTCATGCACTCCTACCAAAGAGGAACTTATCCCATCAATAGGGGAGCTATCCCATCCAAAGAGGGGACTATACCATTGATGGTGGACCTGATTAACTTCCTCTTGAGCACTATAAATACAGGCATTGGGCCAGAAGGAGGGAGGTTGAAAGCTATACATTTCTAAGGGTAAATGCTGCAGGAATTAGGACTCCCATTTAGAAGCTTGTGAGGAGAGATTGCCATCTTTGCTTGTTCTATTTGGAAGTGGGTGAGCTTTGTCAAAGTAGACGAAGACTCTTGTGGACCCTGGAAGGAGCTTGCACAACACCAAGGCTCAGGTTGTAATGGTTCCTTTTGATTACCTTTAATGCAAATTGGTCCATTCTTCTCAATAACTTGTTGTTTATGGGTTATTTCATGTACTCCTTGGTCTATATGTTGAATATGCTTTGTTTTATGTTATAATCAGGTGCTATTTAATTGTTTGACTGTTGGTGATTGCAGGTTTTGGAGAAAAGGAGGAGCTCATCCAGATCAACAAAGCTTGGACTTCTACAACAGCGTTTGGACAAAGGTAAGAATGAAACACTTGATTTCTCATATCATAATGCATGTTTAGAGAAGGATAGCTCTAGTTTGTTTTGTTTGTCATTAGAATGTCTTAGACTTCTAGGAAGGTCGGTTGTGTCCGCACTTTTGACTGATTTCGTGTGACAAATTGGCGACTCCACTGGGGATTCCATTAATGAGAAAAGTCTTTTCCTTTGTGTGAACTTTGCTTTGAGAAAATTGGTTTATTTTTCTGGTTTTGGCTCTGTGACTTTGTCTCTGGGTGGGTTAGCTTAGGATTAGTTTTATTTTGATTTTTCTTGATTTTTTCAGTAGGACGCACCCTCTGAGTGCTGCACAGTGCGTCCCTGGACGCACTTTTGCTGTGTGCACAGAGGGGGCCCGCACCTGTGCTAACAGGTTGCCTGCGTCCCCTGCTAAAATTTGAGAAAATTCCATTTTTTACATTTTTTTCTCTTAGATTTTGTTTTTTCTTAGTTTTTTCTGCCCAGATTCATTAATCCCTTGTCAAAAATCTTCACCTGAACTTGTTTCAATAGCATTGAGTGTTTTAGTGGATTTCATCGAAGTATAAGCCCTAGGGTTTGATTTTGATTAGGTCTTGTAGTGACTTTGGCGGTAGGAGTTGTCAAGCCTTAGATCTCTTTGGTTTTGTCAGCATTCTAAGAAGTCAGACCTGTCATAAAGTCTACCTGTGAGAGCAACTTACCATTGAGTTGTCTCTTGGGCCAATTTCGAAGTGCTTGTTGTTTAAGTCTTGAATTCCATTTTACAAAAAGAACAAAAAGATTTGAGTTTTGTTTTGACTAGTCTTTTGATTCTGCATTAGCTGGTCCTTGATTTGATTTTGATCAAGTAAAACAACCTAGAATCATCTTTGTGAGCTTTTGCCTTGTTAGGTTTGCTTAGAGTAATTTCTCTTTTGATTTGCTTGTGAGTCAAGTTTTCATAGTTTTTGTAGCTTTTGAGATTGTTTTTTGTTAAGATAGGTTTATATGCTTTATTTAAAAGAGAAAATACAAAAACATCTCCTTTGAAAAGTTTTGTTTCAAGTAGCTTTGAAAAGTTTTGAAAGAAAAAGAGTTTTTCGTGCAAGTAAAGAGTGGTTATGTTTGTGTGCTTGAAAAGAAAAAGAGAATTGTTTCTTTGATTGTCTTTTCTAAGGAAGTTGTTTTCTCTAAAATTTGCATTCTCTCAACTCTCTTAGTTAAGAATTTCATTGAAAAAGGAAAGTAGCGTAAATCATCTTAGGTGCATCTTTGTAGTGGTTGGAGTCGAGTCTACACACCATTGGTTTCACTTCCACTACCTTTTGTCTTTAAAGGAAAACCATAAAAGTAATTCTTAAAGTAAAATCGAAGTAGTAACTTTTATTTACTAGGGCTCTGAAACACCAATTTAGATCAGGCTAGTGTCTTGGAGTAGGTGAGTAATTAACTCTCCAAGACAACAAAACCAAACAAGTAGCTTATCTTGTGATAGAATAAATCCAATTGTCTCACTTGTACTCTGGGAAAGCTCCTCTTAAAGGAGAAGCACGAGCTCGTGTCCGAACCAGTGAGGGGATCAATCCCCCCTTGTTGGGAACGACGCCAGACACGCACGTATTACAAACGGTAAACCTCGGATTAACCATTGTCGAGGAGCCATGGGTCACTTGTCGGTAAACCTTGGATTATTGTCAAGGAGCCGGTAAGGGGATTGAGCTTGCTACTCTGCCCTTGCGTGCTGTCGGAGTTTAGACTGTTCCCCCAGGTGCATTTGTTGCGGTTGGTAACCTTAGCGACCATTATCTTTAGGATTCTACCGAGGTGACGGTGGAGGGAAGATCCCACTGTACCTGGAGCAGACGTCGGCTAGACTCACTTGGATTTTCTGGGGGTTCACTTCACTCGAGACGGTTAAAGTGGAGGAACTTGGTCCAGTCTATTCATTAAGCAGGTTGTCGGGGTAACTGTTCCACCCGCCACTTCTGTACTGAATCCAGCGAGGTTGGGCTTCATCACCAACTAGCGCTTTTGGTCCGGAAGGCTACTGTTTGTGTTTGGTTTGACGCCCTAGATTCTTTAGGCGTGTGATTCAAATTTGTTTGGTTCTTTAGAGACTTTAGGTGGTTTGATTTGAAATTTTCTTTTGTTTTCGTGTGTAGTAGTTAAAAGTTTTAGCTGTGGCGGAATTACCGAGACAGTCCCGTAGACTTCGGGGCCAGTCTCCTGAAGTTGTTTCTGTGGCCGAATTGTTGAGAAGATCCCGTAGACTTAGGGGTGAACCTCCTCGAGACGACCCCAGTCATCTAGAAGGTTTAAAGGTCCTTGTAACTCCTCCTAGTGGCAGTAGAGTAGGTTCACCTGAAGAAGGAGAATCTTCCTTGGTGGTCCATCCAGATTACCAAAGTTTAGAGACAGGTTATAATCCCGAAGCTGTTACAGTTTCTGAGCTTGTTGGTAGTTTTTCGTCTGCTAGTGATACAGGCGAAGAACCAGAGATATCTGAACCTGTTACTCCGACTTCTAGTGTTCCTGATTCACCGAGAATAGAAAGAATTATCACCGAAAATCTTCCTGTTGGTTTGATTGCTATTGAAGAACTTGTTCCAGAGGAAGAAATAGGCGTCTCTGATCCTGAAGATCAAATTACCCTTGATCTAAGGGAGCATGAATCTATCTTTTACAGTCCTCCTAGAAGTACTACTTGGTACCTTTCGTTAACTAATTATTTAGACAACTTTGGGCTAGGTTTTTCTACACCTCCTACTCCTTTTCCACCTGGAGGTATTCATACTCCTGTAAATATGTCTGGTCAGTCGTCCGTGTTTACACAAAGTCCTGAATCTTTTTTACATGGCGGTCCTTCTGTTCCTACTGGGTATCAATCTCTTTCTGGTACCTTTGCGGGAGCATCTCCTCAACCCGTTGATCATGGGTTATTAGTTGGAAACAGTGGTAATGTACCATTGGGTGTAGGAGACATTTACATGATGTCAGGTTCAGTTCCCGTTTCCCAACCTCAAGGTGGCCAATTACCGCCTGGGGGGCAGCCCCCGTTAATGCCTGGGGGGCAACTTCAAGGTACTTCATTCGTGTCTGGGGGACAACCTCAAGGTCAGTACGCTCCTATGGGGCAATACATACCTCAAGGTCAACCCCAGCCTCAATATGTACCCCAAGGTCAACCTCAGTATCAATATCAACCTCAAGGATGGCAACCTCAAGGATGGCAACCCCAAGGGTATCAACCCCAAGGGTATCAACCTCAAGGATACCAACCTCAAGGTCAAGGTCAATCATATGGTCAAGGTATGGGAACTGCACCTTACAGTTATCAATCCTATCCTCAATCCGGCTATGGTTCTCAGTATCCTCAACCTGTTATGGGTCAATACCCTGGAATGTTAGTGTGGGATCTGTCACAGGGTCAACAGGTGTTGCAGCCAAGTATACAGTCGGTACCTCAAGCTGGACAACCTGTAGTTTCTGGTCCACCCCAGCAACCGCAACCTGTCCAGTCAAGTGTTCAAACCTCTGTAACTTCGGTAGTTACTCAGCCGCCAATTGCACCTAGTACTCCATCTCAAACGGCTGCTGCAACTACCGCCACATCTACCATACTTACTTCTGGAGTATCGACGGCTCCGGTTTCTACTGTCTCTGTAACCACTCCTCAGACATCTTTACTGTTGTCTGGATCTACGATTCAAACTACGGTCCAGATGCATGTAGGCCAGCCTGGTATAAGTACGGTTGTCACTACTCAACCTCAATTTGTTCAACCTCCGTACCAGGGACAGTACCAACTTGGGCAAGCTGTCCAACAACCGGTTTACCAGTATCAACCGTATCCTGGGTACACTTATCAACAACCACAGCAACCCCAGTACGGTCCGATTAATCCTGGTTTTCCAGGAGGATATAATATCCCAAATGCGACTCCTGTTCCTAGTTATCCTGGATATCCTCCTCCTGGGGCTGGTATTGTGACCCAGAGTTTTAGAGATCCTAACCGGCAGTTACCGTTTATCGCAACTTTGGATTTACTAGACTTGACGCGTCTAACGAACGATCCAATTCAATATCTTCCGTTCTGGCCGTCAATGCCAAATAAGTTGCCCAGCGATATACCCAAGTTCGAAGGTAAGTCTGGAGAGGATCCGTCCAATCACGTGATGACTTACCACCTCTGGTGTGCTTCAAATTCTATCTCAGATGATTCGATCCGCTTACGTCTTTTCCAGCGTACACTCATTGGTCTCGCGGCCAAGTGGTACATTGAGTTACCACGGGCCTCTTTTTACAATTTCAGCCAGTTAGCTACCTCATTCTTAACTCACTTTCAGTTGCCGGTCAGATACGATAACGGCACGGAGTTATTAACTTCACTAAAACAATCAACCTCCACGTATATTTCTGATCACATTCATGAGTGGAGACGTCGAAGAAGGCTAGTGAAAGTTTTTATCCCGGACCAAATCTTAGCTGAATGGTTTGTTAAATCATTATTACCAAGGATTACTGAAGATGTAGCTAAGGCCGGAGTGGTTACTGAGGAGCAAGTCATTGCTCAGGCGCAATACCTTGACTTAGTTTACACTCAGTCGGCATTCCGGATCTTCCAAAGTCGAATCAAATCGCTGCTGCTCCTTCGGGATCTCATGCCGCTGATGGTATGATTGGTATCATGAATACAAAGAGCAAGAAGAAGTCTTCCAAGGCTTCAACTACTCCTATTATCACTTTGCCCGATTCCCCGACAGGAGAGTCTTCTCCTGAACTTACCGCCGATATTCACGCTGTAGAGTCATCTACGGCCAAATCAAAAAATGGCGGAAAGAAGAAAGGGAAGAAGAAGGCTAAAGCAGACAAGGCTCCGAAGGAGAAAACAGAAAAGTCGGAAACCAATGACGAAAAGCGCAAACCTCGATATCCTTGTCTTATTTGTGAAGAGGATCATTTTACGAGAGATTGCCCTCATCGGGCCGAGGTAGTGAAAATAGTCAAAGGTTCTCCCACTCCTGCTGTGTTAAAAAATCCATTTCCGGAGCAGGAGAATAAGATGATAGGTTCTTCCTCGAATGCCAGTGAAGAACCCATTTTGATGATGTCTCATGTAAGGATTGCGACTCGATCGCAAGATTATGGTAGTAAGAATCCTGTTGACGGTAAGGAAGCAGAATCTTCTCACTCTAACCCGTCAACCTCAGCTCCTGGTTCCGATCCACTACAGATCGAGAAACCTAACCCGGACTTAGTAATTAAACCGCCCGCCAAGGGTGTACTTCGAAGGTCTGCTTTCAATCCACATGCGAGAGCGGCCCAGAATTACAACATTGTTGAGGACTTAGCTGTTTCACCCTCCGCAATGTCGGCGTTAGAAGTGCTGCAATCATGCCCAGCACAACGAAAATTGCTTTTGTCGGCTATAGGAGCTGTTGATGTTCAGGACCCGAATCTAATAATCTTCGATCTAGAAAATAGTACACCGCGTCTCCCCCATCAAATGGCTTTCCAAATCCCAGTGATAGTCAAAAACAGGCCTATTCATAGGACTGTGATTGATGAGGGAGCTTCTACGTGTATTATGTCGATTCAATGTTGGAGATCCCTTGGTTCTCCTTCGTTGAACCAATCCCCCACCATCCTTAAGGCCTTTGATGGCCGTGGGTTCCGTCCGTTTGGTATTCTACAAGAATTGCCTATAGGGGTAGAAGGTAAAACCGTTAGTCTGGATGTGGAAGTGGTTGATGCCCCTCTAGACTACAACCTTCTTTTGGGTCGAAGTTGGTCATATGCTATGACAGCGGTCGTTTCATCGGTCTTCAGAGTAATTAAGTTTCCACATAACGGTAAGATCGTGACTATTGATCAGCTGACATACTTTTCATCCGACCCAGCCTCTTCAGAGAGTATCCAGCATGTCGGTAAGACGACAATCCCTTATAGGGACGTTGGTGTAGGTTTAGTTAAAGATTCCGGTTTACTGGGAACTTTTCCTCTCCCTCCACTCAGCGTAGAACCTTCATTTGCAACAATTCATATGATTACATCAGAAAACATTATTTATGATGATCCTTGGATTGTCCCATCTGACTCTGAAATAGACTCATTCGGTAATGCTATGCCCTTGAGTCCATATGAAATTGCTTATGAAGCTCCCATGTCTTTTACCGACTCTTATTCAACCGAGATCGACCAAATGAATGTGGTCAGTGAAGAATCACTTTTCACCTCAACCTTAGAACGGATAGCGTTTCCCGAAGTCGTGTCATCTGACGAACAACTTCGCGAAATCCTAAGTGTAGACGATCTACCATGGGAGGATCTCCATCACAGATCTTCGTTTTTACCTAAGGATGATGCATTTGAAAATGATTTTTCATCTATCTTTACCGCTGAATATGTCAAAGACGCTCAGGATCCAACGAAACATTCTGATTCAGAGTTGAATTTAGGGAATATTTCTCGTACTATTCCCATTGATATTTCAGTGAAGCCCGGAATTGAGGAGAACATTCATATAGGTGCCGCATGTACAGAAGAAGAAATCCAAACTTACAAGGCCCTATTCCAAGAATTCCGCGATGTGTTTGCCTGGTCTTACGAGGAAATGCCGGGAATCGATCCTGCCATTGTTGTTCATGAAATAAAGACCTACCCGGATGCTAAACCCGTCCGGCAACGGTTGCGTCAGATTCACCCTCGAAAAGCGGCTGCGATTAAAGCAGAAGTCGAAAAGCTGTTGAAAGCAGGTTTCATTTATCCGATCCCGTTAACGGATTGGGTATCGAATATTGTTCCGGTCAACAAGAAACAAGGAACAATAAGAATCTGTATCGACTATAGGGATATCAATCGAGCTTGTCCAAAAGACAACTATCCTACGCCTTATATCGATCAAATTATTGATGATTGTGCCGGAAGTGAAATTTTTTCCTTCATGGATGGTTTTTCGGGCTATAATCAAATCAATATTCTACCTGCCGACCAACCAAAAACGGCATTCATTTGTCCATGGGGGACATTTGCTTATTGCAAATTACCTTTTGGGCTTAAGAATGCCGGGGCCACTTTTCAACGGGCGATGTCTTACGCATTTCATGACATCAAGCACATTGTGCAACCGTATCTCGATGATTTGCCTGCTCATTCTTTACGTCGAGCTGATCACCTTGTCCACCTACGAGCAATCTTTATGAGGTGTAGGCATTATCGAATTCGTTTGAATCCCCACAAGTGTGTTTTCTGTATAGAAACAGGTCGATTGCTGGGATTTGTTGTTTCAAAAGCCGGCATTCGCGTCGATCCCTCGAAAGTCGAGGCTATCATCAAATTGCCTCCTCCTTCGAGTTTGCGCCAACTCCAAAGTTTGCAAGGGAAAGCAAACTTTTTACGCCGATTCATCCCAAACTACGCCGAGGTCACTAAAGGTTTTACACGGTTGTTGAAACAGAACATTCAATTCTTTTGGGACGAGATTGCCCAACAATCTTTTGATGCACTTAAACACGCGTTGACCCATGCACCGTTGTTGCATCCTCCCAACTACAACCAGGACTACTTCTTATACCTCGCAGCTTCGCATTCCACCATTGGAATGGTGTTAGTTCAAGAAGATGAATTCGGAGCGGAGCATGTGATATATTATCTCAGTAGGACCTTAAATCCCACTGAGCTAAAATATTCGCATGTGGAGAAATTGGCCCTGGCAGCCGTTCAAGCTGTCCAGCGTTTTCGTCACTACATTCTTCTCCGTAAAACTACAGTTATTTCGGATTGCAACCCTATGATTTACATTTTGACAAAACAACTGCTAGGGGGCAAGTACTCTAAATGGATCGTTATCCTGCAAGAGTTCGACTTGGAGTTCGAGAAGTCCAAGTCTAAGAAATCCTTAGTTTTTGCGGAATTGATGTGTGATTTCCCGCGTACTGACACAAAGACTGTGGCAGAGGAGTCCATTGCGGACGAATCTTTGTTTCTTATCAGTACTTTAGATCCGTGGTACGGGGATATAATCATCTATCTCCAAACCCAAACCTTTCGGCCTGAAGCTTCAAAGGCGGACCGTCGCAAAATTCGGTTTCAATCCCAGCAATACAAAATTATTGGAGATACACTTTATCGCCGGGGGCAGACTTAGTTTTTCGACGTTGTCTAACTCACGAAGAGGCTGAGAGAGTTTTGAATGATTGTCACTCTGGAGCATGTGGCGGTCATATGTCTGGGTATGCCACAGCTCAGAAGGTGTTGCGCGCTGGTTACTTCTGGCCATCTATGTTTAAGGATTGTATCATTGCAGTCCGGAAGTGCCACAACTGCCAAGTGTTTGATCGAAAGATGCGCGCACCACCTGCTCCTCTCCACCCTATAATTGCCGTTGGTCCATTCGCCAAATGGGGTATCGACTTTATTACTTGTAACCCTCACTCGGCCGGGGGGCATGCGTATATCATCCTCGCGGTTGATTATTTCACTAAATGGGCCGAGGCGATGCCTACATTCGACGCAAGCGGCAAAACAGCTGCAGTTTTCGTATTCAATCATATTATAACTAGGTTTGGTGTCCCACAAGCAATCATTACTGACCATGGGAGCCATTTTCGAAACATCATGATGACTGAGCTTACAAGCCAGCTTGGTTTGCGCCACGACAGCTCTACTCCTTATTATATGCAAGCCAACGGTTTGGTTGAGTCTATCAACAAAGTTCTAGTTATCATGATCTGACAAACCATTGGTATTCATCGGTCGAATTGGCACAACATGTTATTTTCGGCTCTATGGGCATACCGAACCTCAGTGAAAACCTCAACAGGGTTCACTCCTTTCCAGCTAGTTTATGGCTTGGAAGCTGTGTTACCCATTGAATGCGAAATCCCATCACTTCAAATGGCTGTCGAATTACTCCCAGCTACTTCCGAAGAGGAGAAACGTTTATTGTACTTAGCTAAATTAGATGAGACTCGACGTGACGCTGCATTGGCAATCGAGACTCACGCGAAGCGAATGAAAGCTGTTTCGACGCAAGCGGCAAAACAGCTGCAGTTTTCGTATTCAATCATATTATAACTAGGTTTGGTGTCCCACAAGCAATCATTACTGACCATGGGAGCCATTTTCGAAACATCATGATGACTGAGCTTACAAGCCAGCTTGGTTTGCGCCACGACAGCTCTACTCCTTATTATCCGCAAGCCAACGGTTTGGTTGAGTCTATCAACAAAGTTCTAGTTATCATGATCCGACGAACCATTGGTATTCATCGGTCGAATTGGCACAACATGTTATTTTTGGCTCTATGGGCATATCGAACCTCAGTGAAAACCTCAACAGGGTTCACTCCTTTCCAGCTAGTTTATGGCTTGGATGCTGTGTTACCCATTGAATGCGAAATCCCATCACTTCAAATGGCTGTCGAATTACTCCCAGCTACTTCCGAAGAGGAGAAACGTTTATTGTACTTAGCTAAATTAGATGAGACTCGACATGACGTTGCATTGGCAATCGAGACTCACGCGAAGCGAATGAAAGCTCAGTATGATAGAAATGTGACCCCTCGAAGTTTTTCGGAGGGAGACCTAGTGCTTTTATATGATCAAGCTAACGATAAGCTAGGTGCTGGAAAATTCGTTCCTATGTGGCATGGACCCTATATCGTAAAGCGAAAGCTAGCAAAAGGGGCTTATGAGCTGGTAGACTTTGATGGGGACTCTTTGGGTAAACCCAGAAATGGACTTTACTTAAAGAGTTATTATGCTTAAATGGTGGGTATGGAGAAGTTTTAGTTAGGTTAGGTTTTCTTTCTAGCTAGTATGATTGTTAGTTAGTCAGTGTGCTTAGCTTAGGGAGTGTGTTTTTCGTCGTTATTCTGGCTTATCTTGGTTTTACTCTTGATATTGCAGATGTCGACGCCTCTCCAAACATGCATTGGATTTGCTGATGGTGCTTGTCGTAGTACACGGAATATCTCTTCCGCAGCTTGGGTTATCTATTCACCCTCTGACGAGTTAGTTTCTATGCATGGGGTAAGCCTCGGTCAAACAACGAACAACATTGCAGAATACAGTGCAGTGGTTGAATTATTATCCGAATCTATTTCATTTGGAATTCGACGTTTGATAGTGAGGTTAGATTCTGAACTTGTTGTATTACAGCTTAATAGAGTTTATGCCATTAGAAATCATGTGTTATTAAGGTTGTTTTTGAGAGTGCGTCTCTTGGAACGTGAATTTGATTACATTGAATATCAGCATATTCCAAGGTCCTTAAATACATTAGCAGATGCAATTGCTTCTCGAGTGTTGGACATACATTTACGATAATCATGCAAGTAAATTTAAAAACATTTCATCATACATGTTAAACAAGATAAGCCGGTAATAGTGATATATATATAGATAGGAGTGTGTCAAAAATATACATCGTCTTCGATCATAGGTTGAAAAACACCTTATGATCGGCAAAAATGATAGAGTACAAAAAGTCAAAAATGACACATGTGTCTACAAAGTGACTAGCCAATCACTGGTGGTGCTCCATGTACGACACCACTGCACGGGCTACCTTGCGCAAAAATCTCCTAAACGGTCCAGGGACCGCGACTACATGGCGCTGAAGTCTGATAGGAATATCATCCATAGTAGTCTCAGGCATATCCGCTGTCAGATGCTCTAGATCATTCTCCAAATCAGCTAGTACCTCTGCAGCCGCCACGTCCTGTGGGGACGGTACCGGTGCGACTGGATGTCTCCTCTCAAAAGGCCGGAGGTTGGCTGGACGCTGTGGACCAACATCTGCATTTTGAAAATTTTGCTGTCAGTTTTGAGACGATATATATAAAAAACAAAAAAAATACATAATTTGAAAAACTACCTCTGTCATCCCATTGTTCTCCTGTGGAAGAACCATGTCCGGATCACCTCGAAAATCTACTCTGGCGTACGGAAAGTCCTGGATCGAGAAAACCTGGTCCTCCAACCAGTGAAAGTAACTGTCAGAAAATCGAACAACTGCCGCGCCCTCGTCAGGATGCTGGGCCATCACCGCAACCCATCGTACCAGCTTTGGCTCCCGAGGACCCAAGATATCAACAGTGAGCTGCTGAGGGATCAGCATCGGAACTCTCTCTAAGGCAAAGCTCACGACTAAGGGCCCATATCCAAAAGTTTTTAGTCGACCGTTCTTTGCCTTAGTTAGTTGGCTCTTCACGTTAGCCGACACAGCATCACACCAGTTGAAAATGGTGCCTTGGTAACAGTCAATTGCCATCCGCATTTGGGACCCGGAAGCAATATGTAAAGCGGCCGCGCCGCAAATTCTGGTAACCGTGAACGCTATGACTTTGAGTTCACGCAGAGTGATGTGTTTGATCTCTATGCCTTTCGAATGGTGAGCACCAGGTGTGCACCAATCTTCCCGGAGACTAACAAGGGATTGGCCACCCGGCCTAGTCCCGGCTAGATTGAGTTGCTCGCCTCTGTTTGGCAAACCAGTAAGAAAGTATACATCTGAGGGCTCTATCTCGAGCTGGTGCCCTCCTATGTAAAAGCATTGTTCTTGAACGTTCCATCTCTCAACCAGCCATTCTAAGAATCTTACCTGAGCCCTCATGCCAGGTATGGCCCAGTATTTATATAGCCCGCATTCTTTTAGGGCATCAATGGAATGTTGATGTTCAATTGCAGCTAAATCAACGTCTTCATGCTCTCTTTCTCTCCAATCCAACATGGTGAGTGCCCTACACACCAAGAAAACATGATTAGAATTGACTTGGGGAAATTTGACTGGTTTTTTGAGGAGGTTGGGGTTTTAAAATCCCCCTTTCACAGAGGACGCACCCCGCGTTTACAACACAGGGCGTACGGACGCAGCTGGCCTGAAGGTGGGCTGCGTCCCCCGACCGTTTTCCTGTATAGGAAAAAGTCGGGGGACGCAGGTCACCCGAAGGGCACCTGCGTCCACCGAGTGGCGCATTCTAAAACCTAAAACCCCCCAAAAAACAAAACTAAAACCTAAAAATCAACTTTAATCGGATGAAAATGAAGAGTAGGATGTTGTAAAATACCTGGAAGAGACGGCGTTCGATTCTGACGGTCGGATTTTCCGCAGCGACCACGGGAAGTTTCTTGTCAAAAGCTCCTTTTTCAACCTCAAGAGTCAAACGGTAAAAATGACATGGTAAAAAGTCTTTTTATAGGTTTTTTGGATGAATTTGTTCATTTTTCACCATGGAAAGATGTTTTTCGATGTATTTTTGCCTATCTTAAACAGGTATGAGTAATGTGTCGCTTTTGTGCAGGACAAAGGGACTTAGAGGGAAAATTGTCATTTTTCACAAACCAAAACATCAGAGTCATCTTTTAAGCCCTTTTCTGACTCCTAAAAAATGAAAAGATTGCCGAGCATTTCTTTTACACTCGTTAAAACGGAATTAAAAGACAGTCCCCTTATAGCTCTTTTCTGACCGTAAAATCAGGAAAAGATTGCCGGGTTTTTGTCGTTTCAAACTCGATACGGAAATAAAACGACGTGTCTTTGATCGCTTTTTACTTTTCAGGTCAGTGACACTAATTATGAAAGTACTCCTTGGTCGCAAGATCAAGCGGTTCCCCCAGGTATTATTTTATACTTTTTCGGGCTTGAGGGACACAAATCTACGAAAAAGTTCAACTTGGAGTCTTCTTAAGTTTTTCAGACTCTCTAAAATTGAAAAACGTCGAGTTTCTCCTATACTGGGCTCGTTAAACATTTCACAGTAAAGGACCTGTTCAATTACAAACAGGAACGAACCACTCCTTCCTAGGGTTCGAATCAAAACTAGGTTGGACTCATCCGAAGGATGAGCTTATAATCAAGCATATGTTATCCTCCTCAAGCTTGTTAAAAATAAAGAGGTACTTGCTAGAAATGGTGGGGGAAAAGAGAGAAGAATGAGGCTATTTGTTACCTTTTGTCTCAGAAGAAGCTTTACTACCACTCTTGAACACGACACTTTTCATTCACCTGGGTTGGGAAATCCTTTACCTCACAGTTGATCAAACCACTTTGAAAGTCTTCAGCCAGGTTCCGGGGATTAACTTTGAGTTGTTTATCACCAAGCCATCTGTCGTGTCATTATGTGTTCAAGAGGTCTGCAAACAAAACTTTCATCTACAAAATACTTGTCATCCATTTTGACCATCCCTGAGTCAGTCCTTACAGCAACATTTCTTCAACTTGAACAATGATTTCGTGTTGTGGGCTTGCCTGCAACGGGTCACTTTCTATCGACATCAACACATTATCTAGAGAGATGACTTAGAAATCTTCAGTACCTTGAAGTCTGCATGCATCAATGGCAGGTTTCTCCCCTTTGACGTCAGTTTACATCATTGACTTTCGATCGAAGGATTCCGTGAAATGTTCGACATCAACTCATTCATTCACATCTCATGGATTGTACTGGGTACTTTGAGAACCATTGACATTACTGGTGGTCTCTCTCATGCTTGTTAACAGTTCACATCATCGACTTGTAATCAAGTGGTTTCTACCATGTTCGACATTGACTCATTTATTCGCATGGCTAGAATCGTACCAATTCGAGAAGTAGGAATGAAGACCCTGGATCGAGTCTTTACCATCCAGGCTGCGAGGAGTTTTGTATTCATTATCTGAGTAGACTAATCATAAAAAGATGGCTGCGCCCATACTGTGTCTACAAAAGTCTATGATTATGATGTACTGCAAAATCATTCCTGTATTAGAGTAGTTAGTATGTTAGTTAAAGTTTTAATCTGAGTATGGGAATGCCTTCCTCAGTGATGATATAATCTTATACATGTATTTTGTGTTGAAAATTGCAGGTTCTGACCAGGCTCTCCACGAGATAATCCTTGAAATGATAAAGCGCTTCACCCTTCCTAGATAATACAAAACCTAATCTATTCCAGGCTTCGCACTTTAGGGGGCAATCTGTTACACTAAAAAATGGCACCATGACTATTTACAGTTGAAATGACTCTATCAACAGTCATACTACCCTCTTAAGCAAGTCTTATGCCTCTGCTCTCCATGTCAAACTCTAAAAAGAGAGAAAGTCTTTCTAAATGTATTTATCTCTGGGGACGCAGGTTCTCTCAACCTTACCTGCGGGGACGCACCCAAGGTTCACAAAAACTGCGTCTTTGGACGCTCTGTATGTAAAGGTGCAGGTGCGTCCCCCTGAAAAGGTTAAAATGCGCAAGTTTCATCTTTAAAAAGTCACTTGTGGTTATTTCTAGAGCATTCTAGAAGGTTGTTCGACGTGTATTGAGCGCCTCCAGATGGTTCATGCACTCCTACCAAAGAGGAACTTATCCCATCAATGCGGGAGCTATCCCATCCAAAGAGGGGACTATCCCATTGATGGTGGACCTGATTAACTTCCTCTTGAGCACTATAAATACAGGCATTGGGCCAGAAGGAGGGAGGTTGAAAGCTATACATTTCTAAGGGTAAATGTTGCAGGAATTAGGACTCCCATTTAGAAGCTTGTGAGGAGAGATTGCCATATTTTCTTGTTCTATTTGGAAGTGGGTGAGCTTTGTCAAAGTAGAGGAAGACTCTTGTGGACCCTGGAAGGAGCTTGCACAACACCAAGGCTCAGGTTGTAATGGTTCCTTTTGATTACCTTTAATGCAAAGTGGTCCATTCTTCTCAATAACTTGTTGTTTATGGGTTATTTCATGTACTCCTTGGTCTATATGTTGAATATGCTTTGTTTTATGTTATAATCAGGTGTTATTTAATTGTTTGACTGTTGGTGATTGCAGGTTTTGGAGAAAAGGAGGAGCTCATCCAGATCAACAAAGCTTGGACTTCTACAACAGCGTTTGGACAAAGGTAAGAACGAAACACTTGATTTCTCATATCATAATACATGTTTAGAGAAGGATAGCTCTAGTTTGTTTTGTTTGTCATTAGAATGTCTTAGACTTCTATGAAGGTCGGTTGTGTCCGCACTTTTGACTGATTCCGTGTGACAATGAGGAGCTTAAAAGACTTGCCAAAAGCTAAGAGTCTCATCTCCTGTAGCCAATGAAATAGTGTACCCATATGTACTCTAAAAATACAAAACAAGAGAAAGATTGTTAGCAAAAAGGCTAAGACTGTCAGCACAAACCCATTTAGCGATAGATCAATAGAATGAATACCTCTGCCTATTTGAATTGCAAGGAATGTAACAATTTATTCCTACAACCAAATAATTACGGGACATAATATATTCGTTACTCTGACCTGAGAAGATTACTATTTCCATGTCAGAGTTGTACATGTCTAGAATGACATCTCCATGTACAAATCACAAACCTCTTGATACACTAAAAATGACTTCATGAATGGTTAGAGAAATGGTATTAAGAAGGAAAAATAGTTATGCTGAACAAGAGAGGCTTACAATGTCTTTATTTATAATATTTTGAATGCAAGAAATTATTCTTATACCACAAATAATACCCATGTGCTCATACCTGAAGTGGTAAATCTGCTTAACAAATCTGCTTGAAATACATGTTTAATGCGCCATCCACATCTTTACTCTTGGTACTCTTTAAGGTATCAAGAGCTCTAAATACTTACCAAATACAAAGGAAATGGTCTCATTGTGTGAACACAAAAACAAAGAAAATATTGTCAGTACAAAAACAAAGACATTCAACACAAAATCCTTTTAGCATTAGATCAATATAATGAATACCTATGCCAGATGCAACACTCTAGGTGTGACCTGTAAAGCTATCTTATCTTAGGCATATATGGATATTTCCATAAGGTTAGTTGGTTCTCGCTAAATCAATGTGAGCAGATAATACCCTTGTGCTCATTCTTGAAGTAGGAAAATCTGCTTAACGGATATGCATGAGAGACATGTTAAAAGCACGAGCCGCATCTTTACACTTTGTCCTATTTGAGGTATCAGGAGCTCCAAAGACTTTCCAAAATGTAAGAGTCTCATCTCCTGCAGCCAATGTAGCAGTGTACGCATCTAGACTCTGAAAATACAAAATAAAAGAAAGATTGTCAGCAAAAAGGCTAAGATTGTCAGCACAAACCCATTTAGCAATAGATCAATAGAATGAATAGCTCTACCTATTTGAATTACAAGGAATGTAAAAATGTATTCCTACAACAAAATAATTATGGTACAGAGTATATTTGCTACTCATACCTAAGAATATTACCCTTTCCATGTGAGCATTGTACATGTCCAGAACAACATCTCCATGTACAAATCACAAACCTCTTGATACAATGAAAATGAGTTCATGAATGGTTAGAGAAATGGTATAAAGAAGGAAAAAAAGGTTATGTTAAACAAGAGAGGCTTATAGTGTCTTATTTATTTATAATATTTTGAATGCAAGAAATTATTCTTATAACGCAGATAACACCCATGTGCTCATACTTGAAGCAGTAAATCTGCTTAATGAATGTTCTTGAAATACATGTTTAAAGCACCAGTTGATATGTAGTATGCTTTCCAACCAGAATGCAATAAAATAGATAGAAATTATTGAATATCTATGTCCTCTTACATAAACCAATTCCCCAAATTATTCAGATGAATACAAGCTGTCTAAAGTCATCCCTAGTGCATACAAAACGCTAGGAAATCTTGACTAGACTTTACTTGAAGTATACAATTTTTGGATATCTATAATAATATGTTAAAATTTCACTACATGGAAAACAGACCTGCAAACTTAAGGAACTCTCAAAACTACTTCTATGTGCTAGACCTAAAATCTCAAATGCTAAATGAAAACTGACAGCAAAAAAAAACAATTTATAGCATTCAAAAAATCATCTCTATTTGTCTTTATTAGCTTGGGAAAGGAAAAACAATGCACACACTCTGTGGTAAACTAAATGGATAATAAAAATAGTAGGGACACCTTAACTAGTGCATCCTAATCAAACCCTAATCTTACTCTAGGGAAGTGTACCTAGGCTACATGCACAAGATGCTTATAATATATCACCTCAACTATGGAATAGTGTGCCTTAGCTAAGCGTGATCTGCTTGGAATTCTAATTTTACAACTCTGGTAAACTAAATGAATAATAGAAGCAGCAGGGACACCTTAACTAGTGCATCCTAATCAAACCATCATTCTACTCTAGGGAAGTGTACACAGGCTACATGTAGCAGATGATTATAATAGATCACCTCAACTGTGGAATAGTGTGCCCTAGCAAAGTCCGATCCACATGGCATTCTAATTTTTGAACTGAATTGGATAGGAAAAACACATCTAAGGATGGCACATGTATTTTTCAGTATATTTTTAGCAACCTCATCTCAACCATATATTATCAGCCAAGTTGGACACTAAATTGGTGTCTGATCCCCCCTTGTTTGTGAGACAAGGGATTTCATCCACACAACAATTTGACTGCTAAAGTATACCATACATGTTAGGGAACCTATCTACTTTTTTTACATTGTTGAATCAACCAAATCTGAATGTGAATCTAATAAAAACTTTAAAAATATGTATCATAAAAGTATCCAAGGTTTTATTGTCCATTATCCAAAATTTCTCCAGAATCTCAATTGCTTACTTACCTGTGTTCGAGGACCAGCTCACCTCAACTCAGCCAAACCTCCAAGACCAAGAAATAATGCATGAGGTTGATGTCCTTCATCTCAACTTCACTTGTGAGTTTCTTATTGCACCATGGGATAGAGTTTTTTAAACCAACTATTAGGACCAAGTAATCTACATACAACACAAATATAATCATATCAAATTTATCATAATCAAACAAAGAATAAAAGTTAGGACCTGCAATGGTCTTAGTGATTCCCATAATCTATAAGTACTAATAAATCCATGAGTACCAATCACATGGAGGCTACTTTAGCTCAGAAAAGGGTGTTCTTCAACCTGCACACATGGGTATCCCATCCTAACAAATATATTATATTTGAACCCAAGTTGAAACAAAACCATGAATCACTCTTCTTGCGACCTGTATCTCTGGCCTCGTCAAAATCCACTAAAGCATGCAACAACTCAAAGCACTGTGCTACTGTGCCCTTTAAGTACCTCGCATACCTCAGACCATGGAGCATATTTGGAGCAACCTTAGGTCAACCATATATTAGCAGCGAAGCTAGACACTAAATTGGTATCTGAGCCCCCCTTGTTTGTGAGACAAGGGATCTCATCCACATAGCAATTTGACTATTAAATTCTATCAGACATGTTATGGAACCTATATACTTTTTGTACACTGAAAAATCAACCAAATATGAATCTGAATCTACTCATAACTTCAAAATATGTATCATAAAATTAGGGTACGGTTTATTATATATATCGGCCTATGCATTTTCATCTTCTAATTTCTTTTTTTCAGCGTACTTCTCCATCCATTCCAACATAAAGTCGGAATTGTATGCAACATACAAACGCAGTGCCTCCCACTCGTTTGCATCTACAATGAAAAATGTATTTGTTCAATGAATTAAATATTATTTAAAGCCATGTAACATAAGATATAAATAACTCCTAACATTTTTTATACCTTTTATCCTATTTGAAGTCCCTTTACCATCTATTTTCTTTCCTTCAAATGATTGATATTGGTTATAATTCCATAATCATGGAGCTTCAAGATGCAATTGAGGTAAGTACTCATTCAAATGAACCATGGCCTTGAAAACCATGTACCCCTCAACTATGGACCCTTCTGGTCGAGCCTTTTGCCTCAAAAATTACTTTAAGACCTTCATATATCTCTCCACGAGCCACATTATTCAAATTTGAATAGGACCACACTGTTCAATCTCTTCTACTAGTTGTATAAGGTAAGCCTCCTGAGAATTAAAAAAACTTGGAGGGAAGCACATTTGAATATCACACTGAAAAGTGAAACATTCCTCTTCCAATACTTCAAGTCATCTTGATGTATCTCTTTAGATGAGGCCGACCAACAAGTATTACAATAAAGACTTGTTATTTATTGTAAAGTAAAAGTAGAAACTTGTATAAATGCATAACCAATTATGCACTTCACATGATAAGAGTAATGGAAGAGTATGCATGATGGATTGAAAAATACCTTAGATATTTACATAATTTGTAAATAGTCAAAGTGACATTGTGGTCAAAATTACTTGGTATTGCTGCAGGCAACACATACTGCATGACCATTAACAAATAACCATGTTCAAATATGCATGAACTGATATTATCACTAGGATATATAATTTTCTAGTTAAGTTTCCAACAAATATAACATGTGACAAAGTCACCTTTATCCAATTGTGCCAATCATGTGTTTTTAGGCCTGAGAACTTTGATCCATCTCTTATGAATAAGATTTTTAATGTCACACCAAAAGCAGAAAGAAATTTTATGCTTTTCATAATAGAAATGATGTTTTCTTTCTCATTTGATGTAAATGTCCATGGAGCATGAACATACAATTTGTCTTCGTGCAACCATATGTTCGGCATGATATTTGCAACGAAAGGTCCTTTCTTAACTTTATTTGTGCTTCAATGTTATTTCCATTTAGATGTTTCTAGAAGCACTCTGCCACATTTTCCCCGATGTGCATATTATCAAATAGGTGGGCTATTGGCAAGCTTTCATAATATTCTAATTTGTAGAAAATAGAGAGTATTTTCATTCCTAGGGGAAAGCTTATCCCTTCTTTTTTCTCATACATCGCTTTCCACCTAGCAGGGTTCATCTTTATTGGCTTCCTCATTTCCACTTCCTTTCCATTGAACATATGTTTATCACGGACTTGATAGTGATTATTTTGTGGTAAGAATTGTTGATACTCATCATGGAAAATTTTATTGAGATCTGTCAGACGAGGGTAACTCCGGAATGAGCAGAAGAAAACTGATTGATTATTTCATTAGAGAACTATTGTTTATATACATAAATGAGACGGATCAGTTCATCTTCTTGATGAATGTTCACGTTCCAGTTTACCCAACCGCTGAGGATTAGGTGTGAACATTCCCCCCCTTAATCTAAAGGGATGTTGGTGAGTCCAAGCATCGTTCTGAATCTTTCAAGCTTTTCTCTTCCAAGCGCTTTGGTGAAGATGTCTGCAATTTGCTCATTTGTGGAACAATGACGGAGATGGATTGTTTTGGCCTCAACATCATGTCGGATCAGATGATATTTAGTATTGATGTGCTTAGTACGATCATTGAACTTTGGGTTCTTGGCCAACTTTATTGCAGAGGTGTTATCAATCATGAGTGGAGTTGATTGTACTTGTTTTACCTGCAAATCTTCAAGAATTTTCCTGAACCACACAATTTCTTTCGTTGCTTCAGCTGCTGCCACGTATTCTGCTTCTGTTGTGGAATCTGCTAGAACTGATTGTTTGCGTGATCTCCAGGAGACAGCTCCTAATCCAAGACTCATAGCATATCCTGAAGTAGATACCCCAGTTTCTTTGTCTCCATCGAAGTCTGAATCAGAGTATCCAATCAAGCTGAAGTCGTCCACATGTGTATACTTGATTCCAAGGTCTTGAGTTCCCTTCAAGTACCTTAGAACTCTTTTTGCAGCAGACCAATGTCTCTCACAAGGTTTTTTGCATAAACCTGGAGAGGATTCCAACAGCAAATGAAATGTCTGGTCTGGTAGTAGTGAGGTAGATGAGACTTCATACAAGCTGTCTATACTTTGTTGCATCCTCAAATTCCATTCCTTCAATAGATGTGAGCTTCAAGTTTTGTTCCATTGGATTAGAAAGAGGATTGCACTCTGTCATGCCAAATCTGTTTAACAAATCTCCAATGTATTTCTTTTGAGAAAGGAATATGGATTTTGGATGTTGGGTTAATTCAATGCCAAGATAGTAATGAACATAGCCCAAACCAGTCATTTCAAAACTTTTTCCTAATTCTTTCTTTATGGATGCAATATAGCTTTCATTGTTCCCTGTCATTAAAAGATCATCTACATATACCACAAGATATACAACTGTTTTCCCAACTTTCTTGACAAATAAAGTTGCATCACCAAGATCAAAATGTTTGAAGTTGAGTTTCAGAAGATGCTCAGTTAGTTTTTCATACCAGGCTTGTGGTGCTTGTTTGAGGCCATACAAGGACTTCATAAGTTTGCATACTTTATGTTCATGTCCTTTCACAGCAAATCCTTCAGGCTGGGACATAAAAACATTCTCTTTTAGATCTCCATTCAAGAATGCAATTTTTACATCCATTTGATGGACTTTCCAACCGTTCTGAGCAGCTAGTGCAAAGAGTGTCCGAATGGAGGCTTATTTTGCTGTGGGGGCAAAAGTTTCCTCATAATCAACCCCTTCCTTCTGTGCAAAACCTTTTGCCACAAGCCTAGCTTTGTGCTTGTCAAGTGAGCCATCAGCTTTGTATTTGTTCTTGTAGACCCACTTGCAGCCAATTCGTTTGGTTCCAAATGGAGGATCAACCAGCTTCCAAGTGCCATTCTTTATGAAGGCATCATACTCCTTCTGCATCGCTTCTTTCCATTCATCATGAGAAGCAGCTTCTTTGAAGGAAGTTGGTTCAAAATCTGTAGACAAGTTCAATTCACAATCATAAGTAATATCCATATCAATAGGTGAATTAGAGTTATCTACATCACCTCCATCTTGTCGGTTTGTATTTTTGGTTCCTGTTTTTCCAATTTCATCAGGATGAACACTTTCAAGTGTCTTTGTCAGCCACTTTGGGGGACCTTTCTGAGATGGTCTAGGCTGCTCTGTTGATTGAGTTGGGACTGAATCAAGATTGAGTCTCCGAATTCTATCAATTACATCACTTAAAGTATCATCCGGTATTGGAGTTTCATGCAAGGGAGATTGTTCTTCAGAAGAAGATTCCACATGTTGATCTAGTATAGGAACCCCCCCTTCAAGATGTGGAATCTGATTATCAAACTCTTGAAATGATTTTGTTTTTGTGAATCTGTCCAAGCGATCAAGTTGCCGCTCAACAACACTGTCACATTTGGATGATTCAAGAAAAATGACATCTCTAGATACAAGAAACTTTTTATTTACTTCATCATAGAGACGGTATGCTTTAGAGGTGTTTGAATACCCTAGGAAGATACACTTATGACTTCTAGCACCAAGTTTGTTTCTATGTACCTTTGGTATTAGAGCATAACAGGTGGAACCAAAAATCCTGAGATGTTTTACCGAAGGAACATGTCCATACCACAATTCATAAGCAGTCTTGTTTCTTATAGCACTAGATGGACATCTATTATTTATATATACATCACATAGAATAGCATCAGCCCAAAACATTATCTTTACATTTTTGAAGAAAAGCATGGATCGTACCATATTCAAGATTGTTCTATTCATTCTTTCTGCTACACCATTCTGTTGGGGATTATAAGGTACAGTTTTTTGATGTTTGATCCCATGTTGGCGAAGATAGTTTTCAAATTCATTTGATGTATATTCTTTTCCATTATCAGTGCGAGTAGACCCAATATGAGATTGTGCATCATTTTCAATCCACTTATGAAAAATCTTGAATGTTTGAAAAGCATCAAATTTGTTCTTCAATAAATAAACCCAACACATTCTGGTGTAATCATAAATAAATGTCATGATATATTTATTTCCATTTGCAGAAGAAACAGGCATTGGACCACATAAATCTGAATGAATGAGTTCAATCTTCCTATGTGCTCTTGAATGTGAATCATGAAAAGATTGTTTGCCATGCTTTCCTAGAATGCAAGCATCACATTGCTTATGTTTTCTAGGAATTGTAGGCAAACCAGCAACACCATTTTTCTTCAACAAGCGGAGACTATCATAGTTTAAATGCCCAAATCTAGCATGCCATAATAAACTTGACGGAAGTGTACCTTCTTCATGATGAGAAATATATGAGAAATGTTGTGCATGAGCAGAGGTTCCTTGCAGTTTAAGAAGTCTTTCTTATTCTATACCCCTCATGACAAGTGAGTGGTCAGATGCCTTTCTTACCTCAAGCTTGCCATCAAACATATGAATGGAGTGACCTTGCTGGCGGATGTGGACTAGGGACAACAAGTTTCTCTTGAGCTGTGGGAGATATAGAACATGGTACAGAAGAAAGTCTGGAAGACCATGCAGTTTAAGCCTGATTGTGCCAAGCCCTGATGGCTTGATTTTTGACTGATCTGCAAAGTATACTACTCCATCAACATTGTCAGTGAAATCTTCAAAAAAATCTTTCCTATGAGTCATATGACAGGTTGCTCCTGAATCAAGCAGCCAATCATTTTTCGAAGAAGCAAGTGAAGCATTAAACAAATCTTCATTTACTCCAATGTTACATTGTGCCTCAATATAGTCAGAGGATTCAGGTGCTTTACCTTTGTCTGTATCATCAGTTTTACCTTTCTGTTGATTTCTTCTCTGCTCAATTTTTTCCCATGGTAGCTTGCATGTAGAAGCATCATGTGATCCATTTCTTTTGGAGTGAATGCAATGCAGATCTGCCTTTTCTCCTTGAGAATGTCTGCCCCCCCTACCTCTGAAGTATCTTCCTCTTCCTCTTCGTCCACCTCTTCCTCTTGTAGAATCTTGAGCAGGATGATTTTCTTTATGAGCAAGGCAAACAGTCTCTTCAGAAGATTCAGGGACTCTCTTCTTTCCAAAGGCTTTCTCTCTTTCAACAAACTTTTTTCACAAGAGAGTCAAAGGTTATATATTTAAGATTTCCATTTGCTTGTAATAACTCAAGATAATTGGAGTAGGTAGGATAGAGTGCTTTGAGAAAGGAAATAAGAGGGATATCTAGCTCAACCTTAGTGGATTTAATATCATGCATTATAGACTTTACTTCAGATGCAAGAGCAAGAGGATCATTATTTTTCAGTTCAAGAGTGAAGAGTTTAATCATGAGCTGAACAACTTCAAGTGCAGAATGTGAGTCATAGAGCTCTTTCAGCTTTTGTAAATCTTCAAAGGCAGTGGAATAAGATGAAATATGATGACTTACTTCTTCATTTACAGATGCTGCGATCAATGCATATGCTTTGCTGTTCTTGTTTTCCCAAATGACAAGTTCTTTATCTGATGTAGGCTGCACAGGGTCTTTGTCTTCTTCTCCGACACACATTCCTTTCCACAACTCATTGTAGATGAGGGTGTGTTTTACCATCCAAGACCATTCAGAATAGTTCTCCTTGCCAGTGAGAACTATTCCTACCATAGAGATGACTGAATGCATTCTGTAAAAAATACTTCTGCTAAAAAAAACTTTTGCTGATAAAAAGAACTTCTGCTGGTATACAGTGAAATTGTACTAAAAAGGGAAACAAATTTCAAATTCTTTATGCACTAAGTTTTCTTCAAATGTCTCCAAAATATTATAAAATATCCTCCACAAAATATTCAAACAACGTCCAAAACTTATTGAAACAACGTCCAAAACAGATTCAAAACTTATTCAAACAACTTACAGCGCATTCAAAACTTATTCAAACAGTTGGTCAATATATATATGCTGGTAAATCATCAACAAGGAATATACATGCGGTTTAATACCAAACTTTATGGAAACATATACCACTCGGACGGTGCTAATAGTTCTCTGCTGCCTTCAAAGAGAAGACAGATATCGAAGCAACTAGCAAATGATTTCTGCTGGATTGACCTACTGACTGGACCACTGGTTCTTTGAATGCTTCATGTTAATATGGACGCGGAGACTATGACCATAAATGTGAAGGCAAATCATACACAGTCATCCTTGATTGGACTCTGTGCTATGCAAAACCCACGAATGGAATGTGAACAACCGATAAGGTTCCTTTTGGTGGCGCTGATAACCAGCTGAGCATTTCTTCTTCAACATATCACGCAAGACAGATTGTGCATCATCAACACCGTGAATGTAGGGGTTATTCCATTAAAAGAGACGCAGTGTATGACTAGAGTATATACATTTTCTGATCAAATAAATTTATAATTCTTCCATGTTGCAGCACCGTATAAATTAGCAATCACCTTTTTCTTTTCATTGCAGTGGCCGAGTAGGTATATCAACCAAGCGTTCTACCTAACAGCTTTCATGTCTGTTTTCTCAATTTCGTGTTGCAGTGACATAGATAACAATAATGTTAAAGTTTTATTGTCACAACAAATTCAAGCTTCCGTGTAAGGCTTTTAGCCTTTTTGATACAAATAACCCAGCAGTCCCATACCACCATAAAGCATATAACTCTTATGGAGATACAGTTCCCAATCAAGCTTGTAATGAAGAACAATGTACATCAATTAAGAACTGCAATGCGAAAACAAAGATTTGTTAAAAATCGAAAACCAGGAATATACTTGGTAGAAAGCGTCTTGCGAAAAGATTTGAATCTGATACGCCGTTTCCTTTGAAATCTCCTCAACGGAAGGATTTCAGAGCCGGTGCATCAGGTGTGGACAGAGGCAATCAATGCGCAGAGAATCAATGACTTTTAACAGATGCGCATAGAGTCAAATGTTTAGGCAGATGCGTTATGGCCCGACAAACGTTCAGGCAGAGGCGTTATGGCCAGAAAAACGTTTCAGGAAAAGGCGTTATGGACAGATGCGTTATGAACAGAGGAGTTACAAGGAATCTGGGACCTGCGCTCTAATACCATGTCAGGCCAGGGTAACTCCAGAATGGGCAGAAGAAAACGGATTGATTATTTCATTAGAGAACTATTGTTTATATACATAAATGAGATGGATCAGTTCATCTTCTTGATGACTGTTCACGTTCCAGTTTACCCAACCGCTGAGGATTAGGTGTGAAAAAGATTCCTTGACTGCCTATGCAACAATTTTGGCCCACATGATGGACAACCATGTCTCCCCTTTGTTTGTAGTCCTAAAATGATATTGGAACCGATATTTAGTAAATGCTAAAATGAACATAATAATTATAAATGTAATTTATATTATATCACCATGACAAATAGAGAGCCATGGGGCATCATGAATTGTCCAGATAAGAATCACATGAAATAGGAAGTTTCTATCATTGATAGGTCTTGATACATCAAAAATATATACACCATCCCATAATTGACAAAGCTCATCAATGAGGGGCTCCATTTATACATCCACATCCTTTACCTGATAGTTCCCTAAGTGAACAAAGAGTTATTTATTAGGATTAACTGAATTGAAATATTTCTATATAATCTTCAAGAAAGAATCACATTCACATGTTCTAGTACCTGGTATGATAAGAGTTAACATTGCATGTTCCTTTTTCATTGCCATCCAAGGGAGGAGATTATTGTTTATAATTAACACTGGCCAAACAGAATACGTTGTATTAAGATCTCCAAAAGGATTTACACTATCCATTGCTAGAGAAATTCTTGCATTCCTTGGCTCATTTCTTAAATGTGGCCGTTCTACCTCAATATCTTTCCAATTTTTGCTATCCGCAACCATACGCATGACACCATCTTGGCTCCTCCCTTGTGCATGATGATCCATATATTTTTCCAACTCCTTGCATTTGAAAATTCTCTCAAACCTTGGCTTTAGTGGAATGTGTCGTAATACTTTATAAGGAACCTTCTTGGATAATTGATCTTGACGATACCTATTTGTGTGACACTTTAGGCATTGTTGTAAATTTGCAATATTTCCATAGCACAATATATGGTCATTTGGACATGCGTCATATGTCTTGTGCTCCATTCCAATGTCTTTCATTATTGAAGATACTTATCTATGAGAATGAGGCAACTTATTGTCTGTTGGAAGTATTTTTTTTGCCAAAAGTATGCATAGTGCAGAAAATGATTTTGTTAAGTATACACAATATTCAAAACCTTTAAGACATCTAGAGCATTAATTTATAGGAATATCAATCCAACCTTAATATATCAGTAAGGTATGTGTTTTTCAATCCATGTGTAACCTTCAAGTTCAAAAACAACATAAGTGTCGCTAATATAGAAGATTCAACATTTTCATAAAGAGGTGTCCTAGCCAAATGAGCTAGGGGTAAATCAACAACCTCTTCAAAAGATGTGTAGAAGTCCTGGATAAATTCATTGACACCAACCTCATTTATCTGAGAAGTGGGTTCTTCCATAAATGTGTCTTGTCCTTCATCTTTAGAGTCGTTATTATCAATATCATTCGACTTTTCATAAATAAAAAAATCAAATGAAATGATCAATAATAATGTATAAAATAATGTGCATATTTCTATATTATAAGAATAACAATTTTTAATTATAATGTACCTCTTCTATATAAAATTCATGGTCGAATCTATGGATACCAACAAGCCTTCGCTTCTTTAGTTTCCTATTTTCGCACATTTTGCAACTGTAATATATCATTTCATTGAAGTATTCATATGTACCTGGAGTAGGTCTTGTTTCCCATTCATCTGAATATTTAGATGATCATGTGCTATTTCCTTGAATGCGCCATGTTTTTTAAATAATAAGACTACAATTTTTAACTTAGGTATTACTTATTTTTCACGAGAACATGACCAATGAATAAACCTATGGAGTGAATCTATGAATATGTAGTTTTTCAGTGTATTTTTTGGCTCTTTGATCAATTGATTGTTTGTACTTTTGTTTTTTTGTTGTTTCAAGGTAGTGTTTAGTGCTTCTGTAGGAAATAGATATGAAAAAAATTGAGAACTAGGTTCAAAACCATGAACAAAACTCTACCAATGTGTTGAGTGAGCATTGAAGATTTGTCCAACACTTTGAGGCTAGCTTATTACAGTGCTCCAACAAGCATCTAACTAGTCACAAACAAACTTTTGAAGTATCTTTTTAAAGTTATTTCTAAAAATAAATCCAACCTCTAACTAAATCAACAACATAAATAATACAAATACCAAAAGCAACATAAATACCTGGTTTTCCATTTTGTATAGAATAATGTTATAGAAATCTAAGAAGAAAAGTTTGTGGACACTAGTTAGGATCATTACATAAAAAAATGTTGAAATATATGACAACGTGTAAAACCATAAAATTATTCTAAAATATGTTGGTTTAAAATTTTATGCATGTAATACTAATTTCATTGATGAGTTCTATGATTAAAATGCATGTAGTGAATGTAGACCAATTCAAACTTTACAAGCTACTAAATTCACATGATGTAGTCTTACTAAATTTACTAACATCTCTATAATATTTCTCAAAAACCTATATATATATATATATATATATATATATATATATATATATATATATATATATATATATATATATATATATATATATATATATATATATATATATATATATATATATATATATATATATATATATATGTATATATATATATATATATATATACATTCTTTATTTTATATATATAAGAGCATCATCCGGAGTTGAGTGGTGGAGACCTAGCAAATCCACCATTGCACTTTGAACAAAACATAAGTGTATTTGAGGACTCATTAGTTACTATAAAAAAATGTTATAAGATGAAGGATTGCAAGGTGAATGACTTTCCTCCAATATACCACTCGATAAATCTCCTTTTAGACAAGATTGAGAGTTTTGATCTCTACCATATTAAAATGGGCACCAATCGATTAGAAGATGAAGAGTCCAATATTGGAGTTAACTTGGCATAAGGTATGATTGTGGAAGACCAAAATCATCTATCTATATACCATATCCCATGACTACACCCCTTCAAGGGAGGACTATAGTTGCTTTAGCTGGAGTCATCCTTGTGGGATTTTTGGTGTGGCTAGCTATCTTATTGAGTAGCCCACGTACATGATTGACTCTGCCTTTTAATCATGCTCTTGAATATGCATTTGATGGAAAGGGCAAGATTCTCCCTAGCTTTACAAAATAAGAGGTCATACTAAAGGCCTAAAAGACAGAGTAACACCTATCCCTGAACATTTATGATAGTTGTAACTTGGAAGTCATGGATGTAACATCCATCAAGAAGGGTAGCTACCACCGTGACAACATATGGATCACTACATCTTCTTGCTATTGTAAATTATGAGATGCTTTAGAATAAGTGTTTATGTTTATTGTCAGAATCACCCCACCTCACTCAACCCAACCCAACCCAACCCACTATATATTCACACTAGTGAAACCAACCAGGTTCCATATGTGGTGCTAAAAAACAAGCAGTGTTCCTAACAAACAAGCATCATTTTATATATAAATTATTTAAATAGATTATCATTAGTTTATATTAAACTGTGAAATCAACATTTGAAAAGAAATGCATATTAAGCATGCATGGAAACTACTAATTGGAGTCCAAGGAATTATTAGGGTAGATGAAGCAATATGGTGTGTTGCCTTAGAAGAGCACCATTATGCAATAAAGAACCGTGAAATATGCTAGGAAAACGAAAAGACATAAATAATGAAGAGTACTGGTGGCAGAGAGGGTATAAAAACCCATAATTCTATTTGTGCTCCCCAGAAAATGGTTGAAAGCCATATTTTTCAGACCTAAGATAGCCTGTAAATACTACCATTGAGGGGAGGAAGAGTCACACTGATATAATGTTGAGAACACAGATAGAATATATATAGTGATCTATTCATCAAACTATAATACAATCATGTCGAAACCCTTCATATTTACTATGACACTTAACAAAACAACAGTATTAATTGTAGAAAAATAGCATGAGAGAGAAAAATAGAGAACTGTATTTGGGTAAGCATGGCAGTGGATCGAAATAATAAATGAATATTTTGTCCAAATGAGTGTGAATGAATTTATTCACATCCTTCTAGGGTTAGGCACTAGTTCCAAGAGGGAGACTAGGGCAACCTAGTCATAAATAATAAAGTGGGTAACTTTCCCATATGTAAAGCACTCAATACATCAGGTAGTGGGTCCCCATGTGGTCTTAAGTGGAGATTACCCATACTCTAACAATTAATCAATGGTTAAGCATAGATTTTGTATCAGTGGAAATCTTGAATCGTGAAAGCGTTTATGTTACATAAATAGTGCTATACACATCAACACTGGCTAGTGACAATCCATACAAATGAATAATGCATAGATCTCACTAGAAGGTTTTTGCTCTTCGACCTCTGTGTTAGAAAAAAAATCTAACTTAGATCCTATTTTGGGTAAGAGATGGATCTTTTTTGGATTATATTACGAAGGGAAATACATTGTCTTAAATTGTTGTCAGATCATGCAAAGTAATATCTATAAAGTATTGGGTTTATGTGTTGGCAACCATGGGGTTATAACATTTAAACTGCTTTATATTATAATTAAGCGATTGAATGCAACGATATAATTCAATACATAACTAAGTGAATCCTCAAATATAGCACATATGTAATATACAGGATCCAATGACTTAGTGATCTAATGCTTCAAGATAGATCTTTGAGAGAACAAGCATAAATTACATGGTCCACTTAGATGCTTTATATGAATTAGAAACAAGTGGGTTAGATCTCAAATATGATTTACTATACATGAAAATGTGATTTCAGATTTGCAATATGTTTATTAACATCCCAAATTAATGTAAACCTTGAAGAAGTAATGTAACAACTTCATGAACGTAACTTGCAATAGAAGCAACTTCAAGTTAAATGTAATCACAATAGATGTGTAATATCCATCTTTGTTAAAATGACCCTTAGGGCACAATTTTGAAATAGGGTTTTCAACAAAGTATGATACGGTAATATTTCACAATAACAATGCAATATTCATCAATCCATATAAAGTAAATATCATTCCATTTAATGTACAATTGGAATGAAAGATATTCAAATAGTCATATGTTCTTTAGCTACAGCCCCAATCCTGATTATTGCGTTAATAGCCTTCAATGCATTAATGAGGTGACCTTCAGCCCTCCTATCACCCTTGACAGTCTGCTACCTAGTTAGACCACCTCTTTCTATCACTTACTATCTCTATGTGAGGGGTCACAGCCTTTCGGTTGCGTGACAGAAGTGGTATGCTATCTCAGGCACTGATTTGCTACTGTTACAAACCCAAAAACCCTCACTGTTACAGAGGAATGGATTTCCACCTTCCTTACTGCCTATAAACATTACTTCACTATCTGATTGTTGCCACAATCAACTCCAAACTAGACCTTACTTGCCTTAAACCCTAGACGATACCTCAAGATGATTTGCTGCCACATACAGACCTTGGGATTGATTCTTTGCCACAAAAAAACCCTTAGAGGTGGTTCGGTGCCACAATTGATACCTTATGGATGATATGTTGTCATCAACAATACCTTAGAGGCATCTTTCTATCTCAGAATTGCTTCATAGACATATTGTTGCCACAATTAAGCCTCAGATTTAATGTGCTGTTATAGATAATGCCTTAGAGATAGGCCAATGCCTTAGATAATGTCTCAAGGATGATTTGATGCCCAGATAATGCCTTAAGATAGTTTGTTGCCATAGTTTGTCTATTTGATAATTTATATAACAACATTCAAAATTTGGATTAAAGTGAGAGATTGCAGAAAATTAAATGAAAGTCTGGTTGGTTGACTCTCTGCAAATATGAAGTACTAGAGTTGCTTTAGATGGAGTCATCTTTGTGGGCTTTTTGGTGTGGCTAGCTGTCTTCTTGAGTAGCCCATGTACATGATTGACAATGCCCTTTAATCATGCTCTTCAATATGCCTTTGATGGCAAGGGCTAGATGCTCCCTAGCTGTTGTGGGGAAAAATGCCTATGCAGGACGATCCTATCCACCTAAGGTGTGACAGTGCCTTAGCAACAAACAAGGACAGCTATTCTGGTTTCTTCCTTTATGAAATGTGAAAGAAGAGAGATAAATAGACTTATCGGTGTCTTCCGTTTGTCCCTCGATCCGGACTCTCTTCTCTTTGGGAGTTCATAGCTACTTGCCTTCTCACTCGCCCAGCTTCAAAAGGTTCATGAAATATCACAAGAGAAAAGCTACTTGCCTTCTTGCTTGTCCAACTTCAACGGGTTCCTACAAGATCACAAGAGAACAACTACTTGCGACAAGAGAAGAACACTACACAAAGACAAATATTCACATTCATAACTAGTTTAGAATTAGAAATAAACCAAATACACTAATGCAATCATGCATCAAAGACACATCAGTATATAGGAGAAACCAAGATAGCTTTACTGATGAATAATAGGGTTCAGGAAGAGATACAACCCAGAGGGCTCCAATCCAGCATCTCCTTCCCAGCAAATGGAATTCCTATCTTCACCCCCTTCAAAGCATTAAGCACCCAATGATTCCAATCTCAAACCAACAGTAATTCTTTGCAATAACAAAATTCCAGCCCCCATATCTCATGGAGGAGAGATCCATATATAGATGTTTGGAGAGAGGATGAGTCAGCTTGAGATCTGACTAGTGTCCTCTCCCTCTGTCAGTTCTTGATTCAACTTGGAGGTTCTTGCTTCCACTTGGAGATTTGGAACCTCTTACTCATCACCAGTCGAATTCCCTGAGGCAAGTGTCATTTTGGAAGCTTCCTGGGTTTTGACACTTTGAGAAATGAACTTGCCACATGTCCACTCTCGTTCAGCGCACGTAGCCAGTGTTCCCTTTGACATTCAACGCAGGTAGCCAGTGTTGGCTTTGACATTCAGTGCAAACAGCTAGTGTAGCCACTGAAATGATCCTGAATTGACTTGTTTTTGAGCAGTTTCTGGTGGAGAACTTCTGTGAATTGTTGTGGTTTGTTAGCCTTGTTCCTCTACGGGTAGGAACAACATTTTTAGGGACTTTTGATCCCTTAGATTATGGACATTTCATGCTCAATGTTGTAAGGCACAAAAATGTCTATAACAGTTGCCACCTAAAGTATGAGGCCGTTTATCGGGTGAAATGCTTTATCAGGGGGATCCGAAGTTCATCCAATGCTGGGAGGAGACCTGTAATAAGATACAATACAATACATTATTTTTCATACTGCTTTTATGATCTAGCTGAGGCGGGCATTCCCATGCTCAGCTTTATAAATTCATTTTTTTGTACATAGCACAGACAATCGTCTGGTGGTAGACTGATAATTTTGATGAAATTATCATCCTTTGAGTAGGATGATTATCTGCTGCAATGATGTACGTGTCAATCTCTTTATATTTCCTGAATATATATCGCAGCCCAGATGGATGAAACTAGATCCGGGGTCTTCAAACTCGTTCGATCTTCACTCTAAGTAAAAGTCGATCCATGTGAGAAATGTTCTGAAGTCGAACATGGAAAGACATTGCTTGATTACCGGTCAATGATGTAAACCGTTAACAAGCGCGAGAGGAATCACCGATAATGATAATGACCTTCAAGGTACTGCAGTACAATTCACGTGGTGTGAATAAAGGACTTGGCATCGAACACCACGCAAAATTTTTCGGTCGAAGGTCATTGATGTATACCTGTCGCCGGAAGTGAGAAACTTGCCATTGAGGCATGTAAGCTTCAAAGTACTGAAGGGGTTGTTCCTAGATCAACTTCTTGGATAATGAGTTGATGTCGACAAGAAGCGATCCGTCAAAGGAGGGCCTTAATGAATCCCACATCAGTGACACGGAACAGAGCTAATGATTTTAATGGAGGTGAAAATGATCTGTGAGATATGATTCAGGGTGGCGGTCATGAAATAATGAAGGATAATGTATGGCAGTGGATGGGACACGGTTGACTTTTCTGAACGACTTCTCTTGAACATATGGCGACACTGATGCGATGGATCAGTAGCATTACCCCAAATATGGATGGTATGGCGAGACAATGGATGTGACCGGTGAATGAAACAACCCAACCCGATTGTGGTACGGAGGAAAAGTGTCATGTTCAAGACCGACTTACTACCATCAAAGTTTTCTTGAGTTTCTCCCAATTTTTCCCCAGTCATTGCTGACCAGTACCTCTTTATTTTTGTCAAGCTTGAGGAGGATAACATTTTCTTGTTCTATAACCTGCCCTTTGGGCAAGCCCATCGCTATGTTTTAACGAGCCTAGCGATAGGGAAACTCGTTCTCATCTAAAGACAAGTTTGTCGCTATTTAATGATTTTAACGAGTCTAACGACAAAGATAACTCGGTTCTTTTCATTTTTAGAGAGTCTGAAAAGGTACATAAAGTTAACTCCAAAAGTTCTTTTTCGTCATCTAATCCCTTAGGTCCGAAAAAGTATAAAACAATACAGAAGGGATGAGTTTTCGATAGTTTTAACGAGCCGAATAAAACAAGCGCTCGATCTTTTTGTGCAATAATCCCTCACGTCCAAAAATATTAAAATCTAGAGGAGGGATAGCACTTCCTGTCCCTTTAACGAGCTGGAAGGCCAAGGACTCGGCAATCTTTTCATATTTTTCGAGTCATATGAAAAGAGCTTAAAGAAGACTCGTCTTTTGAGGAACGAGTGATGAAACAGGTTAGCAGTTGATTCCAGGTACATGTTGGAATTTTCCAATCACGACAGTCTCACAAGGATGGCTAGTGAAATCACTCTTCGCAGCTGTTCCTCAAAATGGGTAAACAAACATATGGACGTGAACGATCGGCCAATGGAAAAGTGGAGGTGACGGGCAAACACGACCAAGGCTTTAATGGCTGATGATATTTCATTCACAGTGGTTATTTACCGGGATAGTTCATTTTTTAAAGAGCTTAAACGCGGGTGGAAACATTTGCTCGATCTTATGTTTATTTTTTAACTAGCATGAACTATACGATAAAACTGCTCGGATCTTGCGTTTATTTTTTAATGAGCATGAACTGTGTGCTAAAACTGATCGAATCTTGCGTTTATTTTTTAATGAGCATGAACTGTGTGCTAAAACTACTCGATTCTAAGTTTGAATGCCCCCAGCATAATAACACAAATCGAGGTGCATGCATATTGGTCACTATTTAAGCATAGTAACGCTTGAGGTACAACCCATTACGAGGTTGCGCTAGTGGAATTCCGTCATAATCCATTAACTCGTAGGCTCCTTTTGCTAAAAGTCGTTTAACAATATAGGGGCCCATCCATAAAGAATTAAATTTACCTGCTCCCAATTTATCGGATTCTTGGTCATAAAGCAAGACCAAGTCACGTTCTGAGAAGACACGAGGTTTGACATTTTTGTCGAACTGCGCTTTGACTCGTTTCTTATGGGCTTCATTAGCCAAAGCGGCATCACGACGGGTTTCATCCAATTGGATTAATTCCAAGAAACGGGGGTCTTCTTCTGAAGTTCCAGGGAGGAGATCAATTGCGAGTTTAAGAGACGAGATTTCACACTGGATTGGCAAGACTGCTTCCAGGCCGTACACCAGTTGGAAAGGTGTGAACCCGGTCGCATTCCTTACCGATGTTCGGTAAGCCCACAAGGCTGAGTACAGGATTAGGTGCCACCTTCTTTTGTGAACTCCGATCATCCTTTGCAACATACGCTTCAGGACCTTGTTGATCGCTTCAACTTGTCCGTTGGCTTGTGGATAATACGTGGTAGAGATGTCATGAAATAGCCCTAGCTTGGCAGCTAATTCAACCATCATGTGATTGCGAAAATGCGATCCATGATCTGTAATTATAGCCTGTGGTACGCCGAACGTGGCGACTACATGATTGAAAAAGAAAAGGGCAGTTGTTTCACCAGTGTTATCTAATGTAGGCATCGCCTCGGCCCATTTGGTAAAATAGTCAACGACGACTATAATATACCCATGCCCCCCGGTCGAGGTGGGGTTACATGTCATGAAATCGATGCCCCATTTGGCGAAAGGCCCAACAACTATTGGCTATAAAGGTGCGGGTGGTCTTCTGGTTTTGCTATCAAAAATTTGACAAGCATGGCAACTTCTGACTGCAGTTATGCAATCTTTGAACATGGTTGGCCAGAAGTATCCTGCTCGTAAGATTTTTTGTGCTGTAGCATATCCAGATTGATGCCCCCCACACGTGCCTGAATGACACTCATTGAGGGCTTTTTCGGCCTCCTCATGGGTGAGGCACCTTCTGAGAACTGTATCGATACCACAACGGTAAAGCGTATCACCGATGATCATGTAGTCTTTTGCTTGGTATCGTATACGTTTTTGTTCTGAGTGAGAGGTGTTAGGCCTGAATTTTTGGGTTTGGAGATAAATGATTATATATCCATACCACTCATCGCTTGTGGATATCAGAAACAAACTTTCGTCCACGATTGATTCTTCGGATGTTTCATCGTTGGACGACGATGGGAGATTGCACAATAATTCCGCAAAAACTAAAGCTTTCTTTGATTTGGATTTTACAAATTCCATATCAAACTCTTGAAGGATCATTATCCATTTTGAATATTTGCCCCCCAGCAACTGTCGTGACAATATATAAGTCATGGGGTTGCAATCTGATAAAATGGTAGTTTTCCGAAAGAGGACATAATGTCGAAATCTTTGAATCGCTTGAACAGCTGCAAGCGCTAGCTTTTCAATGTAAGAATATTTGCTTTCTGTATCATTCAAGTTTTTACTTAAATAATATATAGGATGTTCAATTCCATCGACTTCTTGAACTAAAACCATCGCAATGGTCGTATCTGCTGCAGCCAGATACAGGTTAAAATCTCTTTGATAGTCCGGGGCATACATTAATGATGCTTTTACTAGAGAATCTTTCAGAGCATCAAAGGAAGCTTGCGCCAGCTGATCCCAAACAAAAGGTACATCCTTTTTCAAAAGACGAGTATAACCTTTCGCAAGTTCTGCGTAATTTGGAATGAACCTCCTCAGAAAGTTTGCTTTCCCTTGGAGTTTCTGAATCTGAAGCAAATTGGAAGGTGGAGGCAAATTAATGATTGCCTGAACCTTGCAAGGGTCGAGACGAATCTCATCCTTAGAGACTACAAATCCAAGTAAACGACCAGAACCTACGGAAAATACACATTTGTGCGGATTGAGTCTTATCTTGTAGTGTCGGCAACGTAGAAATATTGCTCTTAAATGCTGCGGATGATCAGTCCGCTTTCGCGAACGAGCCGGAAGGTCGTCGAGATATGGTTGAACTATGTTCTTGATGTCATTGAAGGAATAATTCATTGCCCTCTGAAACGTCGCCCCTGCGTTCTTTAAACCAAAGGGTAATTTTCGATAAGCGAATGTGCCCCACAGAAAAATGAATGCAGTCTTTGACTGGTCCTGTGGGCAGATATTTATTTGATTATACCCAGAAAATCCATCCATGAATGAAAAGATTTCACATCCGGCGCATTCATCAATTATCTGTTCGATGAAGGGTGTAGGGTAGTTGTCCTTCGGACAAGCTTGGTTTACATCCCTATAATCGACACACACTCTAATTGTCCCTTGTTTCTTCATAACAGGGACAATATTCGATACCCAATCGGTTAGAGGAACCGGGTAGATGAAACCAACATGGAGGATCTTTTCAACTTCTGCCTTAATGGCAGCGGCTTTCTTGGGGTGCACCTGCCGAAGCTGTTGTCTTACTGGTTTGACATCAGGATACATCTTAATTTCGTGTTCAACGATACTCGAGTCAATGCCTGACATTTCATCATATGACCAAGCAAAGACATCTCTGAGCTCGCGAAAAAGAGCGTTATATATTTCCAGTTCTGAAGGAGAACATCCTTTGCCGACATAAATATTCTCTACAACATTTGTTTTAGTTGAGATATTTATGGCTATAGTCTCTTCAATATTGGATAAGTTTCGCTCGGAATCCACCATGTTTATAGTATTTGATAGGAATTCAAAAACTGAAGGGTGGTAAAGGTTATGTTGAGTATCTTCTTCATATTCTAGAAAAAGGGAATGATGGTGGCAATCATTCCATGGTGTCCCCTCAATCAACATTGATTGTAGGATTCCTTCGTCGGTTCCATGCACTTTCGACCAAGGATCTAATGGGGTACCATATTCTCTAGTCCTATCTACCCAAACGCTTGATGAGCATTGATTTGGGTTCGCCTCCCATGCCCGAAACATTTATTTCTACAATATTTCTATAGGGCTCGGGGGCAACACCATTGCATGATCCATGTCGATATACTCTTCTGAGATCTTCGTGGAAGAGGTGGAAGTGCGAAAGTTCCCATTAATGTGGGGTCTTTCAGTAGGCCTACTCCGATGTCTTGAAGCGAATGGTTGCTTCCATGGATCATGAGAATGCTTCCTGTAACTTGTGAACCATTAGGGAGGAAGTCTTGTTGGTCGAAGATCGTAATCCCTCCTTGAAAAGGGAATGCGATCTTCCTAAAATAAGTCGACACTACAGGTGCCATGGCATACATCCACGGTCTTCCCAGTAAGATGTTGTAGTCAAGATTCCCATCGATGACTTCAACATCTATTTCTACTGTTTTTCCCCCCAGTTCAACCTTCAAGTTATTTAGGATACCGCACGGGGTATATGTCCTTCCGTTGAATGCTTTTAATGTTGTCGAAGATCGCGACAAGGTTGGAGATCCTAAAGTTTTCCAGCAACTCATCGACATAATACATGTAGATGCCCCCTCATCAATGATTGTTCGGTGAACAGTTTTGTTGAGGGCTTTCACTTGAATAAGGAAAGCTAGTTGAGCTGGTAACTGAGGATCGTATCCTTTGTGGTCAAAGGATACAAGATTGGAATCCTTAGGATCAACCTGACGAATAGCCGATAGCAAAGCCTGCCTTTGGGATGGATAATTTTGTAGTACTTCAAGAGTCGACATAGCGGATGGCGATTGGGCCAAATCTTCCACTATGTTATAATGTTGCGCCGCTCTGACGCGAGGATTAAATGTCGACTTGTGTACTACTCCTTTTGGCGGTTTTATTATTAATTCAGGAATGATGGTTGGTACAACTTCTGTCGAAGTTGTTGTCGAACTACTTGGTTGATCTTTACCTTTGTCATTCGACAGCTGTGGATTCCCGTAATCTTTGTTCCTTGTCGAAATCAAAGCATCATTTTGTTGCTTGGAGATCAACAACATTAGCACTTGCGACGGGGAAGCATTTCCACTATCAACCAGATTTTGACCTGGATTTGGAAACGGATCAGTTAACACAGCTGAGGTTTGTGAACTTTTGAAGAATCTCTTAAGCTCATCTCTGTATGGACAATCGGCTGTCCAATGATCCTCGTCACATATAAAACATGGAATTTTTGGTTTCCCTTTCCCAGGAGGGTTCGAAGAAGTTTTTCCGGGAGATGACTCACCCTGTTTCTTCTTCTTCCCTTTGTTTTGCTTCTTCTTGCTTCCTGGTTGATTGGTTTCTTTGCCTTTATCTGCCGATACAACATTTACTTCCGAAGCAATAACCTCTTTTTTTGCATTTTGATCTGAGATCTTACGGGCCTTCTTGGAGTTGGCCCTTGTCGATTTCACGTTTGTCGTGCCCATCACGCCATCGCCGGCATGAGAGTCACTATTTGATTTAGGAGGAGGAGGAATTGAGAATTCCGGTCTAGGGGCGTCAGGTATTTTGTCGTAGAGCATGCCAGACTGAGTGTAGACTAAGTCTAGATATTGTGCACGAGCAATAACTTTCTCCTCCGTTACGACTCCCCCTTTTGCCACATCTTCCGTTATAGTAGGAAGAAACGACTTGATAAACCATTCAGCTAATATCTGATTGAGAACGTACATTTTTACCATCCTACGATGACGTCGCCACTCATGTATATGATCAGATATGTGAGTGGCCGTTGTCTGTTTGAAGTTGGTTAATATTTCCGTTCTTGTTTCATACCTTATTGGTAATTGAAAGTGGGTTAAGAAAGTTGTGGCTAGGGAGCTGAAATTGTCGAACGAGGCTCTAGGTAATTCAATATACCATTTTGTCGCCAGACCCGTTAACGTCCTCTAGAAAAGGTGAAGCCTTATCGAATCATAGTTTAGGGTGTTTGATGAACACCACAGATGAAAAGTCATCACGTGATTCGATGGGTCTTCACGTGGATTTCCATTGAATTTAGGAATGTCTGAAGGAAGTTTGTGAGGAATCGCTGGCCACCAAGGGGCGTAAGCAATTGGATTGTTTGTTAACCAGTGTAAATCGGGTAACTCTAAAGTTGCCACGAATGGTAACTGTTGATTCAGGTTAGGTGAAGCATACGCAGGATACGATGGGATCGCCTGAGCAGTGGGCCTTTGCATACCAGCATAATGTAATTGATGTTGGTATGACTGATACGGTTGGTGGACTTCACCACTGTAAAGCGGGTGGTTTTGACCATTTTGAATGTACGGTTGTCCGCTGTTCGCAAAGATCTGATGCTCAGAACCTTGGTACACTTGCTGGAATTGTGGTTGTTGGTATTTCACCAGCCACGGTTGTGAAGCCATGTTCTGTTGCGCTATACTAACCGTTGGACCAAGGTGTGGGGTGATTGTACCCGTTTGGACCTTTGTCGCCCCACCAGTTCGCGATTGTGGTTGTGTCACAGGGTCAAGGGGCTGTTGCATTACAACCTGAGAAATCTGAGGTTGACATAAAACAGGAAAAAATTGAACTTGCGACACTGTCACAATAGCTGGTGTGGTTGGGATGTTCGTCATAGGTACACACTGTTGCATAGAATACACAACCCTTGGTTGTTGAGGTAGCATAGGTACCCAACCACTTGATGTAACTCCAGTATAACCTGAATACTGTTGTGAACTCCCGTATGGATACCCTCCCGGAGGGGGTAGTGAAAGGGCATACTGCCCCCCATACGGTAGCAATCCGGAACTCAAGGGGATTGTTTGTCCTTGGGGACTGGATTGCCCAAATTGACCTCCAAATGGATCAATCTGGTGAGTCTCAACATAAGAGTTGCCGGATATTATTCTGGATGAACAAACTGGAATGGACCACACTGTCGAAATAGTCCCTTGGTGGACTCCTTCTAGCGGTTGTGAGCTAGTCGGGGCAGATGGTATGCTGGCAAACATTGTCGGAGTGACGACAGGGGCTTCTGCTATCGCTGTGTCGTTCGACACAGTCCTAGATGTTGACGGTTTTTCAGACATTTTGAGTCTATCCAATAGATTTCCTAGCGATTCTACAGGAACTTCCACTGGTGATAGACTAACTTCTGATGTAGAAGGAAATAGAGTGACCCCTACTCCAAAATGAGTTGGAGTACTTGCTTGCAGATCCTCTACAATTTCCTCTATCGCAATCAAACCAGGTGGAAGAGAAAGACCGTCAGGTCCGTAAAATATTTCTGGTGCCAAAGAAGGGGTTGAATCGACAACGACAGTTGTTTGAGGAGCAAGACTCTCTGAACCGGTTACAAATGGAACTGGTTCAGTAACGCAAGTATTTGCTCCCAGACTAGGATCAGTGTTACTGTCCCTCTGTGGTTGTTGAACTTCTTCCATAGAGGCAGGGTTTCCAGAAATGTTTGGAGTAACCGGAATCTCAGATGTCGTTGGAACACTTGTTCTAACTTTGATAGGAGATTTCGAACCAGTTAAACGAGTTCGCTTTGTCCGTACTGTTTTGATTCCAGAGAGAAAGACGGTTGACTCGTAAGCCTCCGCAAACGACGTGGTTTCAATTAACTTTCTTCCACGATTGTGGATTACTCGACCAACCAAAATACAAAAGTGGAAAGTGTGTTTCCGAATTAAATGAATTTTTTAGACGCTTTTAGACACAACCTTCTTTTTCACTTTTAAAGAGTTGAGAAAAAGCTAAAGATGACTCTGGTCTCCTTCGATGTTTTAACGAGCCCGAAGTGACAAATGCTCGGATGGACTTTTTCTGTTATAGAGTCTGAAAAAGGCCAAAAGGAACTGCTCTGGAGTTCTAGGCAGAGGGTGTGCCAAACTTTTCGCAAAACCGCAGAATACCTTTTAGGATACGGGCGGTCGATCTTCCTGAATGCTCTGTTCAGTGCATTGTGATCAGTAGGGCGACTGACACGACTTCCTAAGGAGAAAGGTTTTATGCCTATAGGGGTCTCCCAATATATACGCGACGGTACGTGGGAGCACATTCCCTACTGGCACTATCGTCCCTCAGGAGGAATCACCCACCATCCACGAGATCGACAGTCACCAGGCTTAGCGACCCCGGAACACGTCTCTAGCCTAGACCTCTATGTTGTGCGTTAAGTTACAAAGCGTTGTTAAGTTCATTCAATTTATTTTAGGTTGTTCTTTTTAGAAGTTTGCCTTTCAAGGTTCACCACGAGATGTATGATACAATTCCTAAATGCAGTCTAAAGATGATAAGCAAGCTTTATATCTTTTCAACTTTGAAAACCCTAGCTACTAAGGGAAAAGAAAGACACCATCTTTTCTCAAAGAGCAATCAACACACTCTAATGCACTTTTCCTAAATCAAGCATGCAAACTATCAAGATGCAAATGCACAATTCAGGTGTTTGTTTTCCGCTTTCTTAGTATTGATGCCTACAAGGAACGCTTTTTGTACAACTTTGAATTTGCTTTTAAATGACAAATACAAACAAGTTTACATTTTCCGAAATCAGAGAGGGTAGAAGAGATTACAACACTTAACGATTTCTGAAATGAATGCTTGTTTCAACACTTAAAAGAGACAAACTCAAACCAATAAGCAAGAGTAAATATATAATCAACTGCAAACAACCAATGAAATCTCTCCTAAGATCACAATCAACAGATCTGAATCAAGGGCTATAGGATGACTATTTCACTCATACAAAGGAAAACTGCAAATGACGCCACAAACACATAAAAACACTCACAGTCTTTTTGTACAAAAGGAGGCGGAATTTAAGTAGAGAAAAGGAGTTATCAGACTGGTACCTATGCTTGTTACAGGCTGCAAAAATCAGAGATCAAAACAAGGCAAAACACAGCAGAGAACCCCAGCTGCACAAGGCCAAACTGGTTCAGCGCAACCTCAACACAGGGGTTTTGAAATTCAGCGCAGGTAACCTTCACGGGACCTGCATTGAAATGCAACATCCCTTCACTGGGTCTGCGTTGAAGGAGAAACTCTCGTTTCTCACTGGTTCTGGGTCACAGATTGCTATTTAATTCATTGTTTCAGGCCAAATAAAAGCAACAAGCAAGGTGTAATCAAAGGGATGCTTTAAGGGGTACTAAGATCTATCACAAAGGATCATCAAATCATTTGTGAATCCATTGTTCAGATCATAGACAAGTCCAGTGATTGGATCAAAGCAGCAACTGTCTACTTTACATCTGGGAATAGCAGATGCAGTTCGATTGTTGTTGTCGAGTCTATGACACAAACAATGATGGAAACACAAATAACATGACTAAACAAATCTTCCCAACGAAGTCGCCAATTTGTTGTGGGGAAAAATGCCTATGCAGGACGATCCTATACACCTAAGGTGTGACAGTGCCTTAGCAACAAACAAGGATGGCTATTCTGGTTTCTTCCTTTATGAAATGTGAAAGAAGAGAGATAAATAGACTTACCGGTTTCTTCCGTTTGTCCCTCGATCCGGTCTCTCTTCTCTTTGGGAGTTCACAGCTACTTGCCTTCTCACTCGCCCAGCTTCAACAGGTTCATGCAAGATCACAAGAGAACAACTACTTTCCTTCTTGCTTGTCCAGCTTCAACGGGTTCCTGCACGATCACAAGAGAACAACTACTTGCGACAAGAGAAGAACACTACACAAAGACAAATATTCACATTCATAACTAGTTTAGGATTAGAAATAAACCAAATACACTAATGCAATCATACATCAAAGGCACATCAGGATATAGGAGAAACCAAGATAGCTTTATTGATGAATAACAGGGTTCAGGAAGAGATACAACCCAGAGGGCTCCAATCCAGCATCTCCTTCCCAACAAATGGAATTCCTATCTTCACCCCCTTCAAATCATTAAGCACCCAATGATTCCAATATCAAACCAACATCAATTCTTTGCAATAACAAAATTCCAGCCCCCAGATCTCATGGAGGAGAGATCCATATATAGATGTTTGGGGAGAGGATGAGTCAGCTTGAGATCTGACTAGTGTCCACTCCCTCTGTCAGTTCTTGATTCCACTTGGAGGTTCTTGCTTCCACTTGGAGATTTGGAACCTCTTACTCATCACCAGTCGAATTCCCTGAGGCAAGTGTCATTTTGGAAGCTTCATGGGTTTTGACACCTTGAGAAATGAACTTGCCACATTTCCACTCTGGTTCAGTGCAAGTAGCCAGTGTTCCCTTTGACATTCAACGCAGGTGGCAAGTGTTGGCTTTGACATTCAGTGCAAACAGCTAGTGTAGCCACTGAAATGATCTTGAATTGACTTGTTTTTTAGCAGTTTCTGGTGGAGAACTTCTGTGAATTGCTGTGGTTTGTTAGCCTTCTTCCTCTATGGGTAGGAACAACATGTTTAGGGACTTTGGATCCCTTAGATTATGGAAATTTCATGCTCAATGCTGTAAGGCACAAAAATGTCTATAACACTAGCTTTACAAAAGAGGAAGGCATACCAAAGGCCCAGAAGAAAGGGTAACAGCTATCCCTCAAAATTTATGATATCTGTAACTTGACAGCCATGGATGTAACACCCATCGAGAAGGGTAACTGCCACTGTGACAACATATGGATCACCTCATCTTCTTGCTATTGTAAATTATGAGATGCTTTAGAAGGAGGGATTACAATTATTATCAGAATCAAGCCACGCCACACAACCCAACCCTACCCACTATATATTCACACTAGTGAAACCAATGAAGTTCCATATATGGTGCTCAAAAAACAAATAGTCTTGCTAAAAAACAAGCATCATTTTGAATGTAAATTACTTACATAAATTATCATCAATTTATATCAAACCATGAAATCAACATTTGAAAAGCAATACATATTAAGCATGCATGGAAACTACTAATCAGAGTCCAAAGAAGTATTATGGTAGATGAAGAGATATGGTGTGTTGCCTTAAAAGAGCACCAATATGCAATAAATAACCCTAAAATATGTTGGGAAAAAGAAAAGACATAAAATAATGAAGAGTACTAGTGGTAGAGAGGGTATAAAAACCAAGAATTATGTTTGTGATCCCGAGAAAATGGTTGAAAACCCTATTTTTTAGACCTAAGACAACCCTGTAAATACTACTAGCCATGGAAGGAAGAGTCACACTAATATAATGTTGAGGATATAGATAGAAGATCTATAGTGATCTCATCATCAAACTTTAATATAATCATGTAGAAACCCTTCAGATTTACTACGACATTTAACAAAACAACAATATTAATTGTAGCAATATAGCATGAGAGAGAAAAATAGAGAATTGTACTTGGGTAAATATGGCACTCGATCGAAATAATAAATGAATATGTTGTACAAATGAGTGTGCATGAATTTATTCACATTCTTCTAGGGTTGGGCACTACTGCAAAGAGGGAGACTAGGCCAACCTAGTCATAAATAATAAAGTGGGTAACTTTCCCATATGTAGGCAAATTATGGTGCTCAAAAAACAAGCATTGTTCCTAACAAACAAGCATCATTTTGTATATAAATTATTTAAATAAATTATCATCAGTTTATATTAAACTGTGAAATCAACATTTGAAAAGAAATGCATATTAAGCATATTAAGCATGCATGGAAACTACTAATCGGAATCCAAAGAATTATTATGGTAGATGAAGCGATATGGTGTGATACCTTAGAAGAGAACCAATATGCAATAAAGAACCCAAAAATATGCTGGGAAAATGAAAAGACATACAATAATGAAGAGTATATTGGTGGCAGAGAGGGTATAAAAACCCAGAATTATGTTTAACCCTCCAATATAGTTAACCACCCATGGAATAAGTGAATTCTAATGAATACCAATGCAGTGAATGGCCATGAGCTCTGGTTTCATCAATTCATGAGTAAATTTTGGTGTGGTACTAAACAAATCCACTCGTCAAGCCCTTGTGAACCATGCAGAGTTGTTTTACATAACATATGAAGGTTTCACAACCTCTATGGTAGGTTATGACCATACATGGATGCATAGGTTACCAAGTTATCTCTTGACCTAACCCATAATTGCAATTTCATGCCTCATACTTCTTAAAGACCCAAGATACAAATATCTTGGCTTGGTATTATTACCTATGCACATATTTATGGAGATTTGAGATGTTCAGAGGATAATGAATCATATTTCCATAACACCCCTCTAGAACCAAGGATTAAAATGACACAATTTATATTCGGAAGTGTACCCATGAACCTGGGGATAATAAAGGGCACTAGATTAAGGAAAATTATATAGGTAATGCTAGAGCTAGGACCATTCCCTATATTGTGGAGAAAGATAATTTCCATATTATATGTGATTTTATCTTGCTGATAGAAGCAAGTTGTGTGTGATATGGACCTATTTCATGCTAAAAGAATTAGAGTCTAGTGCCAAACACATGATCACATATCCAAGCAAAAGATCATCCCAATGCATCTCCTAGAATGGTAGATATCAAGTGACACAATGTGGCCATTTATTGCACAGAAGTTGAATTATATAGCAACGGCCAATGGGGTGTGCATTTTCATAAAAGAATGACCTTATTTCTCAAAACACACCAAAAGAACTAGGATTGTTACAATGTTGTATGTTGGGTTAGGTTGTAACACTATGATGTTATAAGACACAATTGCATATAAAAGGTTATACTCCATTATTAATTTTAATTGTGATGCTAATTTAAAACTAACGATTGAATTTTTTGCATTACAACACTAAAGATAAAATATAATTGAGTGAAAAAAGTGGAAGAAACATCACAAGGAAAACCCAATATGGTATGGTGTCCTCTTGAAGAAACCACCCATGTCAAATGTGAGGAATATCAAGAGAGGATGAATGTAGAATAACCCCTAAATCTTGCAGAAATGGTGAGGATCCTAAAGCAGAAACACACCTAAATCTTGCAGAAATAGTGAAGTTCAAAAATAAATACTCTAAAGCTACATGATAGATAATGAAAGGATAATCCAGGACAGAGAAAGACAGTTAGAATTTAATGCATTGTTTCTAGAAAATCTATCTAAAATTCAGAAGCAATTGCAACAAAGACCTAATGATACCAATAATTATTTTCAAAGATAAAGATTCATTGAGAGGTTAATAATACATATTATCTACTAATAAAATGAGAAAAATCACCTCCATAAAAATACACCATGCTAAAATGATAGATACATCTAGTAACAAATCATTATTTGATTCGCCTAAGGTTGGGATAGTCAATTCAAATGAGCTTCTTGGAAATGTTTCCAAGAGTGAGTTACACAATAAAAATAAAAATAAGCATTCTTAAACTATGTTGCATGTATATTTTAAAAAGGCCAAGCCACCCACCTTATATGGTGAATAAGTAAATGCAAAAAGACAAATGTTTGATTATTGAGATTAAAGAAATATTTTCTTGTTTATTAACATTAGAGAAATATGAATGCCATAGTGAAAATATTCCACATAACTGGAAGGGCTTCCATACAGTGGGGAGACACATAATAAAATGAATTTTTGAGAGGAATATCACTTGGAAGAAATTTCCTATAAGTTTTAGAATTACTATCACTATGTGCCATACATTAGGGATGAGAAAGTGAAAATTAAACATTTTCTCAATGAACTAACTTAGTCCTACCAAGATCATATAAAATTTGCTGAGTTCAAGGTTATGGATGATACGAAAAAGAATTCCAAGTACTATTATCAATAATATAGGAGTAAAAAATATTTGTATAAGCCATGGAAGAAGAAATACAAAAATTCCTTGAAGGAGAATAGATTCAAATCACAATAATGCAATACTTTAGGAAAGGGTACCAAGATGAGTTTCTTAGCCAAGATAAAAATATAATAGAATCTGAATTACCCTATGAAAAGTGGATCTACACTTATATAAAGCTCAAAGTAAAATGCATATTGGATTTTAATCACAATAGAAAGATATAAGTGTGAAAAAATACTAGATAGTTACTTGAAAAAAAAGAAACAAGAGAGAATAAAACCACTAAGAAATTGACTAATGAACGAGAGAGACAATTCAAATTTCTAATAAAATCTAATAATATGTTATTGATCAACATGAATGCGATATATAGACTCTGCTATAGACCAATTAATTTAAATTAGGTTGGAGTTCCATGTGTATGCACTTAGTATAATTCAAAAGTACTTTCCCTAGTTGGAAACCACTTTAAATTATACTCAGAAACCAAAAATTAGAAAAATATCCTAAAAATAGAGTGAATGAAAATTAGTGGAGTTACAGATCATCTGTAACTAAATTATAACTCTAGCATGCATAACAATAACTAGTTAAATTTTGTTAAACTCCAAAATAGGACTAAAATTCAACCAACAAGGGGAGGAGAGAGAAAAAATGACCACTAACTAATACAAAGTAGCCACTAAGTGCATAGTCACTCTAGGAATACCAACGCATGAGGTAGCATGAATTTATGGATTGGAATTACCCATTTCATCCTACAACTAATTTGCAGTCATTGCCACATGTAATCAACACTCGGTAAAAATGTAGAACCCTACAAAATAGAAAATTTTCGAAATGATATGGAATGTGTAGTATTTAATTAAAAGTGACAATATGTTTCCATAATAATATATGGAATAAGGTATAACTATGACCAAATTATAGGTCCTAATGAACTAGTGAGTGCAATGTACCCCAACATCCCCTTGAATCCCAAGTAGGGATTATGTTGGTGGATGAGTAGTAGAGAGTATATAAATTATTTAAATAAATTATCATCAGCTTATATTAAACTATGAAATCAACATTTGAAAAACACTGCATATTAAGCATGCATTGAAACTACGAATCAGAGTCCAATGAATTATTAATGTAGATGAAGCGATATGGTGTGTTACCTTAAAAGAGCACCAATATGCAATAAAGAACCCTAAAATATGTTGGGGAAACGAAAAGACATAAAATAATGGAGAGTACCGGTGGCAGAGAGGGTAGAAAAACCCATAATTATGTTTAACCCTCCAATATAGTTAAACATCCATGGAATAAGTGAATTCCAATGAATGTTAATGCAGTGAATTCCCATGACATCTGGTCTCATCAATTCATGAGTATATGTTGGTGTGGAATCATCAAGCCCTTGTGAACCATGCTGAGTTTTTTTACATAGCATATGAAGGTTTCACAACATCTATGGTAGGTTATGGTCATACATGGATGCATAGGTTACAAATTTATAACATGACCTAACCCATAATGCCAATTTCTTGCCTCATACTTTACAAGGACCCAAGCTGCAAATATCGTGGCTTGGTATTATACTTATGCATAGATTTGTGGAGATTTGAGATGTTTAGAGGAGAATCAATCATATTTCCATAAGACCCCTTTATGTGGTTATGGATTCAAGGTTCTTCCCCTCTCCTAAGGGCCATTTACATTTCCATGTGTTCAACATATGCCACTCATAATGGGCTTAATACGAACCTCTTTATCATTTTTTATGCCAACATCAACTAGTTCTCAAGAGCTTTGGGGTTTATCCTTCAGGTGACTTTGAATTCTACACTAAATCCCTCTGAACTCCTCTCCGTCATTACTCATAGAAGATATTTTTCATCTAAGAGATAGATCTATAGTTAGTGGGGCTCCACTAGATATATAATGCATTGGGGACCCTCATCACCTATGATTAATACGTTTTTCACTTTGGGAAATATCATGTGTTGTTAATTCTTAATGAGTTCATATGTTTCCCATATTCCTACTTTTTCATTTGCTAACCTCATGGAAGAGGCGACAAGTGTCGTTGATTTTGTCCTATCTATCCAAAACCTCCTCCTCTTTATTCATAAATTCTCTATTTCCCCATCTCTATCATAATTATGCTCTTTCTTCATTCTCTCTTTGGGTTGACACCATCCTTCCTCATAGAAACCCTAGAAGAAAGACTAGGGAGTATAAGAAGAATCGATGTCGATTCCATCCAGTTTTAGGAAACAATGTCATCTTCTTGCTGAGTCAATATAAAAAATATAAATTGAATTTTCACTTGGAACAATCAAAGAGGATGAGTGCAACAAGTGACTTCCAAACTGGATTGTTTCCTAGTTAGGAAATCCATTATGACTCGAGCAATACTCTTAGACACATCCATTTTCCCAAGTCATGTTTCTGATCGTTGGCCTATGTGTCTTAATATTGACAAGCATACTCAACGGAGAAAAAATTCCTTTCATCTAGAAAAGTTTTGGTTAGTGTCTAGATTTTCAATCTAACATAAAGAAGTGTTGGGAGGAGCAGGTAGCACTGGAAGTCACATCTATATATAAGCTCCAAAATTAACTCAAATACATCAAATGGTAGCTCGAATTCTAGAATGAAACAAAATTTAGCAATATTTTGGAGGAAAAATAGAGACTAGAAAAGAAGGCAATAACACAATAGGAATCCATTTTGCATGGCCAATAAAAAACAAATCCACCACTATTACTGATCTTGAAGAGAGATAAAAGCAGGAAGAACTTATTTAGCAAAACAAATTGAGGGTACGATGACCTGGGGAGGGGGGCAGGAACACAACATTTTTCCAAAATTTCCATCCTACAACATCACTATGATAATCACATTTCCTTCCCTAAAAGGAATGGAGTAAATTATAGGCATTAAGATATAGCTTAAGAGCTAATATGTTACTACCAGGATATTCTTATTCGCAACATGATGCTTGTCAGGTTGGAATTGATGTCAACAAGTCATTATGCTCGTGCATGATGATTAAATGGTTGCAAAGGATGTTGTGTAGGAGACTATGATGATGGTTTCAAAGGAGTTGTGGGAGGTTGGATAGGATCTGGAGATGCTTAGTGAGGTGATGTAGTAGTCTGGAAAATTTATTGGCAAATTATCTAATATTTTCTTCAAGTTTAACTATCTTCACTAGGAGATAGTTATGCATAGTGCAACATTACTATATATTCTCTGGGTTTCCCATATTTTTCCTACAACAATATTCTTTTGGAGCCAAGCTTATCCCGTTGGAAATGCCTCAAGGTGAAGAAAATTAAAAACCAAGGGCAAAACCATTGAATTTCCTAAGATAACTACGCAATAGGAGTTTTAACATCTATATGATCCGGGCAACATTTCCATAAAAAAAATCCATGTATTTTCACATGGTAAACACAAGGAAATGAAAATTTAAATGTCCAAGGAGATCGATGAACAAGTGTGAGGAAGTGTAATTGGTGATTCTCCATATTCGAGTTGAAGGTTGGATCTAAAATGCTCAATTTAATTAGATATGACTCAATACATTTCTAATAATTGCAGAATTAAGTGCAACCATGTGCAAGGGATTAATTATGGAGGATTTTGGTGCATCGTTTGATAATATCATTCTAGGAGTAGAAACATCGAATCTATTTCAATGATGATACCTTTACTCACACTATGTAATGATATATTTGGTTCTAGACATAGATATTAAATTATATGCACAATTAATGAGATTGTACATGCTTTTTAAGAGGTTTGAAGCCTATGTTTATTGTGTTAATAGATCTTAATGTATGGAAAAATATGTTGTGGGGGTTGAAATATATCAATAAGCATTATAGAGATTAGTGCCTTGCTCACCAAGGAAGAAGTTTTTTATGACATAAGTTTGTGTTCAAATATTGTTGTGTGTGCCTTGTTCATCAAAGTAAAAGTAAAGATGCTATATGACTAAGTTTTTGTTGGTTACCTATGACTTCAATGAGCTTGTCATCATGTTGTTCTAAGCTTGTTACACCTTGCAACTTAATGTCCTCTTGATTAATGAACAAGTTGTTGTAGGGATATGTATGGTTTCATGAAGTAGAGGTCAGGCGGCATCCTTGCTTATATCCACCTGTAGCAAGGGATTGTGGTCTACTATGAAAATGAGACAAAGAATGGATGGACTGATCCGGATTTAAGCAGGAACGCAATAGATTACAGAGATAACCATAAATACAGAGATGTGATAACCATAAATACACAGATGCAGCGGAAATAATACTTCATTTCATTAATGGAAAATACTGAAATATGTTTACAAACAGAAATGGAAAGAAACCAGCTAGGGCGATGGTAGCTTATCTCTGAGAAGAGATGTGGTGGTTACATGCCTCTGAACTGTTCCGAACTGTATTACAATGAGGCTCGAAGGCCTATTTATTGTTGAGAAACAATGGAAAACCCTTCACATACCGAAACCTAACCCAAGAAGATGAAACGCCAAATTGTGGGCCCCGTTTGGGTAAATTGGTACATCAATTTCCCGAGGTCGTAACTTTGGCATATGATCTCTGTTTGACGCGTACGATAGCTCGTTAGAAAGATCTATTCGAGTGCTACCACTTTGGGATGCAACATAGGGCTCGGTCGCCCCAGAATTCCAAAAAAACGTCGTTTAGGGCCTCAAAACGGCTCCGGAAGTTCAGGACCCGAAAAACTGCTAAAAATAGTAAACTGTGCTACAATTTAGGAAACTGAAAAGACTGAAAGAGACAGTTGTGGGGGTCCAAATGGGTTGGTGGGTGGCCACCAACATCCACCTGGATCATTCCTCCCCCCTTAGGAAGCAATGGTCCCCATTGCGTTGAGTTCCTCCATCTGCTGAACTTGTCCTGCAATCTCTGATGTGTCCAGTGATGGTGGGAAGCATGGTTGATGATGGTCCACATTGAACATTTGGTGCCGGCGAAGGAATGGAGGACTGATGTGCCCCAAAGCATTGTTCCCCATAGCCTTGGTACTGCTGTAAGGACTCTGTCGGAGTGGTCTGAGCTTCTGATGGGTTCTGGTATGGCGTTCTTTCTGTCGATGCAACCAGAATTTGTTGCCCACCTGAAACTTGTGTGGTACCCATGTGGGTGAGGAGAAGTTGTTCCTGTGTTCTGTCATGACCGTATTCCTTTGCTGCTGCTGCTGTATAGAGGAACCCTTTGCAGGGGTCATGGATGTAGCAACGATCTTCCCCTTATTTTGGGAGTGAACCAGACAGATGAATTTCCTGGTCTGTGATATGAGCTTGCTGCCTTTCTTGGTAGTGATCAAGGATGTGGCAGTAGGTGGGGCTACCTCTGGTATCCTGTATAATGAATTATTCAAAGAAATAATGACAGCACGAGGCCTTGACTCATACACAGCATGTCGCCTCCACAAGTATGGCTGGCCTAATAATACATCACAAACATCGAGAGGTGTAACATCACATAATACCTCGTCAGTGAAGGGCTTGATGCTGTAGGGAAGGCGGCACTGCTGACGAACTTTCAGATCTCGTCCTTCGTGAAGCCACCCGATACTGTACGGCTGTGGGTGTGGTGTAGTCGGTAGGCCCAACCGCTTCACGACCTCTGCTGAAACGATGTTCTTTTGGCTGCCACTGTCGACAATGAATTGTAGCGGCGAACCCTTCACCCACATCTGTGAGTGGAAAAGACGCTCCCCCTCCTCTGGATCTTCGAGCTCATTTTTCTTGATTTTGGCGGTGGCAACAGTGGCACTGGGATCTGCATCAATGATCTGCTTCCCTTTGCCATTCCCCTTCTCGAGTTCTGGCTCAGGGTCGGAACATGCATCTGATTCGGAAGCCTTCAACTCGGCCACCAGTGACTGCTTGGTCCGACACTCACTTGTGTTATGAGTGGGACTCTTGTGGAACTCACACCACTTTCCTATGTCCTTCTTCAGCTTCATGGTGTTGTTCTTTTCTTGCGGCTTCGACGGGTTGTCTTGGGTCACCCCGCCTTGGCTTTGTCCTTTGGGTTTCGGATTTGCAGATCCAAAGTCTCGCTTCTTCTATTTGAACTTTTGCTCGATTTTGACAGCGTATCGGTATGCTGTACCGAGTGAGGGGATGTCCAAGAACCCCATCTCTTCCTAGATGTATCTGTGTAGGCAGCCGCGGTATTTGAGTACCACATGCAGCTCAGAATCTTTGATACCCAACTGTGTGCGAAGGGTATGAAAAATGTTTGTGAACTCCGACACATCTTGGTCTCGTCCCTGCCGCAGTGTGGTCCATTTGATGTATTTGTCCTCGTTAGAAAGATCTATCCGAGTACTAGCACTTTGGGATGCAACATAGGGCTCGGTCGCCGCAAAATTCCAAAAAAAAACGTCGTTTAGGGCCTCAAAACGGCTCCAGAAGTTCAGGACCCGAAAAACTGCTAAAAATAGTAAACTGTGATACAATTTAGGAAACTGAAAAGACTGAAAGAGACAGTTGTGGGGGTCCAAATGGGTTGGTGGGTGGCCACCAACATCCACCTGGATCATGGACATAGTACTATTAACAATGTTTATATGGCAGGGACATTATATCTTGGTGTAGCTACCATTGTTTTGATTTCTAGGCTCATGATGATATTGTTAAGTTGTTTCAATTAGTATGAGTTGGCTACTAAGGTTACATGAGGTTGAACATTAATGAGAGGATCTTATGATGTATTGAAGTCTCCATTTGTTGGTTTGTATATGGACAAAGGAATAATCACTAACAATGAGTTTTGCAAGGATAACATGGTCATAGTTTATGTTTTGAAAAGTGTAAATACCACTATCATGTATAACCTTGTCTTAATTGATGCTTGCAGGGTTGCGGAAATTCATGAAGACAAGATGCAGTCTTTGTTACCTTATTGAGGGGGTTTCACAGTTTTTCCGTGGTTGAAGTGATGATGTTATCTATGATTTAATGGTGCTATGACTTAGCAGTTTGCAGCATCTAGTATTGTTACTAATTGCATATTTAGTACCTTTCTTACACCAATCAAAGTCAAATTTTGGATTGAGGGTTAATTTTTGTTTGTATCATGAATGTTTGTGCCTATAAGTTTTATTTATGAGTCAATTAAAAGTTTTGGCTAGAGTGATAAATGGTCAAGACAACATTTGATGGCTAGATGAGCTGAGTCATATATGAATAAATGTTGTTGATTGTCAAAGTTTTGTTACATTTATGGAGATGTATTGTCATTATGATGTTGCTATATTTGATTAGGGCTTTCCATTGATATCTTGGCTAAGAGAGAGGGATTTTGTCATTAAATTTTTATGGTTGATCCAGGAGGATCTGTCCATCCAATTACACAAGTGTTCTAAGTGTCATCATCTGTATTCATGGATGTCATTCAGTGTCATCGTTGCTTCAGTTTAGCTTCGACAAGTTAATAATGTTGGTTATGATCAGGTTGGTTAGGTAATGTTCATAAGTATGGTTTCATGGTGTTCAGTTGATGTGATGTTGTATCTAGTTGTTGACTTATGTCATTGACAGTTCCGCCAGGGTTTGGTCGATGACATGTGTTTTGTTATCCGACTTTGCAGGATTTATGATTGATATAGTCGATTGTGTAAAAGGATTCAAAGTTAAAGTACCTTGTCGACAACACAGTATTATCGTCATCGCCACAAGTGTTAGTTACAAAGATGTGATGGTCGTCGTCATGTAATGTTGACGAATGTCACACGAGACCACAAGGATGTACAAGGTTCGATCATCTGGTAAAGGCTTCAGTTTCACTGATCTCACTTTGCAGAGCTAGCATGGGTCTTGAAAAGTTAAAAGAAACTCTTTACCTAAGCCTAGACCTAAACCGTAACTCCTAATCTATCTTTTCATCATTCGTTTCCCTTAAGGATCCTATGTTCATAAACCTATTCCTAAATCCTAATGCATTTTTTCAAACCCTAAACCATACATTCATCCTATGCTAAAACCCTAGTCCTAACCAAAAACTATGTATTAAATACGTTAAACAAAGCCTAAAGTTCTAAAACCTAAGTCTTAAACCCTTTATACACCCCTTAGCCTTGTTTAACTATGTAAAACATTGTAAAATGTAACACACAACCCTAATCATATCCAAACTACATTGGAACCGGGTGCATGTGAACGGTTACAAGTTAGCCACTGCGTTTCATAAGCCATTGGTCACAACTGCAGAGATGACCATATTAGGGGACCACCACCATGTGAACACTGCATAGAAACCATCATAGGTCAAGGATAACTGTGTAGGGAATTGACAATGTTAGAACCACAACGGGTTGTTAGTCATGTGAACATCGTTGAAAAGTCGTTGAGGTTAGCAGTTACCACGCCATTGCCACAACCGATGGAGGACAGCATGGTCACATGAAAACCATCACCACAGACTACAACCATTGGGACCCAAATTGACGATATAACCGCTCTTCAAACAAGTGTTCACATGCGGTGTCATCACCCTCTACCTGGTTAGCTATCCACTAACATTTTTGGGCTTAATGTAAATTTTTGTTTTGGTTTTGTTATTAAATTTGGTTATCAATTAATACGAGGACCATGACATAATCCCTAGGTGCGAAAATCAACCCTAATTCAACCCTTCAAGTCAGCACATTCATGCCAAACTGAGCAAGAGTGGTTATGATGCATCTAACCACTATATAAAGGAGCATTTGTAGCCTTGTGAAGAGTTAGCAAGGATTAGGAGTGGTTTCCAGCTTTTGTATGTAGGTGCTGGAGGGATTGAGGCGATTTTGTTTCTAGTGTTCCTGATCATCTAGAGTCGGATTTGGAAACCATAACCGGCATTGGAAAGCTGTTTTAGAGAGATTTGTAATGACAGAGGTCATAATTTCCTGTGTTCAATTTCTGTCTGTCCAAATCACTGTGTAATTGACTTCTCTTCACATTCCTAATAAGAACAGTCACCCATCTTGAAAGCAAACCGAGAGACGTAGTCCACCAAGGACGAACTCCATAATCAATCTTGTTGTCTAGTATATCTGTGTAATCATTGTTTACAATTCTGTTTTGCATATTAATTATGGTTGATTAGCTATCGTAAAGTGTTCTTCTCCAACAGTTTTCCTCATTTTCCGTGCTTTTGGTTATCATTCAAATCACCAATGGCTAATTAATTCTACATCAATATTTAGTATATGGTCATTTCAAATCGTATAATTTGGTATTAGAGTAGGTTGCATTTGTAGAATGTGGCATTGAATGTTAACCAGGTCAAAGTCTCAACTAGGAGAAGGAATCCTTGAGTAGATTGATCGAGATATTGGAAAGCGACAAGTCGTTCAGAAATCAACCATGTCAAGACATGATGCAGGTGAAAACACTGAGACTAATATGAGTGAAGAATAGTTTTAGCAGGCATACTTAACTATGCAATAGATGTTGGGAGAGTTGTACAAAGACAAGAAGGCGAGAGATGCAGTTTCTTCTTCAAAGGCATCAAAGAAGGACAAAGCTAAAGAAAAGGAAGATAAGATACCTTCACCTCCAAAATCTCCAAAATCTCCATCATCCTCTTATTCTCCTTCTTCTTCCATTGCAGCATATGAAATGGATAAGAAACCTACAAAATCATCTCCTTTGAAATGTGATGTTAAATATGAGTTACCTATTTATGATGGTAAAATGAATCATAAAAAGTTAGATAACTCGATAAAGAAGTTAGAAGTGTATTGTCACACTTAGAACATTTCTAAAGATAAAACTAAAATTCAGTTAGCTACACTTAGAATGGGGGAACAAATTTAATCTCGTGGGAAAGAAAAACTCAGTTAGATGATAAGCGTACAGGAAAAGTTATCTATTCATGGTCTAGGTTTTTGAAAGCTCTTAGGAAATAGTTCTATCCTTTAGGATACATGGAGCATGCTGTTATTGATTGGTAGCATCTGAGGCAAGGTAAAGGGTGGAATTTTCAGGAGTTTACTCAAGAATTCAGGAAGAAATAATTGGTGCTTGGTATTTCATTGGATACATGTGAAACTTTTTTAAAATACATCGAGAGTTTACATTCATATTTGAGCATACATTATTAATGTTTAATCTTGATAATTTTGATGATGTGTGTGTTCAGGCCATACATATTGGATCAGGTGGTAGATCATTCATGTTTCCATATCAGTCATCCAAAGAGATGGAAACCAAAAAATCCAGAGGCAATAAGGGGAACATTTTGAAGTGAAATAAATCAACGATCATTAAGAAGGAAAGACCTACCTGTTCTCATTGCCAGAGAATGAGTCATGATGAATCAAATCTATGGAAACTCCATCCAGAACTTAAGCCCAAAATGTTCCTTAAGGCGAAGGATGAAAATAAGGCCATTGCAGCAGTCCACCAGGATCTAGGTTCAGATTTAGGTGATGAAAGGAGAATAACTGCCATGGTTATGACAGGTAAAAATTATGATACTCGTTCAAGTTCGAAAACTAATGTGTCTCCTTCAAACATAAATCCTTCACATAAGGATAAATGAGTTGAACTCTTCCACATAAGGATAACTTCTAAGCATAAAAATATTGACACAATGCTTGACAGTGGACCGCAAGAAAATTTAATATCTGAGCATATAGTTAATCAATTGGTATTGGAGACATAGAATCATCAAAGACCATACCCATTAGTTTGGATTAATAAATCAACTAAGATACATGTCACAAAGAAGTGTCGGCTAACATTTGCAATTACATCTAAGTACATTGATGAAGTGGAGTTAGATGTGGTCCCAGTAGACATATGTGTAGTTGTCTTAGGAAGTCCTTATCTTTATAATAGATATGCAGTGTTTTACAAAAGAGAACATGAATATCACCTAAAGAAAGAAGGAGTTGATTTTATTGTTATGGCATATAAATTCAAATCAAACTTGGATTTAACTGTTACAAATCAAGTTAAGTAGTTTATAAGTTCAAGTAAATATCTGCTCATGGTTATTAAGGAACAACATAAGGTTGATTGTTTGAGATGTGAGATTCAATTTATAGATCAATTGGTTAAGGTGGTTAATTCTTTTTCAAGAAGTCTTATTCATGAACACGATGAGAAATATGAGATGCATTTAATGTCCTATAAACATATTCTTAAAGATAGAATGAATATCAATACACTCATTCAACGGAATTATAGAAGCCTCATCATCAATAGTGTATTCCAGGGAATGGTACATGTGAGTATTCAGGGGTGCAAGTCAGTATTGGGGAAATTCAGTGTTACATTTCTTTGGTATTTCATCATCATTTCATGCTTTTAAAAGTAATGAAACCTCTCTTCAAGTGGAGAGGAAGTCTATATGTTTTCATGACAAAGAATTTTCAAAAGCAGATCTAAAGTTTCCTTACCATGGTTTGAAAGCGAATGCATTAAGTGAAAGTGTTAGTCAATTGAAATATCACTTAATAGACATAGTGATTCAAGTAAATCAACAATTACTTAGATACTTTCAGAATCAAACTAAGTTATAGTAGTCTTTACATCACAGTTGGGTGAGTTATGGGTAGCAAGTTCACTTAGTAATCAGTCAACAGGAAAGTAAATCAAGTCAAGTAATTGATATGAAATCAGAATCAAAGGAGTCTTCAAATATTTCAGTTATTCCGGAAAGTAGATTTTTAATACCCATCATATGTATTGAATAAATTTCTACAAATATTATTTTCAAAGATATTTTTGAATCACTAACTCATAATTCTTCATGGAAAGAATTCAATTGCCATGTTGATAACATGTTGTTTTCACATCATCGCAAGTTCTTCATATTGTGGATGGAAGAAATAGGTCACTGAATCGAAAGGTATCATGGTCAGCATCATCAAGGTCATCACTTGTAGGTGATTGATCAAATTTATTGGTACATCATCAAGCGAAGATGGAAAGAGAGGGAGTTCTACCCTCATCGACTAATTGTTTAGTCAAAACTTTTGTGGTCCAAAAGCTTTCTAGTGGCGAGGAATGACCCAGGAGGATCCATCGATCCAATTGCACAAGTGTTTGAAGTGTCATCATTAGTATTCATGGGTGTCGTTCAGTTTCATCGTCGCTTCAGTTGAGCTTCGACAGATCGATAGTGTTGGTTATGATGAGGTAGTTCAGGTAATGTTCGTCGTTATAGTTTCATGGCGTTCAATTGATGTGATGTCGTATCTCACTACTGAATTATGTCATCGACAGTTTCGCCAAGGTTTGGTGGACGACATGTGTTTTGTCATCAAACATTGCAGGATTTATGATTGATATAGTCGATTGTGTAAAAGGATTCAAAGTTAAAGTACCTCATCAATGACATAGTCTTATCGTCATCGCCACTAGTGTCAGTTAAAAAGATGCGATGTTCGTTGTTATTTAACGTTGACGATAGTTACACGAGACCAAAAAGATGTACAAGGGTTGATCATCTGGTAAAGGCTTCAGTTTCACCGATATCTCCTTGCAGAGCCAACATGGATCTTGAAAAGTTAAAAGAAAAACTCTTTACCTAAGCATGGACATAAACCTTATCTCCTAAGATATATTTTCATCATTTGTTTACCCTAAGAATCCTATGTTCATAAACCTAATGCCTAAATCCTAATGCACCTTTTGAAACCATAAACCATACATTCATCCTATGCTAAAACCCTAGTCCTAGCCAAAAACTATTTATTAAATACATTAAACAAAGCCTAAAGTTCTAAAACCTAAGTACTAAACCCTTTATACACCCCTCGGCCTTGTTTAACTATGTAAAACATTGTAAAATATAATACACAACCCTAACCGTAGCCAAACTACATTGGAACAGAGTGCATGTGAATGGTTACAGGTTATCTGTCAGGCTTCATAATCTGCTAGTCACAACCGTAGACATGACCATATCGGGGGACCGCCACCATGTGAACACTGCATAGAAACCATCAGAGGTTAATGATAACCATGCAGGGAATTGACAACGTCGGAACCACAATGGGTTGTTAGTGATGCGAAACAATGTTGAAAGGCCACCGAGGTTAGCGGTTATGGTGCCATTGCTACAACCACCGAAGGAGAGTATGGTCACATGACAACTATCACCGCAGACCGGAATTGCGGGGACCCAAAACCGCCGATATAATCGATCTCCAAACAGGTGTTCACATACGGTGTCATCACCCTCCTCCCGGATAGCTAACAACTAAAAGTTTTGGCCTTAATATAATGTTTTACTTGGGTTTTGTTATTAAATTTGGTTATCAATTAATACGAGGACCATGACATAAACCCTAGGTGGCAAAATCAACCCTAATCCAACCCTTCAAGTGAGCACATTCATGCCAAACAGAGTAAGTGTGGTTATGATGCATCTAACCACTTTATAAAGGAGCATTTGCAGCCTTGTGAAGAGTTAGTGAGGATTAAGAGTGGGTTTCAGCTTTTGTATGCAAGTTCTGGAGGGAGAAAGGTGATTTTGTTTTTAGTGTTTCGGTAGCATCTATAGTTGGATTTGGAAATCGTAAGTGGTGTTGGAAAGCTGGTTCAGAGAGATTTTGATGAGAGAGGCCAAAAATGTCTATGTGCAAGTTTAGTCTGTCCAAATCACCATGTAATCGATTTCTTCTTCTCATTCCTAATAAAAATGGTCACCCATCTTGGAAGGAGACCCAGAGATGTATTCTATGAGTGATGAACTCCATAATCAATCTTGTTGTCTGGTATATCTATGTATTCATTGTTTACACTTCTTTTTTTTTCATCTTAATTATGGTTTATCATTTGTCATAAAGTGTTCTACTCCATCAGATTTCCTCGTTTTTCATGCTTTCGATTATCATTCAAATCACTAATGGTTAATCAATTCTACATCAATATTTAGTATATGGTCATTTCAGATCAATGGTTCGTGGAAATTTATCTTGTAGTGGGCTTGAGTATGACTTGTCAGCAGAGACTTTTGATCAATTGAATATTGATGACTTGGTTATTGCAGAGAGATTTTTTTGGTCAGTTGTGCATAGGAGATTGTATGGTAAGATTTGTTTTTAGTAATTGAGCATAGTCTTATGTGTGGGTCTAGTTTGAAAATTGTATGAAACGTGTCCTATAGTGTTTGGGTTTTGAATTAGATGAATCTAGTGTGAAATATTTTGAAATATGGTCCATAAAGGATCTGAGGGATGGAGCCTTTAGTAACGGAGTGGTAGCTTCCTTCCGATGGTGGCAAAAGAACTTGCTTAGGGAGTAGTAGCTTCCTTCTAGTGTAGATGGAGAAATAATAGAAGGTGGTTGCCTCCAGTAGGTAGGATTTTGTGCACAAGTAGATGTTTGTGCAAGTCCAAGATGTAAAATATGATTTTCTAAGAAGATGAAGAAGGCAACAGTGGTATATTTTCCTAGTTGGATTTTCCACCTAATATCTTGTGTCTCTATGTGATGATGATGTGTTGTTCTCTTATGTTACACTATTTTATGATTCTTATGTATAGATTTGATGTCATTATTTTAACATTATAAAGAATATTGAAAACAATTAAAGTTGAATTAGTAAGAAATATTGATTCACCCTGCCCCGCTCATTATTTCTAACAATTCTTAGAACCCATTCCCAGTAGACAATAGGTGATCAAAAAAATTATTAAGCACAACCCTTCCTTGGTAAAACTAGAACAAAATGAGGCTATTCTTGAATAAATCTCTTTTGAAGAAGTGGAAGCAATAATTAGAGAAATTGTAGATCGAAAGTGGAGTCCAGAAAAAACTTTTCTATTGTAAGATTTTGATCATTTTTATACAAATTTTGATGATATTATTTTACCTAAATTTTGAAAATAATATATTTGCTCACTTGTACATAGAGAAGAAATATATAGATGTAATCTTTCATGATTTTGAAATTTTAATTATATATAAAGCCACAACCTCCATTTATAACATAAATAAAAATTACAAATTAACATAGATTTAATTATATAAGTTAAAATAATAACTTATATTAATAATTATTATATTCTAAAAATTCAATATTTACCCTAAATATGTTGGGAATAATGCTTAATTAGTTATGTAAATTTCTATTTAGTGTTCTGTGCAAAATTAAGGCAGCAAATTGTTAGTTGTAGTAGTGCTGGAAATTAGTTGTGATGTTAGTAGATTTGTTTCAGAGTATATTTTAGTAATAGTTTTACTATATAAGAATGTAGTTAATAGCTAAATTAATATATGAGATTTGCAACATTTTTTAGCTCACACAGTAAATGTGTTTCTTAATTGTTTTATTTTTTTTATATGTATTTTTCTTCATAGAACTATTGCCTTCTCAATTGGCTTGAAATAATTCATTTCATATTCTACAAGTGGTATCGGAGCAGGTAAAATTATTTTGGGTTAAAGTTGTATTGTTAGAATTTCGCCAAAGTTAATCATGTCGAATTCTAACCAGATGCTAGTTCCAGAATTTGATGGCAATTATTATGATTATTGGTGCATTAAGATGCTAACCTTTTTTATTGGAAAAGATTTTTGGGAGATTGTTGAATAAGGATATGAGGAGCCAGCTGATTGGAATGCTCTTACAGCTAATGAAAGAACAACAAGAAAGGAAGCAAGGAAGAAGAATGCTCAAGATTTGTTTCACATTCAGATAGCTCTTGATAAGAGCTTATTTCCAAGAATATCAGGAGCAAAAACCGCCAAAGCTGCCTGGGAGACTCTACAAGAAGCTTACCAAGGTAGTGATCAAGTTAAGGTAGTCAAGCTTCGGACATTGAAGAGAGAGTTTGAGAATTCGAAGATGCAAGAAGTTGAAAGTATCAGTGACTATTGTGTGAGAGTCAAAGATGTGGTCAATAAAATGGATACAGTTGGAGAAGCTGTAGGTAATGAAGTTTTAATTAAAAAAGTATTGAGTTGTTTAACACATAGATGGAATCGTGTTCCAATAATCATGGAAGAAAGTAAGGATTTTGACAAAACTACAGTTTGATGAATTGGTTGGATCTTTGATGTCTCATGAAGAAAGATTGAAGGAAAGTTTTGAAGCTGTAGAGAAAGCTTTTTCCTCTAAATTACAAATTACAAAGAATGAATATGCAAGTAGTAGTAGTACCAAAAGCCATTAAGGTCAAAGTAAATGGCAAAGCCAAAATTATTCAAGAGGTAGAGGAAGAGGTGGCTCAAGTGGAAGAGGTAGTTTCAGAGGAAGAGGTGGAGGTAGATTTGATAAGAGAAATGTTAAATGTTACCATTGTAATAGGTATGGTCACTTTGAAAGAGAATGCAGATTGAAAGAAGGTAAAAATGCTAATTATGCTCAAGAAAATGGTGAGTATCCTCCAAATCACTTATTTTTATCTTATGCCAAAGGTGAAAATACTACTAAAGATGTTTGGTACCTAGATTCTGGATGCTCTAACCATATGACAGGGAATGAGAAGTTGTTTTCAGCAAAGGATGGAAGTTTCAAATCCAAGATCCAGGTTGGTGATGATAAATCATTGGCGGTTTCTTCCAAAGGAGCTATGGAGGTCCAAACAAAAGAAGGTATAAAGAGTATTCATGACATTTATTATACTCCACAATTGAAGCATAATTCGTTGAGCTTTGGGCAGCGCTGTGAGAAAAATTATAAAGTAGTCTTTGAAAATAAGACATGTACTATCTATGATAAGAATAAGGAAAATAGGGTGATCATGCTTGTCCCTATGACAAGAAATAGGATGTTTCCCTTGAGGTTTGATGAACATAACAACAATCTTGCTAATATGGCTTATGAGGATTCAAGTTGGTTATGGCATCTCAGGTATGGGCATTTAAATTTTCAAATTTTGAAGTTTCTAACCTCACATGCATTAGTTTCTGGTTTGCCCAAGGTAGAAGAGCATAAGGAGGTTTGTGAAGGATGTGCTAAAGGAAAGCATGCAAGGGAAAGGTTTCCAAAGCGAAGTGCATGGAGAGCTCATTACCCACTTCAGCTTGTTCATTCAGACATATGTGGTCCCATGCAGACTAAGAGTTTGGGTAAGTAATCATATTTCATCACTTTTATTGATGATTACTCACGAAATTGTTGGGTATATTTTTTGAAGGCCAAAAGGGAAGCCCTGGATACAGTCAAGAAGTTCAAAGCCCTTGTAGAAAATGAGAGAGGGTGCAATATCAAATGTTTGCGGACTGACCGTGGGGGAGAATTCTGCTGAAACGCTTTCCAGAGTTATTGTGATATGAATGGAATTAGGAGGCAGCATACTACAACATACACACCCCAGCAGAATGGCATAGCTGAAAGAAAAAATCGTACTGTGGTTGAAATGGCAAGATGCATGCTACAAACTAAGGGATTGAGCAACACTTATTGGGGAGATGCAGTTGCTACAACAGCATACATCCTGAACCGTAGGCCCACCAGTGCACTGAAAAATATGACTCCTTATGAAGCATGGTATGGAAAAAGGCGTAATGTTAATCATTTCAAAGTTTTTGGTTGTTTGGATTATGCGCATGTACCTGATCAGAATAGAAAAAAGTTAGATGCAAAGAGTGAGTTATGTATTTTTATTGGGTATAGTGAGACAAGCAAGGCTTATAAATTGTATAATCCTATAACTAACAAGCTTATTGTGTCAAGAGATGTAATTTTTTATGAAGGGGGAGTTTATGGTCATCGAAAAGGCCATGTTGAGAAGAGAAAATCTGTTTTGAATGATGATATAATTGTTGATAATGATCATGAGAAGCCAACTAATGTTTCTGTAACTAGTGGCTTAACTCCACCAAGTAGCCCTTCATCAATTTATTCAACATCAAGTTCAAGTCCAACTTCTTCTCCAACTTATACAAGGAAGGTAAGAAGATTGAGTGATATTTATGAAAGGAGTGAAAATCAAGCACATGAAGAAAGCCCAAGAGGTGAGATAGTCAATTTTGATTTATTAGCCAAGGCTGAATTTGAACCATCATGTTTTGAAGATGCATGTACTAATGAGGTTTGGATGCAAGCCATGCAAGAAGAGATGGATTCCATTCAAAGGAATGACACTTGGAAGTTGACAGAGCTTCCACATGACAAGAAAAAGATTGGCACCAAATGGGTCTATAACACTAAATTTAACAGTGATGGGAGTGTTGAAAGACACAAAGAAAGATTAGTTGCTAAAGGATTCACATAGAAGTATGGAATTGATTATGAAGAGACATTTGCATAGGTAGCAAGACAGGAGACCATTAGAATGTTGATTTCATTATCAGCTCATAAAAAGTGGAGCATACATCATATGGATGTGAAAAGTACCTTCTTGAATGGGTACCTAGAAGAGGAAGTATATGTGGAGAAGCCACAAGGTTTTGAAGTGGAAGGAAAGGAGAATAATGTCTACAAGTTGAAGAAGGCTTTGTATGGCCTTAAGCAAGCACCAAGAGCATGGTATGCAAGGATTTATGGATACTTTTAGGAAAATGGCTTCAAGAGAAGTAAGAATGATCCTACCCTTTACTACAAACAAGAAGGTATTGATATTTTAATCATAAGTTTGTATGTTGATGATCTATTGTATATGGGTAGTAGTTCTAAGATGAATGATATATTCAAAGCTGCTATGATGAATGAATTTGAGATGAAATATCTAGGCATCATGAAATATTTTCTAGGAATGGAGGTTTATCAATGTAAGGATGAGATTTTCATTTGTCAGACAAAGTATGCATAGGATATGATAAATAAATTTGATATGCTTGATTGTCATCCATCCCCTACTCCAAGTGCTCATGGAGAGGTGTTATGTAGAGATGATGGTGCTGATTTAGTTGATGAGAAAACTTACAGAAGTATTGTGGGGAGCTTGATATTTCTAACCCACACAAGGCCTGATATTACATATTCAGTTTCACTTGTTTCAAGGTATATGAAAAATCCATCTGAAATATATATGAAAGCAGCCAAGAGGATTTTAAGGTATGTGAAAGGCACTCTAAATTTTGGTATTCATTACTACTCTTCTGAAAAGTTCAATCTTGTTGGATTTAGTGATTTAGATTGGGGAGGTAGTCTTGATGACCGTAAGTCCACATCTGGAAATTGTTTCTCTTTTGGTTCTGGTTTGATTACATGGAGCTCAAAAAAAACAAAGCATTGTTGCCCTCTCATCCATAGAAGCGGAGTATGTTGCAGTTACCTCAGCAGGTACACAAGCTCTTTGTGTCAGAAAAATTTTGGAAGAAATTGGAGAAAAACAAGTTCAACCTACAGTGATTTATTGTGATAAGCATTTTGACCTGAAATATCACTTCATTAGAGATTTGGTGCACAAGAAGGATATTGAATTGAAGCATATAGATACTCAGCATCAACTAACAGATATCTTCACCAAAGCAGTTGCAAAATATCAACTTTTAGCACTACGAGATAAGATAGTAAATCCTCATTAATCATTAAGGGGGAGTGTTGGGAATAATGCTTAATTAGTTATGTAAATTTATATTTAGTGTTCTGTGCAAAATTAAGGCAGCAAATTGTTAGCTGTAGTAGTGCTGTAAATTAGCTGTCATGTCAGTAGATTTGTTTCAAAGTAGATTTTAGTAATAGTTTTACTATATAAGAATGTAGTTAATAGCTAAATTAGTATATGAGATTTGGGAAATTAGGCGTCATGTCGGTAGATTTGTTTCAGAGTAGATTTTAGTAATAGTGTTACTATATAAGAATGTAGTTAATAGCTAAATTAATATATGAGATTTGCATCATTTTTTAGCTCACACAGTAACTGTGTTTCTTAATTGTTTTATTTCTTTTTATATGTATTTTTCTTCATAGTACTGTTGGCTTCTCAATTGGCTTGAAATAATTCATTTCATATTCTACAAAATAGTCTATTTATCTATAATAATAGAAATTTATATAAATGAAAAAAATATTATTAATAGCTAACCATTTTAATTGTCATGCTTATTGTATTATTTGAAAAAATGATATATTGTTGAAGTGTGATTATGGTTTTTAGTTATTTTAAACATTTTGTATTTAAGACGTGTCAAAGTCAATGCCATGTATCTGAGTCATGCCACAAAGTTTATATCATAAGGATCAAATATGTAGAAAATGATGATCACGACTGCCTGAAACAGAAGAGAAATACGCTGATTAAGAAGTGCACAGGTATCGCTTAATTATAGAAGTTTACGTTGTTTCCTCAAAGCAATGAATATTTTCCATCCAAAATTCTTTTGACAAATTCTGTCGAATTCAAGTCATTGGCAGTCTAATGACTTGTGAGGGCAGCAGATTTCAGCTGGATCTGAAAATCCGGATGAAGATAAATATGGAAACCTAGTCTTTAAACAATAGCCAACAAAAGATTCATAACAGTGAAATCAACCTTTATTAGCGAAGTCCACCAACAATAATTTAATGTGCAGGTCTTCAACCGAGAAGCCAAACGCAATAACACCAGCTCTTCAGCTAGCCAGTCACTGTTAATATCCGATATTGTTTTCTGAGAACGAGGGATGTGCATGCTCAAGCGTACTCAAGTCGCGATAAATATTGTCAACTGTCATTTCCATTGCCTTAAGCCGAGTAATCAAATTGGCATTCTCTTATTCCAGACATCTGCGACAGCTGCCTGGGCTCAATTTTTTACTGTCCTCCTCATGATTATTGTTATCAAAAAGCCGTGGGTTGGGATTAGGGCTACCATTAATGACGTGAGATGTGAAAGTGTGATATAGCTCGGGCCTATGATGTGGGCTAGGGTTAGGATTAATAGTTGGAGTAGTGGGAATGTAATCACATGGGTAGTCTAGTCCGAGAGCGAAATAAGAGCTATAGTTAGTGTTAATGGTTGGAGTAGTGGGAATGTAATCGCCTGGGTAGTTTGGCCCAGGAGTGAAATGCGAGCTACGGTTAGGGTTAGGGTTAACGAGAGTAGCGATGGCAGTGTAATCGCGTGGAGTATCGAATGCGATACCGCCATTATTACTTGGCGGCACGAGGAATGAAGTCCTATTGCGGGGAGCAGGTGGCTGATACGGATAATTACTCCTCGCGTTCTCTATGCAAACCATTGGATCTCCTCGCATATTATTAGATTTCTTCCTCCTCTTCAATTTCGGATTACTCCGCTCGAAATAATGGCGTGAATTATTGGGAGGGATTCCGCCTCTGGGATTTGGTTGCCGATGATAATGGTCAGAATAATTGAATGGAAAACCGCCTCTTGTGTTTGGGTGCCGATGACATTTGCGAGAACAATGGGGAGGAAAACTGCCTCTGGTATTTTGCTGCGGATGAGAATGATATTGGCGGGTGTTATAATCCATGGGCGGAGACATTTGACAGCCTTGATGCCTGCCGATTCCAATGAAGTGTAGATAGCATTTTTGAAGTAATCAAAGAGAATGTGAAAAGACTCTTGAAGGAATAACGGCCGGAATTTTGAAATGAGACAGAGGAAATTCACAGTTAGATTCTCGATGGAGTAGGTTACTGCTTAGAATTTATTAGGCCGATAGGGTTTCCTTTGAAAGAGACTTTCATCCTTCTTTTGTTTCTGAGGCTCACATGTGGCGGTCCACATTCAGCTGGAAATTGTTCAAGTATTTCTGTTATGGTCTTCATCCTTCAGGCAGAAGGGTAGGCATTTTTGTTATAGGTGCCTAGCGGAGATCGATATCCTTGGCTTCTACTATCATTCCCGCCTGTCTATCTTGCCTGTCTATCGCTGTCAATTGTCGTATGTGTCTCGTCGAGGTCGAGAAGAGTCCCAAGCATGTGGCATCTTGTGCCATGCCTATGCTTCCTGGTAATTTATTGCTTTCGCTCTTTTCCCTTTGGTTTCCTCCAATCCCCAAGTTGTTAAATGCTGCTGCAGGATATCAATTTGAAGGATGTTGATTTTGGGGTTTAACTATCAGGCTTGAAGATAAAGATTGATACTCCGATGGCGATAAAGGCAAAGGAAATTTATTGCTTTCGCCCTTTTCCCTTTGGTTCCCTCCAATCCCCAAGCTGTTAAATTCCTTGAGAGCCCACATATGCCTAGCCATTGTAGTTTATATATTAATATCCACCCGAAGGAAGTCTTGGAGAGTGGATATCAGCCATCGGAGGGAAAATGGTGAACCAGTATTCCACCAAAAACTCTTTCAAAAGCCTGGTTGTGAGCACCATGATGAGTCGGCTAAATATGCGCAATGCTTTTCTGGACACCAATACCTTCCTATCCAACTCGTATGATCGCATCATCCTCGATGAGAGCAAGAGCCCATTGGAGAGAGAGGAGGGAAGCTCGAGAAGAATATGGTTGAGATTATATCCAGCGGGGACACTGATAAACTGGAGGCGAACGCCGTCCAGGTCGTCACCATTGGGGACCACCAGGCTTGCGTGGGGTTCCACGAGGACCCAGAGCCCGACTACTGCGTTTGGGAATGGCACACCGCGTATGTGAATGGCACAGTCACATCATGCTCTATGATGAGGAGAAGGGCAACTGAGTTCAAGTGCAGAGCGGCTAAACCCCATGAGAAGAAAGACAAGGAGAACGAGGCCTCCAATGGAACTGTGGGCTTAGGAGGGTTTATTGATACCGTCAATGAGATGAACGCTCGAATTTTGTGCAGAAATATTTGCGCGGGGTCCTTCAAGTGAAGCTGCTCGGTGGTTAATCACCGGGGTTTTTTGGCTTAGGGTTTATGTGAACTTACTCGTAAGAAGCCCCCCCTTTAAAACAAAAAAATAATGTGCATTGCTTGGTTCTGGTAAGTCGGCTAATGCTTTATTACTTTGGGAAAAGTATTTTCTGTAATAACTCATGGGTGGTAGTTGCAATATGAAGTCTTGAATTACTTTTGAGATAATTGCAATATTTAAAGGGGATTTGTGCTTGTAAATCAGAAATGTCATGTGCTTTGGTTTGTTTCAGATGTGGAAATTATTCAGTTTTTTCTGATGGTCCCAAACAGTTCTTTAGGGTTTCCATGCCCTGTGCATGTTGTTGTTGGACACGGTAATTGCATCCAATTCTGCAAAAAATGTTGTTCTTTATGAAATATAAAGGACCTTTTATTTGTGTGAAATCCAGGTATTGTAACAGCTGCTCTGATAAAATTTAAATATATTGTTTTTAAATTGCATGGTTGGTGGTCTGGATGCTATAATATGTATTCACTATACCAAACTCTATAGCTATGCTGTCATATGCAGAGAGCAGCTGAAAGATTTCCATAAATTACATATTATATAGGGATTTCGGCATGCTTCTTCTGTTAAGAGAAGATTATGGACAATAATTCATTTATTATCTCCATTGTAGTTTCTTTATGTTGCTTCTTTAAAAAATAGTTGGAACCTATATTGTCTTAATCAAGATGTATTATTCCTTATTAAATTTGTTATTGCATATAGATAAGGGAGGTGCTCTAGGCCCATATCTTATTTTGCTATTGCAGATAGAGAAATGAGGTAATCTAGGCCTATCTCGTGATAATGTGATGGTATTTTAATAAAATGAAAAATAGAAACATATCTTGGCAGGGATTAATTATTTATTTTACTTATCATATTTGAATAACAATAAACTAATCTAGGCCGGTCTAGGGATGGTGTGATGGTATTTTAATAAGATGAATTACAGAGCCATATCTTGGTAGGGATGAATTAGTTATTTTACTTCATATTTAAATAATAATAAACTAACATAGATCCTCTTAAACAGGGGTGTATATTTGAATAACAATCAAGGTGTATATTTAAATAACAATTATAAGTAAACTAGCATAGATCAATGTTAGCCCGGCAGGATATATTGTGTTATTAGTTGTGGAGAGGTAGGAATCTCAAGTTTTTGATCCTTAATAAATTTTGTATTATTTGTTGAGAGGTATGCATTTCAAATTTTTTATCCTTAATAAATTAATTTAACATTGATTTATTGGTTAGTTTTTCTCAAGGATAAAAAAAAAGCCTTGTTCAATATAAAATAATATATGCTAAAATTCAATTTGAGATGGTTCAGCATAAAATTTTATATACAAAAATTCAATTCGATATTTTTCCATGCAGCTTTAGGTGCAGTTTACTTTGCAGTTTTACAATGTAAAACTATTTTTTTGGGTGGGTATTTCCTAATGTAAAGTTGATTCCAGAGGGAGTTCTTGACGTTTGTTGTTTATTTTTGTAATAACAATTATGTTTGTCTCTGTTTATGTTGAATTGAGAAAATATCCTTCTCTGAGCTACGAGAAATATCTGGACTTGAGTTACGAACTTACCTTCTAAATCCAGGATGCAAAATTTCGCTGATGAACTCGTATTTTATCTTGGAAGGTTTGATGGCTTATACCGTCAGTTTGGTTGAAACATATAAATAGCCCATTTTCCATGCATTGTGTGGTGATCTGACAAATAAAAGAATTTGTCATTTTGTTTCTTAGCTATAGAAATGATCTCATGCAATAAAACTTTGATTTAGAAGTCATTTTTCCAGATTCAAATAGAAGTGTTCATCTTTTATTTATTTAGGAGTGTATATATTAATGGGAAGGACTATCGTGTGTACATGCTTATGGTCATATGTACCATATTTATTTTCCAAATACTCACTTTCCATGAGATGCATTTGATAATAAGTTGGTACCAACTTTAGTGCCATGTCAGCTGAGTTGTGGTCTCATTGTAAAAATGTGGGAGTTTACTATTGCTAGCCCAGGTTGGGCTCCGAGGAAAAATAAGAGAATTCTCAGCCATATACCCAGAAGTGCAGTTCTGATATGAATAGATTTTAGCAACAGATTGGGGAAATCAGTCCCTGACTTGGCCAAAAAAATAAGGGTGTTATGGTAAGGAGAAAAGAAAAATTTAACCCCACAATCATATCATCTAAATTTAAATTAAAGCACTGGCCTGACAATGGTATCATAACAGAATAGAAATCATGATCAGGTCTTACTTCTAGCATTATTTTCCTTCCAAAATTTAACTCACTTCTTTTGTGGACCCCAAGGTTCATCATTCAAATTCACAAAGCTACTTTGAATCTACTGAGGGTTAAAATGGAACTATTTTTTATTTTTGTGTGTGCCTGTGTAATTGAAGCTGAACATAATTGCAAGGGTCATCTTTATTCTTCCCTGGAATTTACTATAGGTGCTGCGCTTTCTGTTATACATAATAGGTTGTTTCCCTGAAAGGTTTCCCATGCTGAATAGGATCTATGTTGTGCACAAATTCAAATCTAAGGTTCCATAGATCAAAATTTAATGCACTCCAAGTGCTATGCTTTTTCTGATTTTGATGCCCAGCTGACTTATCTTAGGATTTATGTGTGCAATGTAATTCTAGGGTTCTATACATTGCAGTTTATGCTCCACGTGCTTTGCAATTTCTGTGCCTCCCAGAATATTACATTCTTGATTCTCTACACTCTGACCTTGTTGCTTTGGACACCCATTAACGACAACAACAATGACAATCGTAGAAGAAAAGTATTATGAAGTTGAGGTTGAAAATGCATAGGACGAATCGGATTCTGATGTTGGGGGAGATAAAGACAACCAACAAGTAAAGGGCAAGGGATTGAGGTGTGTTGATGTAGACAACAATGGATTGGATAAGGCACAAGAAAGGCTCATAGAAGCTCTGCCTCCAAAGTTGTCTGGAAGGAGCAAGGCCTTGATGAAACATATAATTTGTTTATCACAAGAGGATGATCCATCTGAATTAATCATGAAGTGGGTGAGAATAATGAAGCCCAAAAGAGTAGATTGGCTTGCAATCCTCAAACAGATGGAGGAAAAGAACCTCAACCATCCCCTCTTCTTCAAGGTCAGTGGCTTTTCAATTATTATAGATGTGATTCTTAAATATAGATGGACTGAGTAAGTTATTAACCAAGTTGATCTATATGACATTTTCTTTTCAGTCCACTAATGCCTTAACTGCTCTACAATTTATGCCATACGAAGCTTCTTGGCAGTGTTATCAGACTCTTCGCAGTCCAAGTGGAGTCGCGAGTTTGACTATGTTTTAAGAGGAAACAGAGTCTAATTATCTGAATCTGAATCAATCCCGACTTATTCTTTAAATTTTAACTCATAAATATCACCCAAACTCACTGTTACCACTCAAATTATCACCTAGGAGGAAAAGTCCTAACCTCAATGGGACAACCTAGACGCATAATAGGCAAGCCACTCACTGTCACCTTGAAGGCCTTGCCCTACCAAGGAGACTGCCTATCCCAGGGGCAATCCGCATGATCAATTTAAACTTAGATTGTTGGGAGAGAAATTAGAAAATACTAGCATGAATTGACTACTCTTATGCTTAACTCAATCAAATCGATTCATTCGTCAAAGATGTGAGAATTTGCAAGTAAGTTGTTGAATTAATCCCAAAAGTAGAAGTGAATGTCACATTATCCTTTTTATGCTATTAGTAATGTTGAGATCAAGTTTGAAATACCCCGAAGTGAATGCCTAAATGGTTACAAACAAGTAGATTATTGTTGAGAACAAGTGTGAAGTAATCCCAAAGTGATGCTTAAATGATTACAAAATGTAGATTAATGTTGAGAACAATTGTGAAGCATCCCAAGTGATGCATAATTTGTTATAAAATTAGATTGATTCGAGTCACAAGGTAATGCTGAATCTAAAACCCCTGTTTAGATAGAAGCCATTCACATATGGAAAGTGCAATAAGTAATCCATAAAGTCCAATTTTATATACCATTCAAAAATTGCACTGAAGACCATAAGCATAATGTTATTCAGATTTTGTGATAAATCATTTTTGCTTCACTTATTACTCGTTAAGAGAGTGATCTTATTCAAAAAAATGCAACGAATTTGAGTCATATCCAATATATCTAGAACGAGTGGGTATTGACACACTCAAATAGCGCTTATCAAAGTGTTAGGTTGTAAGTAGTTGTGGTTATAAATTTGAAACATTGTCTTAGTACGTGTGTATGATCAAAATATAAGCAATGAGATAATATTTCAAAGTATGGCATATATCAGTGTTATCATAAGAAATAGTGATTGCAAATGAATGAAAACAAAAAAAACTAAAATGCTATACAAATAATTCCAATTGAAGTATTACTCTCTTGATTGTGCCTTAAACTGAATCTACCCTTAAATAGTATAGCCTTAAGAAAATATTCCAACCATTAAACTGTCAACTGAAAATTTTGAATGAAGTCATTTAGCCCACTCCTTGTAATTCGTCTCAAACTAAAAACATCCATTCCTTTTTTAGCAATATTAAACCGGATCTCATATAATCGTTGCAAGTTCAAGTGTTGTGATATGCTAAAGCAAGGTATAGAATTATTGCCAGTATTTAAGATATTTGCCATTAGGAAAACCTAAACCCTAACATCCTCTTATTGGAGCAAGACTGACCTTCTTCAAAGCTTATATCAGTAGGAAAAACGATGGTAATCCTTGCAAAAAACGTAGTCATCGATAAAAGAGACATAGAGCGAAAACCTCACATTGAATTTGCCATTTAATTGCATTCTCCCAAATGTTTTTCAACTAATCTTGTAGAGGAACTAGCACAACTCCAACCGTGACTTTAGCAAGTAAATCCTCTTTTCTATTTATAACATTCAAATTAAAACCTGATTAATAAAATAATATTTCTTTACAAAAGACCCTGGTATCCTCCTTTTTTCCCATTGAGTGAATAAAATAGGCCCACAATGCTACTTGTCATCTCCATAAGGAAATAGCTGCCTCTAAGTTTGTAGAGAAGACCTCAACATTGTGTCCTTATCCCAACACACCTCAAAAGGTGACATATGCCTTTAAATATGTGACAATGGATTAAATAATGTGTCCTCTTTAGTTGGTGGTCTACACTCATATAAGCTATATTCTTCTCTTCTTGAAGCTTTCTAGTTTTGTCTCTCAACATTCTCATAGATGTTTTCTTCCATATTGTTGGATATAATTTCAGGTGTAATTTCTAGCCTTATTTCTTAGTGTGCCCATAAACTTTAAATCAACACTGCAATGATTGGAGGACCACCATCCAATGTTGCTATTGCACTTGTATGGTTGGGAGGTAGAGTAGCATTTATGGGTAAACTAGGTGATGATACCACTGGTTATGAAATGGTTCTCACAATGAACAAGCAACATGTTCAAACTCGTGGTGTTAAATTTCATCCTTATGCATCCAAAACAGTTTCCTACATGAAGGTAACCCGTCAGAAAGGAAAATTAGGAATGGAATGTGTCAAACCATGTGTAAAAGATGGTTTTCACATTTCTGATATTAACATCGACATACTGAAAGAGGTATTCTTATAGTCATCCACACAAAATGTATACTTTTAACTTCTTTTTTCGCAACATTTTCGTTATCTCATGTGCTTGATTAGTTTCCCCTTTTATATATTTGACCTTTCCCATTTTTTATATTTTTTTGGTTTGGTCCAATTTTTCGATCATCTTACAGAAGTAGACTGCTTTGTAATCACTATGTGCTGAAAACCACAGGCTGGAGTTAAATGCTCTTTATCTGTGACTAAATATTTGAACTTTTCACGTAGGCCAAGATGTTTCATTTCAATTCCATAGTTCTTCTGGAACAATCCATGCATGCCACTCTTCTTGCTGCAATCAAAATGTCAAAAGAATTTGGGGGACTTATATTTTTTCATGTAAACCTCCCTTTTCCACTTTGGAGGTCTCGAGATGAGACAAGGAAACTTATCCAGAGTGCATGGAATGAAGCAAATGTCATTGAGGTAACCATGCAAGAATTGGAATTTTTTATTGGTATGTGTTTTGTTACTCTGTTTCCACAAACTAAAACAGGACTACGAATGTTTTCTGTTTCACATGGATACATATCTTATACAAAAATATAGACATCTAATAATATTTCATAAGCTAGGGCATTGCATTCAACCCTTATCTGACACCCAATTTTTTTAGGCACAGGACCAATCCAAAATGTTCTATGTTGTTTGTTCCTCATTTGGTTCTCTCTAGGACTGCAGAGTTACATAAACTGTGCATTGTGAGAGCAACATCCCCAAAAGAAGAAGCCACTTCAAATACACCACTCACAGAGGTTCAAGAGGCTCCTCAAAAGCGTAAAATGAAAGGTAGTTGTTTTCTTGCATAAATGTTTCCTTTACTTGTGAGGAAAGTAGGAGTACGACTAGTCGTTTCAAGTATTCTGTTTTTCTCCATGAGCGCATTGTAGGTTTTTTTTTCTTTTGTTGTAGTCATTGTCAAGACCTTGTGGGATGCTGCAATGAATCGCTACATGCCTTTGTTACCCTTGACCTTATTCATTCGGAATAGTAGGTAATGTTATTTCAAGTTCAAAGAAGACATCCCCTGTTATCAAGAGGATTGTGAGGAGAAGAAAAAGTGAAGAGAAAACAACTTTAGCAGACATTAGTGGGAGAAATGTGCCTAAGAGGAGTAGGAGAAAGAAAATCGCTGAAAATAAAGAAGAAGAAAGTATGGAGTTGGAAGCAGATGGTGAGGAGGATGATCATAACTTTGAATATGGTTGGCCTCCTTTGGTATGCTGTTTTGGCTTGGCACAGAATGAGTTTATTCCTACTGTTAGGGTATCAGACAGACAAATGGATGACGATAAGTCTTCTACATGGAACGGCTTGCAATGGAGTCCTCTAGAATTTGTCAGGGCACTGGGAGGACCACCATCCAATGTTGCTATTGTACTTGTAAGGTTGGGAGGTAGAGTAGCATTTATGGGTAAAGTAGGTGATGATCCCACTGGTTATCAAATTGTTCTCACAATGAACAAGGAACATGTCCAAACTCGTGGTGCTAAATTTGTTCCTTATGCATCCACAACAGTTTCCTACATGAAGGTAACCCATCGGGAAGGAAAATTAGGAATGGAATGTGTCAAACCATGTGCAGAAGATGGTTTTCACATTTCTGATATTAACATCGACATACTGAAAGAGGTATTCTTATAGTCATCCACACAAAATGTATACTTCTAACTTATTATTTTTTTGCAACATTTTCCTTATCTCATGTGCTTGATTAGTTTCCCCTTTTATATATTTGACCTTTCCCATTTTTTATATTTTTTTGGTTTGGTCCAATTTTTCGATCATCTTACAGAAGTAGTCTGCTTTGTAATCACTATGTGCTGAAAACCACAGGCTGGAGTTAAATGCTATTTGTCTGTGACTGAATATTTAAACTTTTCATGCATGCTGGGATGTTTCATTTCAATTCCATGGTTCTTCTTGAAGAATCCATGCATGCCACTCTTCTTTCTACAATCAAAATGTCAAAAGCATTTGGACGAGTTATATTTTTTTATGTAAACCCCCCTTTGCCACTTTGGAGGTCTCGAGATTAGACAAGGAAACTTATCCAGAGTGCATGGAACGAGGCAAATGTCATTGAGGTAACCATGCAAGAATTGGAATTTTTGATTGATGAGGATTTTTTTGAGAAAAAGAGGAATTACAGGCCTCAATACTATGCACATTCCTATGAACAGTCAGTCGGAGAAGGAAAAAGGCAACGACGACGGAGGTGTTATCGTTACACAAGAGAGGAAATTGCGTCGTTATGGCACGATAACATGAAGATTTGTTTTGTCACTAATGGCACCTTCCGCATACACTACTACACACCTACATTTGAGGGTGCAGTAAGAGGAACATAAGATGTTTTGGTCACGCCATTCACGTGTGATAGGACTGGTTCGGTGATGCTATTGTAGTAGGTAGTAATTGAATGCAGTCACATTGCTCAAGGATCTATCTGAAGAGTTCTTATACTTCTAATAGAAGAATGATATGTCGATGCAGAGTTCAACATTGATAGTAACTGTGTATGTCTTGCAGGCATTATCAGAAAGCTAACTTCACAACCGGATCTATATGATGATCAGGTGTTATTGGAGAAGAAATAAAGATTTGCTATTTGTGCTGGGATTATCACACAATGGACAATTGGTGCTGTCTGGGGATTCCTAGCTGAAAGCGCAACATGGAATCTAAAGGAGCAAGTATATGTACCTTCCTTGTGGTAGGCTATTTAGAGGTTTAGCATAGCTCCATTGATGCTACAAGGTAATGTATTATTGTATTAAGGTACATTTTGTCTCGTTGGGCACTACATCATGAACTTTGTCATTGAGGTTCTTCTCATTGGCATTGCTTTTGAACATTCGATATCCAGCTGTGGCACATATTTTAAGAGACAAATTTATGGATTCTCACAATTCCTGTCAATTCCCTCTGTACCCTTTTTCATTTTAAGATGTTTGATATGATAAGTTTGTATATTTTATTTCCATGTTATTGCTTTAGTCATAAATTAAACAATGAGTTACGGAACACATAAGAATCCGCTACTATCAGTCATCGGTAATTATAGTGTTCTTCGAGGTACATTCCTTTTCTTAGATCTCATCAAGTCTGCTAGATTTGTGCACGATGTTTTTAGTCATTCTACAATTATTTCACTTTTTGTAAAATCAGGTTTCAATGTGTAGGCAATAACATTAATGGAGTCTCTATAGTTCTCTTATTGAAATGCATTGTATTGAGTTTGTTAAAACACTGGAGAAAATCAAATCTGTTACTAGACCTGGTTGGGTCTGAGGTGCTGGGTTTGCCAAGTTGACTTGTTCAGACTTAGTGAGTCAAATTTGTGCGTGTTTTTCCAGTGATTTTGTAACTGTTGGGTGTGAGGGCATGACCTATCCCAGTCAGACCCAGCTGGGTATGCCAAGTTGACTCACCCAGACATACCAAGTAAAATTTGTGGGTAACCAATTTTTGACTGCATTCTCACTGTTAACTTGTGGGCTTGTGCAACTTATTTTACTGATGCATAGCGCCAAGCAACAAAGGATGTTGGTGTTATTGCTGGCTTGAATGTAGCTTGTATTATCAACGAACCCACAACTGTAGCAATGGCTTATGGCTTGGAAAAGAAGGGTGGAGAGAAAAATATTGTTGTTTTTTATCTTGGCAGTGGCATGTTTGATGTCCGCGTTCCAACTATTGACAACAGAGTTTTTGAGGTTTTAGCTACAAACGGTGATACCCATCTTGAAGGTTATCTGTCTGAACTCTGTCTGACAGTTTTACATTACGAATTTGAATGCATGCACAGTGGTTATCATTGACTTTTTTGTTTGGCTTTCAAGCTTTGAACTTAGCAGGATATATGCTAATATGGAGGTGAGGACTTTGACCAAAGGATAATGGAATATTTCATCAAATTGATCAAGAAAAAGCACGGAAAGGATATAAGTAAGGATAGGTTACGGCTTAGAATTTATACATAACCCAATAAGCAGGGTTAATAGTCGGCAAACCATCGACAACCTCCATCCAAGGTTATAAATGAGGTCCTCTTGCGAATTTCATTGCTTTAAAGCTTAAGCCTCTTGTTGGTCGTTCGGAGTCCTTCGTAAAGGACTCTGCTTCCTTTATTAAGGAGCTCATGGACATTAGGCTTGTTCCTGGGGACATTCTTGTCAGTTTTGATGTTGTCTCCCTGTTCACTTGCATCCCTATTAATGAGGCCATTGATGTGATCAACTGCCTAACACATCCTGACACGACCAAGTTGGTTGAGATCTGTCTCCCTTCCACCTTCTTTACTTTTGTAGGGGAGTTTTTCAAGCAAACATGTGGGGTGGCAATGGGATCCCCCCTTTCCCCTATTGTTGCTAATCTGTTTATGGAAGATTTTGAGTCCAAGGCTCTAAACTCTTCCCGGCTCCTACCTAAACTATGGAGGAGGTATGTGGATGACACCTATGTCATCTGGTCTCATGGCCAGGATGAGCTTGATCTCTTCTTTCATCATCTCAATAGGCAATCCTCAGCCATTAAGTTCACTAAGGAGCAGGAGGTAGATGGATGCCTTCCTTTCCTTGATATTCTTATTTATAGGAATGATGATGGTTCCCTCACCCATCGAGTTTTCCGGAAGAAAACTCATACAGAGCAGTATCTTCATGCCAGTTCCCACCATTTCCTGGCTCAGAAGATGGGTGTCCTTAGTAACCTTGCTACTCGGGCCCTGAGGATCTCGGACAAGAGGAGCTTTGAGAAAGAAAAATCCCATCTGCTGGATGTCTTTGCAGAGAATGGTTATAGTAGATACATGGGTCTAAGGGCTTTCCTTAAAGCTTCTAGGAATTCTCTGACTAAAAGAGAACCTAAAGATCGTGTTCCAGGAGTCCATCTTCCTTATGTTCAAGGGACCACTAATAGAATTGGCAGGATTCTCAGGAGGCATAGTATCCCTGTGACCTTTAGGCCCCTGAACACCATTCGTATGTCCCTCAGATCAGGGAAGGATCCTATCGACCCTAAGGATATGAAGGGTGTTTATATGATCCCTTGTTCCTGTGGGACCCCCTATATTGGGGAGACTGGTCGTTCCATTAATCAGAGGATTAGCGAGCACGTAGCGGATCTTAAGCATAGGAGAGCTAAGTCTTCAGCTTTGGCTGAACATGCTGAGAAAACCAATCATCATGTTTGTATTGAAGAGGCGAGTGTTATTGCTAAAGTTTCGCATTTCCAGCATCGAAAATTCAGGGAAGTGCTTGAGATTGAAAAGAGACCAAGCAATCTCAATAGAGATGATGGTTGGAAAGTCAGTAGGTGTTGGGTCCCTGCCCTCTCTTCCTAGTCGTTTTTCCGTCCTCTTTGGTTTTTTGTCGTTTTTCTTTATTTGTACTTTTTATTATTATTATTGTTTTTAGTTATTTTATTTTATTTTATTTATTTATTTATTTATTTTAATTTATTATATCTATATATATATATATATATATATATATATATATATATATATATATATATATATATTTCTATTTATTTATTTATTGATATTTATTTTATCTAATTTATTTTTATTTATTTATATTTTTTTAGTAGTGATTTTTATTTATTGTTTTTTAAGTCCCATATGTGATCTCTTCACTATTTTCTCCTTCCTTTACTAATTGTAGTCTATTTCTTCTCATATTTTGAGGTCCTTTGTGAATTTTAATTCCTATTGCCTTTTGGCATCCTTTTCTATTATTTTTGTATTTTTCTTATAAAATGGTACCCATTCCATTTATTTTTATTTTTATTTATTCTGAGGTCCTTCATATAACTAGTTTGTTCCTCTCAAATTCTTTTGAGCTTATATTTTAACTAATTTTGACTTTTTGATCTTATAAGGTCATTTTTTACCTTTATTTATTAGTTAGCATAAAATTTTTAATGACACTTTTAAATAATATTATTTTATTTATTGTTTATATATTTTATTGAGGCATTTACCTTTTTCATTTATTATAAGGTCATTTATTTAACTACTTTTCCTATTATATTATTAATTAACTTATAATTTTAATAATTAACTTTGATTCTCTTTATTTTCTAATCTTATTAGGTCCTTTATACAGCTTAATTACCTTTTATTTATTAATAAAATTTAAATAAAATTATTATTTTTATATTATTTATTTATTAATAAAATTTAAATAAAATTATTATTTTTTATATTACTTTATATATTTTTTAGGCATTTAACTTATTCTATTATTATAAGGTCATTTATTTAACTAGCTTTCCTTTAAATTATTAATTAACTTAGCATTTTTAATAATTAAGTCTTCAACCAATTAGCCTGAAGAATAATTTAACGAATATAATAATTTTGACCCCTGTCCTAGAGTCAAACTAGCCATTAGAGAAGATAGTTGTTTGAGGCTCCGCTCAGACTATTTAACATGATGAGCTTGATCTGTTTCTTCAACTTGTCCTGATGATGAACCACACTGGTTGGTTCGAAACGTGTCGACAAATGATATTCCATGTGATTTTCGCCAAAGAATCTTTCTCTAACTTGATATGGATCACAAAAGCGTGAACTCTATTATAAATGTGTTTCATTGGAAAATAATTTTATTTTTATTTTTTAAATATAAATATGTGTTAGGTATTTTAGTTATCTATTTTTCATAATTCGTTAGGTATTTTAGTTATCTAATTTTTATAATTTGTTTTGAAATAAAATATTAATTAGTGCAATTATATTATTAAAGGTCATTTTCCACATTATTCTCTACCTGTTTTAGGTAATGATGCTCATCCATTTATATTACCATTTCAATAATGTACTTATTTGACGAGATCATTCTCCATTTTTTTAAATTAATGATGTTCGTTTACTTGTATCACCACTTTAGTGTTTGAGTTATTTGACATATCATTCTTTACCTTTTTAAATTAATGATGTTGATACATTTATATTACCACTTCAATTTGTTTGAAAAGATGGGTAGGTTTGTCAATTAAAATATTAATATTAGTAATATTAAAATATATAAAGCAATTAAATGAAAACAAAGAGTAAATGGTCCAACCTCCTAATCAAATTATATAGATAAAAACTTTTTTATTTGAAATAATGAAAAAGGGTAGACTAGACCTCAACACATCGCCTCCAATTGAGAAACAAAAACACATATCTACTCACACTTCTACATGTAGGGGGGTTTTAAGACAATATTTAACACAATATTTGAGTCAATTGCCTTAACTTAAGACAAAAAGAAACTTGTGTATTGTCTTAAATATTGTCTTTAAGTGGGTGTCTCAAAATATAATGTCTCAAAATTTTGTCTCTATAAAGACAATATAGAACACATACTATTATTGTCTCTATAAAGACAAGAATTATTGTCTATTAAGAGACAATTTCATTTGTCTTTGTAGAGACACTTTCATTTTTGTCTCTTTAGAGACAATTACATTTTTGTCTTTTTAGAGACAATAGCTGAGATTAAAAACATATTGTCTCTATAGGGACTATATGTCCATAATTCAAACTATTGTCTCTCGAGAGACAATATAAAAAAATATTTAAAAAATAAATAATTAAAATCATTTTGAATAGTTCCCAAATAGTGATTTTAATTACCTTAAATCTTTGTTGTTTATGGATACCAACAGAATAAAAAATAAATAAATCCATTATTTTTAACGCTAACAGCAAAGTAATTTTAAATCTAAATGAAAAAACAATTCTCGAAAGCAACATTGAAAATAATAAGGCAACACACTTATATTTTCTGGAAATGCATTCACGTCATTTGAACATGCACGATCCTCATTTGGAACTTCATTTTAAGACATATTATGAGTCAAAAAAGAAGTGTTCTAGATTTCTCCATCCTACAAGAGGGTTTACTCTCTAACATAGAAATCCAAAGCTTCAGTCACATTAAATGGTGGAAATTAAGTTCATATCCAGTTGTTAAACCTCAATTTTAATACCCTTATATAATTGGAATTGGCTTCCTTGATAACAAGGAATTGTAATAATTTATATGAATTTTAATTTACAATTGACTCGAAATTATGTCTTCATGAAGGTTTTACAGAAGATGAAAGATTGACATGGGTCTTGGAAATATGATATAGATTAATTCTCAATCTATTGGTGACCTACATAATTATCTTCTCCACTATTAGATTTCACAATTAGAGTTGGCTCCATCTCCTATTTGCAGCCTGAGAATTGCTACAATTCGTATTTAAATTGGTGGTGATATAGTTCCCAAGGAAGCTTTATATCCAATGAATCTAATTCGGGTAATGAAATATTATGATCAACTTCATAGCAAGCTGAAGTTGCAGAGAAGTCTCTATCACTAGCTTCTTTCTGCGCAGTTAATCATTTCTTGGAGGCACACCAAACCACCCATCCTTCTTCCTGTCAAGAATAAAATAATAAATTCCTGTAAAGAAAGTTTTATGCCATTGCTCAACCATTTCTAAGAGAGCTACTTACTGAAATAAAATAAAATAAATGTAGTGAGTACCTGAAATAGAAATGTGTGCACTCTTAGTATTTCTTCATTATCACTTGCCTTTCCTTGCCCCATGCCCCGGAGCACCTGCAAATGCAATAGTAGAGTCATTTTATTTTTTTTATAATAAAAACCCCTACCATGTTTATAATAATTAATAATTGAAATAAAATTAAAATTCTGCAAAATTATTAAACTCTCAATATAAAAATGGCTCGAAAAAAACATCACTATACTCTTTAATATAGACATAAATTTTAATGATGATACCATCTCTATTTTTGGTTGGTAGCATTGTTTGTTCCCAATCAAAGCCCAAAAATTTCATGAATACTAGTGAAAATACTAGGTAAGTCTCAAACCCTTTTAAAATGAAAGTACATCACCTATTTTTCTCTGGAGTGGGATGGGAAGTATTTGAAAACTCTTATTAGAAGAGTGAACAAAATCTCTCATTAAAACTTGTAGAATCTCAATCAACATTAATACTCAGCAATCATGTGGGATTTTACCTAAATGAGGAGATAGGGGAGAGAGAAGTGAAGTCTTCCACCTAGCGAGATGACGTGAGATCAAGTGGTGATTGGACTAGAAAACATCAAACAAAGAAGAGGCAAGTTGGTTCAAAACATAATAAATGTCCTCCTTCCCAGCGAACTACTCAACTGGATGGTACTCTGGCTATTGCAGTAAATCATAGAGAGAACTCTCCCACAAATACCATTACTTATTACAATAATGATTTAGGAAGCATGAGAAAATGATTTCAATGAAGAGTGGTTGAGAAAAATGAATCTTCATTCAAAAGGGTTGGTAGTTTGCATTCCCCTCGAGTGTTTGTAGTGCTGAGTATCACCAATCTGGTCTACGAGCAACTGCCCCAAAAGGTGCAAAGACAGGTCGATAGATTTTTTAAATTGTTAAAATAATATGAGGAATTCATTTGTAAATATGTATGCCATATGTATTGACATATTTAAATTTTAGTGGTGTATAACTATTTAGTCTTATGTATTGTGGTCTTATGCATACAAGTGATGGCTTCAAGGTGGTTTCCCTCGGGTAACTAGTTTAGCATTCTACATGCCTCTTTTGAATGCAAATTCAATATAATATAAATGTATAGATAAATATAATATAGATGCTCGTGTGACACTCTACTTATGAAGTTTTTTGGTAAAAGGCACTCCCACTCTGTTGCGTGTTTTGGCGATGTATACTGAAAGAAATTTAATAGAAGAGTGAATTAGAGATATACCATAGGATCTGTACCTTCAAGTAATATAAATGGTATGGGTATGCTGAAGGATAAATCTTTTAACTATAGTGAAGGAAAAACATGATGACACACTGCCCAATCAAGAATTTTAAGGAGCAATTTGCAGCAATTAATAAATCTATCATATGGGAACATGCATCTTCGAAGCTACAAATATCCAAAAATAACATATGGTGGGAACAAAATTAGTCGCTACAAACCCAAACGAAGTAGAAATATTTTCAGGAAATTAAGGAGACATTACTACACAATGGTGTATATGCAAGGACTAAAATTTTAGGCCACCTAAATGAATGTTGTGGAGAAAAACAAGTCTTTGTTTGGAAGCAGCTATCCTTACTAGCCAACTACTAAAATTTGAAATGGTTATTGAGGAATAATAGAGGTAGCTATTAAGATTATAAATGGCTATTGAAGAATAATAGACGAAGATTTTCTCACAATCTATGTTTGCGTTTGAACAAAAAAATTATGTGGAAAGGCATTGTGAAAGCAACCAAGGTGAGGAAATCTTGATGGTAGTAATTCATGCGACAATGAATAGATAGTTTATAAACATGGGCAGTGAGCACCATGAACATCTGTGTTGGTAATAGTTGGATAAAGAGAATGGCAAAGTGAATTATAGCCATATATCATATGAATATCTCGCTTTGAGTGGCATGAAGAGTTAGTTATGCTACAAAAAAATATTGACAAATTTCCAACCCAAAATTCCAGGAGCAGTTTGTAGCAATTAATCAGTATATCACAGGTGATGGATAAAGTAAAAAAAATAGACAAATTGCAAAATCAGAGTTTAGGGAGTAGTTGGGAGCAATTAATCAATCTATCACAGATGACGATACATCTTCTAACCTACAAGTATCCCAAAGGAGAAACTAGTGAGAACAATAGCAGGAAGTGCAAAAACAGATGGAGTGAATGCATTTTCGACAAACTTGGGAAAAATTAATACATAAGAGTTATATGAAAGGACGTAGTTGTTGGCCCTCCCAAGTAAATGTTGTATAGAAAAATCATTAGAGTGAATTTGCTTCATTTCCTAGGTGTTATATTGATCACATTGCAGTGATCTTACCCACAATACTACTCTATCTACAACTATGGAATGTGGAACCATATTTTGATGTATGGATGCAGATTTTTGGGTTGTTTTATGGAGAAAGAAATAGTACATAGAATTTTTGGGTTGTTTTCTGATTGGTTTATGACGTCTTTTTCACTTCTGAAGCAATAGAACCATAATTGCAGCATTAACTTATAGATTATGGAAAAATGTAACATTGAAAAGAGTTGAGAATACATACATAGTTTCCTTCTCAGGTGGGGTTGCCAAAGGTGGTTCCGGGTACTTTTCCTCAGATATCTGGGTTACAACATCGGATTCTGGAATCCACTTATAATCAATCTCAATGATAGGAACTTTTCCTTTAGGGTTCATCTGCAAAATCGTGTGCACCAACATCTTCAACCTAGCTCCCCGTGATTTCCCATATAAACATAGGCATAGTCTCACACTGGTAATCAGTTTTGACCATAGCCATAAAGAAATGGCCTACAATGAAAATGAAAAATAATATATGGGCTTCAGAACGAGAAAATTACCAGTCAGGTTTGTTACTGGTATCAATGAACTTCATGTTGTATAGGACCTGTTTTTCCTCGAGAGTAAGAAAAACCCTCTGGATGAAGGGACCTGCTCAAAGATGTGTTCAATGCATTAAGCTTTACTTAATACATTAAAATGCCTGAAATGCACCAATAGACGACATATTCTTTGACAAATAAATATGAAAGAAAAGCCATGAAATGCAACATTGAATTGTTCTGCTAAAAAAGTTGAAAATGATAGGAAAATTACTTACAGTCCCCAAGGGACCTGTGCAAAGATTTGTTCAATACATTAAGTTTTACTTCATACATTAAAATGCCTGAAATGCATCAATACACCACAAATTTTTTGACAAATAAAGATTAAATAAAAAGTGAAGAAAAAAGGAAATGCATGATTGAATAGTTTTGCTAAAACAAGGGAACATGACAGGAAAAATTATTTATAGTCACCAAGCTTGTTAGGTGCACCTGCAACAGCCTTAACATAGACTTCCAGTGCTTCATCCATGCTCACAGTTCGTGTATTGCCAATCTTCCTCCTCTGAAGCACGATCCTGGATCTAACCCCTTTCTCGCCAAACAAATGGGTACCCAATACCATAATTAAAGGCTCTACGATACATCACCAGTGATTCCATTGAGTCGTGCTGAATTTTTTTTTCTACAACAAGAGATGAAGTGGAAGCTACACTAAGCATGGATATCATAACCATCTTTGACTTCTATAAATAGACCTCACTCTCATAGGTTTCCATCCTCCCATTTTTATGACACCCATTAGTGGAAGATCAATCTATGCTGCAAATGCCCATATATGAAGCACAAATAACAAATGAATTCATTTGCACTCTAATCCCCATCACATAAATGCTAAAATAAGAAACTTTGGGATCCTTCCAGAGACCTATCAACATGTTTATCTCTGAGAGACCCTCGTACCCTTTGTAATGCAGCTCACAAGAATGTTGGTAAGAAATCCAATCATGCACCATAAGTTTTATGTCCAATGCCATAAATTCCATGAAACATTCAGATGGACTCTTTCGAAACGTCGAATTAAAAGGTGGTCATAGATGTCAAGTGGAGAGTGGCTTAAAAATTTGTGCACAAATGTCAAATGGACATTAAAAGGGTAGATGATCGAGAGATTCAAAAGAAGGCCTATCGGCCTAATTATGTTAAACAACATGGATTACAGCATTACCAAAGCTGGTAGCCTGGTTCACAAAGCCCAAAACATGAGGATTAGACTATATGGATTTAATGTCACTACATTCATATATCTATTATGTTAAACACAATGGATTACAACATTACCAAAGCTAGTAGCCTAGTTCACAAAGCCCCAAACATGAGGATTAGACTGTATACTGTATGGCTTTAATGTTGCTACATTCATATATTTAGTTGACCATGGAGGGGAGAATAGAGTTGGAGTTATTGGTCTAACAACACTGGTACAAGGAATTATTAAGGGAGGGGAGTCTGGATTTTCTTTTGGCCGAAACCGTCTTTAGGTGGGTTACTCTAGTTTTTATCACTCAGAACTTTCTTGGCTATGAAAGAAAATTACCAAGGTAACATGAGACTAATATTTCAGATTAGAAGTTAACCCTTCAAACCTAGAGAGGCACTACAACTACTATATTTTAATAAATACAAGGGCTAGATCTTCTGGTTTAAAAGCATGGTGGTAGGGGAGTGTGTGAATCCATTGGGAATGGAATCAATATTTAAGGATATCAATTAAAAATTTAAAAGACTCGTTGATATGAACAAGTGTTTTCAAAGGCAAGATATTTAGCAATCTATCGAACATTAAATTGTTATAGTGTGATGGTGGGAAGATAAATACAACTCAATTATAACTAAACATCTAGCACAGGATGAATTTTTTCATAATATCATAAACACTCGTGCAACTATTTGAATCCAAAAATATAGAGCATCGACTGTTGAGTTCCATATATGTAACTGTGCATTCAAATATAGAAGATCAACACATCATGATTAACAGAGAAAGGAATCATTCACTAAGAAATAGACTGAAGATGGCCAAAACGAGAATCTTTTAAACAAATATTCAAGTACTTTTTCCTGGAAATATTTTTTTCTTGAAAATATCCAGAAAAAATAATTTACAAGGTATTAAAATATATATAGCTAGCTAGCTCGCTACCTCGTTCACAAAGCCACAAACATGGGGATTCATTATCACCTATTTTTCTGTGCAATGGGATGGAAAGTCTTTGAAAACTCTTCTTAGAAGACTGAACAGAATCTCTGACTAAAACTTGCATAATCTCAATCAACATTAATACTCAACAAGCATACAGGATTTTCCCTAAATTAGGAGAAAGGGGAGAGAGAAATGAATTATTCCACCTACCGAGAAGACATGAGATCAAGTGGTGATGGAACTGGAAAACATCAAACACACAAGAGGTAAGTTTTTTCAAAACATAATAAATTTCCTCCTTCTACAGTAAATAAATTCTGAAAAATACAAAACAAAAGTACTCTAGTACTCTTAACTCGATAATTTTGCAGCACAAATACTCTGAAGAAAATCAAGCAAACAACAGATATTTAACCCTCCAAAAATCAATACAATGAATACCTCTACCACATGGAGCATCTAGACATGTGACCTATAAATCTCTCTTATCTTAACCGTTTATGGATATTTCCATAAGGTCATATGGTTCTTGGTAAATCAATGTGAGCAGATAATACCCCTGTGCTCATTCATGAAGGAGGACAATTTGCTCAAAGGATATGCGTGAGATACATGTTAAAAGCACGATCCACATCTTTAAGCTTTGTCCTATTTAAGGTATCAGGAGATCCAAAGACTTGCCAAAACCTAAGATTCTCATCTCCTACAACCAATGCAATAGTGTACCCATTTGGACTCTGAAAATACAAAACAAAAGAAAGACTATGAGCAAAAAGGCTAAGACTATCAGCACAAACCCATTTAGCGATATATTAATAGAATGAATACCTCTCCCTATTTGAATGGCAAGGAATGTAACAATTTATTCCTACAAAAAAATCATTATGGTACGGATTATATTCACTACACTTACGTGAGAATATTACCCTTTACATGTGAGAGTTGTACATGTCCATAACAGGATCTCCGTGTACAAATCACAAACCTCTTGATACACTAAAAATGAATTCATGAATGATTAGAGGAATGGTAAAGAGAAGGAAAAAAATAATGTTAAACAAGAGTGGCTTACACTATCTTCTTTATTTATAAATTCCATGAAACATTCAGATGGACTCTTTCGAAACCTCGAATTAAAAGGTGGTCATAGATGTCAAGTGGAGAGTGGCTTAAAAATTTGTGCACAAATGCCAAATGGACATTAAAAGGGTAGACGAACGAGAGATTCAAAAGAAGGCCTATCGGCCTAATTATGTTAAACAGCATGGATTACAGCATTACCAAAGCTGGTAGCCTGGTTCACAAAGCCCAAAACATGAGGATTAGACTATATGGATTTAATGTCACTACATTCATATATCTATTATGTTAAACACAATGGATTACAACATTACCAAAGCTAGTAGCCTAGTTCACAAAGCCCCAAACATGAGGATTAGACTGTATACTGTATGGCTTTAATGTTGCTACATTCATATATTTAGTTGACCATGGAGGGGAGAATAGAGTTGGAGTTATTGGTCTAACAACACTGGTACAAGGAATTATTAAGGGAGGGGAGTCTGGATTTTCTTTTGGCCGAAACCATCTTTAGGTGGGTTACTCTAGTTTTTATCACTCAGAACTTTCTTGGCTATGAAAGAAAATTACCAAGGTAACATGAGACTAATATTTCAGATTAGAAGTTAACCCTTCAAACCTAGAGAGGCACTACAACTACTAGATTTTAATAAATACAAGGGCTAGATCTTCTGGTTTAGAAGCATGGTGGTAGGGGAGTGTGTGAATCCATTGGGAATGGAATCAATATTTAAGGATATCAATTAAAAATTTCAAAGACTCGTTGATATGAACAAGTGTTTTCAAAGGCAAGATATTTAGCAATCTATCGAACATTAAATTGTTATAGTGTGATGGTGGGAAGATAAATACAACTCAATTATAACTAAACATCTAGCACAGGACGAATTTTTTCATAATATCATAAACACTCGTGCAACTATTTGAATCCAAAAATATAGAGCATCGACTGTTTAGTTCCATATATGTAACTGTGCATTCAAATATAGAAGATCAACACATCATGATTAACAGAGAAAGGAATCATTCACTAAGAAATAGACTGAAGATGGCCAAAACGAGAATCTTTTAAACAAATATTCAAGTACTTTTTCCTGGAAATATTTTTTTCTTGAAAATATCCAGAAAAAATAATTTACAAGGTATTAAAATATATATAGCTAGCTAGCTCGCTGCCTCGTTCACAAAGCCACAAACATGGGGATTCATTATCACCTATTTTTCTGTGCAATGGGATGGAAAGTCTTTGAAAACTCTTCTTAGAAGACTGAACAAAATCTCTGACTAAAACTTGCATAATCTCAATCAACATTAATACTCAACAAGCATACAGGATTTTCCCTAAATTAGGAGAAAGGGGAGAGAGAAATGAATTATTCCACCTACCGAGAAGACATGAGATCAAGTGGTGATGGAACTGGAAAACATCAAACAGACAAGAGGTAAGTTTTTTCAAAACATAATAAATTTCCTCCTTCTATAGTAAATAAATTCTGAAAAATACAAAACAAAAGTACTCTAGTACTCTTAACTCGATAATTTTGCAGCACAAATACTCTGAAGAAAATCAAGCAAACAACAGATATTTAACCCTCCAAAAATCAATACAATGAATACCTCTACCACATGGAGCATCTAGACATGTGACCTGTAAATCTCTCTTATCTTAACCGTTTATGGATATTTCCATAAGGTCAGATGGTTCTTGGTAAATCAATGTGAGCAGATAATACCCCTGTGCTCATTCATGAAGGAGGACAATTTGCTCAAAGGATATGCGTGAGATACATGTTAAAAGCACGATCCACATCTTTAAGCTTTGTCCTATTTAAGGTATCAGGAGATCCAAAGACTTGCCAAAACCTAAGATTCTCATCTCCTACAACCAATGCAATAGTGTACCCATTTGGACTCTGAAAATACAAAACAAAAGAAAGACTATGAGCAAAAAGGCTAAGACTATCAGCACAAACCCATTTAGCGATATATTAATAGAATGTATACCTCTCCCTATTTGAATGGCAAGGAATGTAACAATTTATTCCTACAAAAAAATCATTATGGTACGGATTATATTCACTACACTTACGTGAGAATATTACCCTTTACATGTGAGAGTTGTACATGTCCATAACGGGATCTCCGTGTACAAATCACAAACCTCTTGATACACTAAAAATGAATTCATGAATGATTAGAGGAATGGTAAAAAGAAGGAAAAAAATTATGTTAAACAAGAGTGGCTTACACTATCTTCTTTATTTATAATAGTTTGAATGTAGGGAATTATTATTATACTACAGATAATACCCATGTGCTCATACCTGAAGCGGAAAATCTGCTTAATGAATCTACTTGAAATACATGTTTAAAGTACCATCTGCATATTTACTCTTGGTACTCTTTAAGGTATCAAGAGCTCCAAATACTTACCAAATACAAGGGAAAGGTTGTCATTGTGTCAACACAAAAACAAAGGAAAGATTGTGAGCACAAAAACAAATACTTTCAAAACAAAATCGATTTAGCGTTAGATCAATACAATGAATACCTCTGCCAGATGCAACACTCTAGACGTGTGACCTGTAAAGCTATCTTATTTTAACCATATATGGATATTTCCATAAGGTCAGCTGGTCCTGGCTAAATCAATGTGAGCCGATAATACCCCTGTGCTCACTCCTAAAGGAGGACAATCTGCTTAATGGATATGCGTGAGATACATGTTAAAAGCACTAGCCACATCTTTATTCTTTGTCCTCTTTAAGGTATGGGGAGCTCGAAAGACTTTCCAAAACCTAAGAGTCTCATCTCCTGCAACCAATGCAACATTGTACCCATCTGGACTCTGAAAATACAAAACAAAAGAAAGACTGTGAGCAAAAAGGCTAAGATTGTCATCCCAAACCCATTTAGTGATAGATCAATAGAATGAATACCTTTCCCTATTTGAATTGCAAGGAATGTAACAATTTATTCCTAAAAAAAAATCATTATGGTACAAAGTATATTCTCTACTCTTGCCTGAGAAGATTACCCTTTCCAAGTCATAGTTGTACATGTCCATAACGGCATCTCCATGTACAAATCACAAACCTCTTGATACACTAAAAATGAATTCATGAATGGTTAGAGAAATGGTATAAAGAACGAAAAATACTTATGTTAAACAAGAGAGGATTATGGTGTCTTCTTTATTTATAATATTTTGAATGCAAGAAATTATTTTTATGCCGCAGATAATACCCATGTGCTCATACTTGAAGCGGTAATTCTACTTAGCGAATCTGCTTGAAATACATGTTTAATGTGCCATCTAGATCTTTACTCTTGGTACTCTTTAAGGTATCAATAGCTCCAAATACTTACCAAATACAAAAGAAATAGTGTCATTGTGTTAACATGAAAACAAAGGAAAGACTTTCAGCAAAAAAACAAAGACTCTCACCACAAAAACAAAGACTTTCAACACAAAATCCATCTAGCATTAGATCAATAAAATGAATACCTCTGCCAGATGCAACACTGTAGACGTGTGACCTGTAAAGCTATCTTATCTTAACCAAATATGGATATTTCCATAAGGTCAGTTGGTTCTTGCTAAATCGATGTGGGCAGATAATACCCCTGTGCTCATTCTTGAAGGAGGACAATGTGCTTAATGGATATGTGTGAGATACATGTTAGAACCACCAATCACATATTTATGCTTTGTCCTCTTTAAGGTATGAGGAGCTCCAAAGACTTGCCAAAACCTAAGAGTCTCATCTCCTGCAGCTAATGCAACAGTGTATCCATCTGGACTCTGAAAATACAAAACAAAAGAAAGCTTGTCAGCAAAAAGGCTAAGACTTTCACCACAAACCTATTTAGCAATAGATCAACAAAATGAATAGCTCTACCTATTTGAATTGCAAGGAATGTAACAATTTATTCATACAACAAAATCATTATGGTAGAAATTATATTCTCTACTCTTACCTGAGAATATTACCATTTCCATGTGAGATTTGTACATGTCCAGAATAGCATCTCCATCTACAAATCACAAACCTCTTGATACACTAAAAATGAGTTCATGAATGGTTAGAGAAATGGCATTAAGAAGGAAAAAAAAGTTATGTTAAACAAGAGATACTTACAGTGTATTCTTTATCTATAATATTTTGAATGCAAAAAATTATTCTTATACCGTAGATAATACCCATGTGCTCATACTTGAAGTGGTAAATTTTCTTAACGAATCTTCTTGAAATACATGTTTAAAGCACCAGTTGATACATAGTATGCTTTCCAACCAGAATGCAATAAAATAGCTAGAAGGTACTACATATCTATGTCCTCTTACATACTTAAACCAACTCCCCAAAATACTCAAATGAATACAAGTTGTCTAAAGTCATCCATAGTGCATACAAAAGGCTAGGAAATCTTGACAAGACTTTACTTGAAGCATACAATTTTTGGATATATATAATAGTATGTTAAAATTTCACTACATGGAAAACAAACGTGTAAACTTAAGGAACTCTCAAAACTACTTCTGTGTGCTAGATCTGAAATCTCAAATGCTAACTGAAAACTGACAGCAAAACAAAAAAATTTACAACATTCAAAAAATCATCTCTATTTGTCTTTATTAGCTTGGGAAAGGAAAAGAAATGCACACACTCTCTCGTAAACTAAATGGATAGTAAAAATAGCAGGGACACCTTAACTAGCATATCCTAATCAAACCCTATTTCTACTCTAGGGAAGTGTACCTAGGCTACATGCACCAGATGCTTATAATATATCACCTCAACTATGGAACAGTGTACCCTAGCTAAGCGTGATCTGCATGGAATTCTAATTTTAGAACTTTGGTAAGCTAAATGAATAACAAAAGTAGCATGGACACCTTAACTAGTGCATCCTAATCAAATTGTCATTCTACTCTAGGGAAGTGTACAGAGGCTACATGCAGCAGATGCTTCTAATAGATCACCTCACCTCTCAAATAGTGTGCCCTATCTATGTCCAATCCAAAAGGCATTATAATTTTTGAATTGAATTGGGCAGAAAAAACACATCTAAGGATGGCACATGCATTTTTCAGCACATTTGCGGCAACCTCAGATCAACCATATATTAGCAGCCAAGCTAGACACTAAATTGGTGTATGATCCCCCCTTGTTTTTGAGACAAGGGATCTCATCCACACAACAATTTGTCTGCTAAAGTCTACCATACATGTTAGGGAACCTATCTACCTTTTTTACATTGATGAATCAACCAAATATGTATCTGAATCTACTGAAAACTTCAAAATATGTATCATAAAATTACCTAGGGTTTATTGTCCATTATCTGAAACTTCTTCAGAGTCTCAATTGCTTACTTACCCGTGTTCGAGGACCAGCTCACCTCAACTCAACCAAGCCTCCAAGACCAAGAAATAATGCATGAGGTTGATGTCCTTCATGTCAACTTCACTTGCTAGTTTCTTATTACACCATGGGATTGAGTTTTTTAAACTAACTGTTAGAACCAAGTAATCTACATACAACACAAATATAAGCATATCAAACTTATCATAATCAAACAAATAATAAAAGTTAGGACCTATAACCGTCTTAGTGATTCCCATAATATGTAATTACTAATAAATCCATGAGTACTGAGCACATGGAGGCTACTTTAGCCTAGAAAGGGCCTTATTCAACTTGCACACGTTGGTATCCCATCCTAGCAAATATATTATATTTGAACCCATGCTGAAACGAAACCATGAATTACTCTTCCTATGACTTGCATCTATGTCCCTATAAAACTCCACTAAAGCATGCAGCAGTTCAAAGAACTGTGCAAGTGTGCCCTTTAAGTACCTCACATACCTCAAACCACGGAGCATATTTGTAGCAACCTCAACTCGACCATATATTAGCAGCCAAGCTCGACACTAAATTGGTGTCTGAGCCACCCTTGTTTGTGAGACAAGGGATCGCATCCACACAGCAATTTGACTGCTAAATTCTACCAGACATGTTATGGAACCTATATACTTTCGTACATTAACGAATCAACCAAATCTGCATCTGAATCCACTAATAACTTCAAAATATGTATCATAAAAGTAGCCTAGGGTTTATTATATATATCAGCCCATGCATTTTCATCTTCTAATTTCTTTTTTTTAGTGTACTTCTCCATCCATTCCAACATAAAGTCAGAGTTGTATACAACATACAAATGTAATGCCTCCCACTCCTTCATATCTACAATGAAAGATGTATTTGTTCAATGAATTAATAATTATTTAAAGCCATGTAATATAAAACTTAAGATATAAATAACTCTTAACATTTTTTTATACCTTTTACCCTATTTGAATTCCCTTCACCCTCTATTTTCTCTCCTTCAAATGATTGAGATTGGTTATAACTCCATAATCACGGAGCTTCAAATGCAATTCAGGTAAGTACTCACTCAAATGAACCATGGCCTTGAAAACCATGTACCCATCAACTATGGACCCTTCTGGTCAAGCCCTTCCCCTCAAAATTTGTTTTAAGACCTTCATATATCTCTCCACGAGCCACATTGTTCGGATTTGAATAGGACCACATTGTTCAATCTCTTCTACTAGGTGTAAAAATCCCTGCCACTCCAATCATACTAGCTCTATGGCTTGAGGTGTTGCCCCAATAGTTGAAAAATGATCCGGAATCTCTTGAATCTTGGTTAGGAAGGGGTCTATGTGTTCCCATTTCTACATCCTTATGCATCTCAACTTCTCCTCCAAGCACATCTTTTGCTGCTTGGAAGTTCCTTGGTAAATCGTGGAAAGTGTATCACACATCTATTTGGCTGTTCTCTTGGCCACTATGTGTGATACAATGTGATCCTAAACACCATCAAGGATAACCCTCTTCACCCTCACCATCTACTTGTACTCCTTTAGCTAATCTGCATCCATGGGAACTCTTATCGCTACATTAATATGTCTATTCAGGCCATATTCATCTAGAAGGAAGGACACCCTTGCCTTCAAGATGACATAGTTGGAATCGCCATCTAACCTGCCTTGATCTCATAGTTCAGTAGTGGCCATCTCAAATGATGTTGAAACTATCCTCTTCCATTCTCATCAACTACTGCTAGGCTACTCACACGCCCTTCTGGAGTGAGAAAAAATTCTCACAATGATTGTTGATCTACAAGGGAATTCAAACTTCTTGATAGTAGAAGTTCCTTGAGGAAACGTTTCCCTCTATGTGTGCTCTTGTTCCTCCTAATGCTAGTTCTTCTCTAGTAACCTACTACAAAAATTGTTGAGTCCAGCTAGAGATATGCTCTATGAAAAATACTAGCTACTCCCTTTTTCTTTGGAAACCCTCAATTTGGATAGATCAAATTTTTCTGCCCCTCGATTATCTTGAAGAATTAGACCTCTTTCCCAAGGTGACTGAAATACCTATGCGGTTTCGATCTATAGCCCCTCAATGAACATCGAAACTCCCTCTTTCTACAGCCCCTCAATGAACATCGAAACTCCCTCTTCCTTCGCTACTGATCTCTCTGACTAATCATCTGTGCTGTGATAACATGTGAAAATTTAGAAACTAGAATCCTATTGCAGCAACTAGAAATTAATCTTCTGATTGTTAACTAAATTTAACAATTTATTTATTGTTTCCTACAACAAACCCAACTTGGGAAAATGGGCGCAATAGTTGAGGGTTTTGTTATTATGAAATAGTGAAATAATATGAGTAAAACTTGATGCTAAAACTCGCAATCCTACCAATAAATAATGGCAAGAAAATATAGTGCGGATAAATTCCTCATTCCACATTGAAATATCGGCAACCTCAGCTCAAATTGAGGCATCCAAACTGTCTCTGTCACTGCATCACCCTAGCACAGTTGTTGTTTCTCTCATCTTGCAACAACTTCTCCTCAAACTGATTTACCACTAGTTGTATAGGAAAATGTCTCTGGTGGCCTCTAACCTCTCACCCGCTTCACTGAAATTTTGTTTCTGTCCAGCAAATTGACTTTGCCTCTAGAGGCTACTACCATGTCAATCCGTGTGAGTTTATAGAATATTCACACCTTAACTTGATTATTTTTTATTAATTAGTCATATTCCATAAGGTTAGACTTAGGAAATATTTAAAAATTACTAAAAATATAATGAAGTAATTTTTAGGTGGAATTGCCAAAAACAATTTATGAGTTTTTGAGATCTCAGGCATTCTAGCCTCTCCACAAAATTTTAAGGGTATAACACATTTGATGCTTCAAAAAATAACATCTAGAAATGGGCACAACTAGTTTGGAAACAATTCACACTTCATCCTAGCTAGTTCCAAGTGAGTCGTCCTTCTCCCCTCTACCTCTAGAAATTTTTTCTCCTCTCTACCTCTCTAATGACATTTTTGGCCTCAGAAAATTGAAATGACCTCTCTCTCTTAAATCACATTGGGGGTTTTGATTGCTCGTATTGACTACATGGCCTCTCTACAGAATAATTTCAACGTCCCTTTTCCTACCTCTCTAGCACTGGAGAAACCACTAGGACATTATGTAGAATTCTCCTCCAAATTTCTCTATTGCTCCCTCCCTTGGATGCTCTCTCTATCTAGAACTTTCTCCCTTATTGAATCACTACAATAGGGTAGCTCTATCTGCCATGTTAACTCACTCTCCCTCATGTGTATGTCTCCATTCCATTGCCTTTCTCTTATAATCTCTGGTTGGAGCTTCAATTACCATGATTAGGTCCATATCAATGACTAAGATCATTTCAGACTTGATCCAAGTCATTTTTTGGAAGTAGCTAGTGCATAAGTAGATTTTCTCAATTAATTCACTTTAATTAACATGTTTCTTAAGTTGGACATAGGAAATATCTAAATTATGGCTAATTAATTTAATTAAGCTGTTTCACAATCTTATCTCGCTAAATTTTGTATAATTTTTGGAGATCTGGTGTCATATTCTACCAAATCAATAAAACACTAACAAAATTCTCTCTAGAGCATGATCATCCCTCACTTGTTATTTATTTGATTTAATACTCACACTGTTATTGTCTAGTATGCCAACCTTCATAACTATCCAGTGCTATCACTTTCTCTCACTCTATGCTTATTTCCTCACTAGACTCCTCATTCCGAGTTATGGCTCCCTTTTTTTTGCAGAGGATCCCTAAGTAAATGTTGGCATTATGTTCTTTGGTATGGCTATATGTTACAGATGTTGTACTTGATGGCAACTCCCATGACAAGGCTCTCATTTTATTGAAAAATAAGGACACAAGATATCAGTTCAGAAGGTGCGTACCCGCAGGTACACCTTGCAGGGACCGCATCCAGAGACGCAGGCCAGCCATTCAGGAGGTGCGTCCACCCAGTGCACACATTTCAAGGCAGAGAAAAGCTCACGTGGGGGTTTCTTGTGTTTTACTCTTGGTATCTAGCCGACGGTATTGTGTCATTATGGTGTCGGCTCGTGGTATTGTTCCATGATTTGAGGAGGAGCTTGCCTATATAAAGCAAAGGAGATCATTTGGTTTAGGTATGGTTTTGGTTGAATATCTTATGAGGGCTAGATCTGGTCTAGATCTAAACAAGGCGAATCTACTGATGGACCGAGATCTCTTCGGCGCATGTTCAAATCTATAGATCTGACTGTCTGGGTTACTTCTGAAGTCTTGAAATCATCTATGCCCGGAGGGACGCAGGTGCAGTAAGGGTTCAGGTGCGCCGGGACGCAGGCGCAGAAGGGTTCAGGTGCGTCGGGACGCAGGCGCAGAAGGGTTCAGGTGCGTCGGGACGCAGGCGCAGAAGGGTTCAAGTGCGTCGGGACGCAGGCGCAGAAGGGATCAGGTGCGTCAGGACGCAGGCAGTTCAATAGACTCAGAGCGAGGGATGCAGGCTAGCAGTTGATCCGGGTGCGTCCGGGACGCAGGCTAGCAGTTGAGCAGGGTGAGTCCGGGAAGCAAGCTAGCAGTTGAGCAGGGTGAGTCCGAGAAGCAAGCTAGCAGTTGAGCATGGTGAGTCCGGAAGCAGGCTAGCAGTGGAGCAGGGTGCTTCCTTCTCTTAAAATCTTTGTTTATCATTGTTGTGTTCTGGGTTTGGTCCTATTACTCTTGATCTAGTTACTACAGTTGATTGGGTGATTCTCTCATACTTGATGATCAATTGATGCTTATGGATCCAGTTTGAAAATTTATGAAAAGTGGTCCTTGTAAGAAAAGAAGTAGGGGGTTGTAGCTCCCTTCGAGGAGAGACTGGAAAACGAGAGAGAGTTGTAGCTCTCTGCAGGTTGCAGCCTGCGTACTGGTAAAGGACTGCACCAGTAAAAAACCATTGTAAAAGAAGTTTCTAATTTGAAAGAAGACAGAGACATATTGCAGCAGGTGGTTTTCACCCACATTGGGTTTCCACCTTACATCTTGTGTTCTTTGGTGTGACTATCTGTTTTCTTTGTTCATGCACATTATTTTATGGTACTGACATGCAAATATAATTCAAAGATCAAATAAGGAAGGTTCATTAAAAGAATTAGATAATACTGATTCACCCCCCCCCCCTCAGTATTATTTCCAACAATTGGTATCAGATCAGGTCCTTCTGAGGAAGCTTGATCGCTTGAAGGAAAAGATCCATCAGAATGGCTAATCCAGAAAGAGAGGCACACATCAGGCCACCAGTCTTTGACGGGAACAATTTTACTCACTGGAAGATAAGAACCACTGCATATGTACAATCACTTGGAGCAGAAGTTTGCAGAATCGTAGAAGGAGGATACAAATTCCCATCAGCAACTCCTACAGATCCAGCAGAGAAAAAGCAATATGAGCTCAATGCCAAAGCTGTTACTGTCCTATTGAGTAGTTTGACTCAATCAGAATTTATGAAGATCATGCATTTCAAATCAGCTAAGGAAATATGGTACAAAATCGTCACAAGCTACGAAGGAGATGATCAAGTAAAAAGAGCAAAGCTTCAAACTCTCAGAATCCGGTATGAAACTCTCAAGATGCGTAATAATGAAAGCATAGCTAATTATTTCCTGTGTATGGATGAGATTGTGAATTGTATGAGGGATCTGGGTGAAGAATTTGAGGAAGTTGTCTTAGTTTAAAAAGTTTTGAGATCTCTGTCTACTAAATTTGATTCTAAAGTATCTGCCATAGAAGAAAAGGAGAATGTGTAGAAAATCACCATGTCACAACTTCATGGGATCTTAACTTCTTTTGAAATGCGACAAGAGGTACCACCAGAGGCCGCATTCGAAGTGTCAGAGGAAGAAGATGAGGTAAATTTTGTCAAGAATCTTGAACGGGGAACTGGACGGTTCAAAGGTAAGCTACCTTTCAAATGTTTTCTATGTGGTAGAGTTGGTCACTATGCTGCTAGATGTCCTCATAACAAAGGAAAGATATCTGAAGAAGATGGTACAAACTATTATACCCATATTAAAAGTTCATTCAATGATAGTGAAGATATTAGAAGTCTCATGGCACATAAGAAGAAGAATGCTTCATCCAATAATAGCGAAGATATTAAAAGTCTCATGGCACATGAAGAGAAGAATGCAAAAACTGAAGAAGTTGCCAAATTAAAAGAACAATTGGAGACAAAAATCAGGGTAAGGGAGCAATTGCAGGATATAGTAAAGGATCATATTACAACTATTCAGAAACTTGAATCAAGGATCCTCTCTCTAAAAGAAGATCTTAAAAAATCAAGAGAACATAACAGAGAAGATCTTGAAGATCAAGAACATGAAGTGATCAAACTAAAGCGACAAGTGGAAGAAGGAAGAAAAGCTGAAGAAGACCTAAGGAATCAATATCTGAAAAAGGAAGAAAAACATCAAGTTGAGGTAAATATCTTGAAAGGTAAAATAGAAGAAAAGGATAAGCTTTTATGATTTCAAGATAGTACTAAAGTCTTGGATGATATTCTTAATAGTCAAAGGTCTCTTGCTATCAAGACTGGTCTTGGTTTTCATGAATATGTTGAAGGTGAATCTAGTTCACAAGGTGAGGCAAGAAACTCTAATGAGAAATCTGAAATGCTCAACAAGGAACAACCAAGGAAAGAAATTCCTCAAGGAAGATCCTTTACTCCTAACTATGATAGACGATTATTTCCTCCACTAAAAAATGTTGAATGTTATGTATGTCATAATCTTGGACATGTTGCAGCCAGATGTAGAAGTAGAATGGTTCAAGACAGATCATCGCATCCCAAGTATTTCAGAGGATATTGTTTTGCCTGCAATCCATATGGACACAAAGCAATTGATTGTGATAGAAGGAACATGAAAAATGTAAGATGTTATACATGCAACAACTATGGGCATAAAGCAAGGGAATGCAGGAGCAGATTTCAAAATTCAAAACAAAAGGACCATACATCATCACAGTTGCAGGAATTGAAGAAGACAGAGACAGAAAGGTGTGGCATAATTCAGACAACGGACATAACAGACACAGGGGAATCTGAAAGTGATGAAATTCAGTATTCCATCTTGCATACACTGATATAATGAAGACAAGTCGCGTATATACGTGAGTTACAGGCTGCAAAGTCGCGTATATGAAGAAAGGGCAGCAGAACAGACTCAGGTTCAGTCATGGTTGGCTCAGGCTCAGGGGGAGCAGAACAGACTCAGGAAATGGTTCAGTCATGGTTGGCTCACACGTTCAGGGGGAGCATATAATGCATTGTTGGCATTATGGAGGATGGTGAGAAGGAGATCTTGCTGCAATATGTCTCTATCTCTTTCATGGTGGATTATGGTTCTTTGTTGCAAATCTGGTTCATTTTCAGGAGGAGCATGATCTTAGGGGGAGCATACCCCTTTGACCTTGATGTCAAAGGGGGAGAATGAAGCTGAAGATTGTAAGGTTGCCATCAAGTCCAAAGGGGGAGATTGTTGGCATTATGTTCTCTGGTATGGCTATATGTTATAGATGTTGTACTTGATGGCAACTCCCATGACAAGGCTCTCATTTTATTGAAAAATAAGAAAGATGCAGGATATCAGTTCAGAAGGTGCGTACCCACAGGTACACCTTGCAGGGACCGCGTCCAGAGACGCAGGCCAGCCATTCAGGAGGTGCGTCCACCGAGTGCACACATTTCAAGGCAGAGAAAAGCTCACGTGGGGGTTTCTTGTGTTTTACTCTTGGTATCTAGCCGACGGTATTATGTTATTATGGTGTTGGCTCGTGGTATTGTTCCATGATTTGAGGAGGAGCTTGCCTATATAAAGCAAAGGAGATCATTTGGTTTAGGTATGGTTTTGGTTGAATATCTTATGAGGGCTAGATCTGGTCTAGATCTAAACAAGGCGAGTCTACTGATGGACCGAGATCTCTTCGGCGCATGTTCAGATCTATAGATCTGACTGTCTCGGTTACTTCTGAAGTCTTGAAATCATCTATGCCCGGAGGGACGCAGGTGCAGTAAGGGTTCAGGTGCACCGGGACGCAGGCGCAGAAGGGTTCAGGTGCGTGAGGACGCAGGCACAGAAGGGTTCAGGTGCGTGGGGACGCAGGCGCAGAAGGGTTCAGGTGCGTCGGGACGCAGGCGCAGAAGGGTTCAGGTGCGTCGGGACGCAGGCGCAGAAGGGTTCAGGTGCGTCGGGACGCAGGCAGTTCAATAGACTCAGAGCGAGGGACGCAGGCTAGCAGTTGAGCAGGGTGCATCCGGGACGCAGGCTAGCAGTTGAGCAGGGTGAGTCGAGGAAGCAGGCTAGCAGTTGAGCAGGGTGAGTCCGGGAAGAAGGCTAGCAGTTGAGCATGGTGAGTCCCGAAGCAGGCTAGCAGTGGAGCAGGGTGCTTCCTTCTCTTAAAATCTTTGTTTATCATTGTTGTGTTTTGGGTTTGGTCCTATTACTGTTGATCTAGTTACTACAGTTGATTCGGTGATTCTCTCATACTTGATGATCAATTGATGCTTATGGATCCAGTTTGAAAATTTATGAAAAGTGGTCCTTGTAAGAAAAGAAGTAGGGGGTTGTAGCTCCCTTCCAGGAGAGACTGGAAAATGAGAGAGAGTTGTAGCTCTCTGCAGGTTGCAGCCTGCGTACTGTTAAAGGACTGCACCAGTACAAAACCATTGTAAAAGAAGTTTCTAATTTGAAAGAAGACAGCGACATATTGCAGCACGTGGTTTTCACCCACATTGGGTTTCCACCTTACATCTTGTGTTCTTTGGTGTGACTATCTATTTTCTTTGTTCATGCACATTATTTTATGGTACTCACATGCAAATATAATTCAAAGATCAAATAAGGAAGGTTCATTAAAAGAATTAGATAATACTGATTCACCCCCCCCCCCTCTCAGTATTATTTCCAACAGTAAACATCTTCCTTTACTGGCCCTCCTTTCATCTCTCTAGCTTCCCACTAATATCACTCATTTTTCTAGGCCACATTCATGGCTCTAACTTTCTACCTTGGCTCTCCTATCCATGTGCCTCGTCATTCTATTCTTTTTCCTTTTTCCCATCTAGTGCATCCATCATGACTAGTCAGCATGGTATGGTTTGCAAGGGAGCTACTTATTAGCAAGAATGATCAAGTCAAGGTAGTACACATACTCATCATGGATTGGAGGAAACAACTGCTCAATTTAGAGAAATTTCTGGCTATCCCATTCATGAAAAGGTCACTTATGCAAAGATAGAATGGATCTCCTAAATGCATCGACTCTAGATAAAAAGGTTCTAGCTAAACTCGTTGATTGGGTGCAGCACATTGGGGCATACACGTGGGTGCTCTAACTAGTACATGTACACAATGGACTTGTAATGACATATAAAATTCCTCTTAGGTAGGGTTCTCTTAGATTAGCATGAACATAGAGTAGACCTCCTCCACTCCATGGAGCATTTGCATCAACACATGAAGAAGGACCTAGATCAACACCTAGAGTGCATTGAGCAACACCTTTGCATCCTTCCCTAGTTAGAGGCAAGGACAAGTACCCTATCCAAGTTGTAACCATTGATTTAGATCCTTCTATTTTGTATTTTGTCATGTCTGTAGCTTTTAAATTTCTTGTTTCCTCAATTTGCTTTCATGGTCACAAAGGCCCACTTTTTGGTTTTTATATGGTAAATTTTGAAGTTCTAGGGACCTTGATGTCTTGTGTCTCTCTAATGGGAGTGAATTTTTAGACATGGTTGAGTTTTCCTGGTGGCCAACCATTTGAAAATTGTCAGTATTTGCTTATAATCTTTTGTTTAAAAAAGTACAAAAAAAAAGTTGTCTATAGTATGATTTTGATAATTTTTTATTACAAATTTTAATGATATTATTTTATCTAATTTTTGAAAATAAAATGTATCATGACTTATATATAGAAAAGAGATATATAGATAAAAAACAATCTCCTCAAACGGATATATAATGATCAAGCGTCCCAAACGGCCATAAATAATTCTAATAACTAATCATTTTAATTCTGATCTATTCTGATTATATTGTATTATTTCGAAAAAATGATATATTGGAAAGTGTGATTTTGGTTTTTAGTTACTGTAAATATTTTGTAGTTAAATGTGTCAAAGTCAATGCCATGTATCATTACCTATACCACAACGTTTATATCATAAATATCAAATATGTAGAAAATGATAATGAGGACTGCCTGAAACAGAAGAGAAATACACTTAAAAGTTCGCAGGATTCGCTTAATTGTACAAGTTTACAGTATTTTCTCAATGCAAGGCAAAATTTCCGTCCAAAATTCTATTGACAAGTTCAGTTAAATTCAAGCCATGCGTAGTCCAATGACTGTGTTGGCAGCAGATTTCAGCTGGATCTGAAAATCCTGATGAAGATAAATATGGAAACCTGGTCTTTAAACAATAGCCAATGAAAGATTCATAATAGTGAAATCAACAAGGCCACCCACAATAATTTAATGTGCAATTGGTCAAATTCAACGCAGAAGCCAAACCCAATAACTTCAAGTCTTCAGCTACCCAGTCAGCCAAACGGCGATAAATATTGTCAAGTGTCATCTCCGTTTCCTTTAGCCGAGTAATCAAACTGGCATTCTCTTCTTGCAGACGTCTTAGACGGCTGCCTGGGCTCAAATTTTCACTGGCCTCCTCCTGATTATTGTTATAAGAAAGATTCATAATAGTGAAATCATAGTCGGTGAACTACTTGGCACCAACCACCTCCTCGAACCTCCATCCAACGTTACCATTGTGTTTACACGTGCGTCCCTACCCTAGTTTGGTGTTTTGATAAGTGTATAGCGAAAATGACCTTTTTTTATTCATTGAAAAATAAGGGATTTTTAAAAATTTTAAACCTCTATATATATTAATTTGATAATTTGTTTTAACCAAAAGCTTCCCTAAAAATCGCATTCATATTTTAAGGTCAAAGTGTTTCAAAACTTTGGTTTATCCAATCAAATATTTATTAATACAATGCTAATTTTTAAAAAGTTATAAAGATAAATATTATAAAATAAAATGCAAAGTTATAAGATTCAAATAAATAATTAAAATAGGCAATTAATTCCTGAATTAGTAATCAATTTTTTTAACTATTTAAATTATATTCATTTATCTAATATTCAAATATAATTTTGGAGAACAATAATTTGTTTTCAAATATGATATTAATTAATATAATTACATTAAAGGTGGTTGTTCATATCCTTTTTCACACTTTTTTGAATTAATGATGTTGATTTACTTGTGTCATTTTTAATAATATATTTATGTTTTTTAAGAACAACATCTTTGAGTAGGATTAATAGATTTTCAAATTACAAGTATAGATTTATATTAATTCTCAATCTACCTAGCATTGAGAAATCAAATCTCTTAAGACTCAAACCTCAAACCTCATACTGAGTGCAAGAGTTAAAATTGATCTATTTATTAAATGATTTTTATTGTTAATATATTTTAAAAAGTTACATATTAAGTTCGTATTAAGATAGAAATAAATTACACATCTTCCTCATAATCCAAAGTGACAATATAAGATTTTTTTTTAATTGCTTATTATGTTATTTAAGGTAGTCTAACTTATAAATATAATGACCTTTGCTCTTTTTAACAAGAATATGTCCATACAATTTCAAGCAAAATTATGGTATTTTGCTGATTATAATACATTTTTCAATGCATAAATAGATCCAACACAAAAATCCATGGAACACACAAATTCTATAGACTAAAGAACTTAAACTCAAGTTTAAAAAATATCTCGAGAATTTTGGTTAAAATTAACCAAAATTGTGATTTCAAAAATGCCATTTCTTAGATTATTCAAACTTTGTGGTTATTCAATATGGACATTGGAATAATTTATTTATGGTTGACACTAAAATATTTGTTGTCATTCATATATTTTTATTTTAAATATTAAATATCAACTAAACATAGAATTAGTTACACATCATGCAATTTCAATAATATTATGTTTAAATGTCTTATGGGAACTCTATATTATGTAGTGAAAAAATTACATATCTCCCTCATAATAAAAAGTGAATTATATTTTTTCTTTCAATTACTTTATTTCTCAAGTTGAGATAAAATTAAGGTGGGCATTGAAGTATTTTATTTGTAAACGAAATTAATTTATAGACCCTAAAACATCTCTCCAATATTGAGCCAATATTTAAATTTTTACACTCATTTATGAACACTACACCATCTCTCTTATAATAGGCTTTAGAGCACCTCTTGGTGCTCAAATATTAATATTAATAATATTAAAATATATGTGAAGCAACTAAATGAAAACAAAGAGAAAATGGCCCAACCCCTAATGACACTATATAGGCAAAAACAAATCTCTATTCGGAAAAAAAGAAAAGAAAAAAGAGGAGACTAGATCTCAACACTTCCTTTAAATGAGAAACAAAAAGGCATATTTATTCATGGGAATATGTAGTTAGAACAAGGGATACAACCCCCAACCCACCTCTAGCACGAGTTAAGGAGGTGGCATAGGATACACTCATCCAGGAATGCACTTGGTGGGTAGGAGAATTAAACCTTAAAGTGATAGGGATTCCTTTACCTCTTCCAACCTTAGTTCCCTTGGTGGTTGAGACCTTATTACCTAAGTATAATCTAAATCTTCCTATGTGACCCTTGATATGGCTTGACTTGGGTGAAGTTCCAATTTGAGTTTAAAGTGTTTACTTTTACTTGTAGGATCTTCCGCGATGAAGATATCATTAGAACATAGGTTGCAAAGCTTAAATGCTTCATAGATTCGGTCACAACAACACAATAGGAAAGTAATTGGACAACCATTAGGAACCTCAGAGTAGTCATTGGGAAACCTTATTCAAGGGATTAAAAATGATGTGCACATTAGGAGGGGCAATAGAGTACATCCATTTTGATTAATTGCTGGAATGGAAATGGATCTTTTTGGTCATTTTCAGGTATACTTTATGATTCTCATTGATAGTGGGACATCTTCTTCATCACAAAGACACATGGGAGCCTTGTTTGGTATGTCCCAAACATTATAGGATACCATCAATTTGCAGCAAGTGGGCAAGAGACAAGGAGCTTGAGGGTATCATGGGTTTACGTGGAGTTGATTATTTTAACAAAGGCTTCATTCAAAGAAGGATTTCATTGGTGGTCAAAAATGAGTTGAGCATGTTTATGTGGGCATGGATTCGAGGTTCTTCACCTCTTGTAAGGGGCATTTACATTTCCATATGTTCAACATATGTCACTCATAATGGGCTTGATAGGAACCCCTTTATCATTTTGTATTCCAGCAACTAGTTCTAAAGAGCTTTGGAGTTTATCCATCTAGCTAACTTTGACTTCTACATTTAATCCCTCTGAACTCCTCTCCGTCATTACTCATAGAAGATATTTTGTGTCTAAGAGATAGATCTATAGTTAGTCAGGCTCTACTAGATATATAATGATGCATTGGGGCCCCTCATCACCTATGATTAATACATTTTTCACTTTGGGGAATCTCATGAGTTGTTAATTCTTAATGAGTTCATATGCTTCCCATATCCTTAATTTTTCATTTTCTAACCTCATGGAAGAGGCGACAAGTGTTGTTGATCATGTCCTATCTAGCCAAAACCTCCCCCCCCTTTATTCGTACATTCTCTATTTCCCCATCCCTATCATGATTATGCTCTTCTTTCGTTCTCTCTTTGGGTTGACACCACCCTTTCTCACAAAAACCCTAGAAGAACGACGAGGGGGTATAAGAAGAATTGATGCCTATTCCATCCAGTTTTAGGAAACAATGGCATCTTCTTGCTTGGTCGATATTAAAAATATAAATAAAATTTTCACTTGGAACAATCAAAGAGGATGACCGCAACAAGAGGCTTCTAAACTCGATTGTTTCCTAGTCATGAAATCAATTATGACTTGGGAAATACTCTTAGACACATCCATTCTCCCAAGTCATGTTTCTGATCATTGACCTAAATGTCTTAATATTGACACACATACTCAACCTAGTAAAATTCCCTTTCATCTAGAAAAGATTTGGATTGTGTCTAGACTTTCAAGCTAACATAAAGTAGTGTTGGGAGGAGCAGGTAGCACTGGAAGGCACATCTATATATAAGCTCCAAAATTAACTCAAATACATCAAATGGTAGCTCGAAGTCTAGAATGAAACAAAATTTATCAATATTTTGGAGGAAAAGCATAAACTAGAAAGGATTGAAATAACACAATAGGAAGCCATTTTGCACAACCAATCAAAGACATTAATCAAAGAAAAATCCACCACTCTTACTGATCTTGAAGAGAGATAAAAGTAGGAAGAACTTCTTTAGCAAAACAAATTGAGGGTACGATGACCTGGGGAGAGGGACAGAAACACAACCTTTTCCCAAAAATCCATCGTACAACATCCCTATCATAATCACATTTCCTTCTTTCAAAAGAATGAAGGAGTAAATTACAGGCATTAAGGTATAGGTTAAGAGTTAATCTGTTACGACGAGGATATACTTATTGGCAACATGATGCTTGTCAGGTTGGAATTGATTTCTACAAGTCACTATGCTTGTGCATAATGATCAAATGGTTGCAAAGGATGTTGTGTAGGAGACTATGGTGATGGTTTCAAAGGAGTTGTGGGAGGTTGGATAGGATATGGAGATGCCTAGTAAGGTGATGTAGTAGTCTAGAAAGTTTATGGGCAAATGATCTAAGATTTTCTTCAAGTTGAACTATCTTCACTCGGAGATAGTTATGCATAGTACGACATTACTATATCTTCTTTGGGTTTCCCATATATTTCCTGCAACAATCTTCTTTTGGAGCCAAGATTATCCCCTTGACAATACCTCAAGGTGAAGAAAATTAAAAACCAAATGCAAAACCATTGAATTTCTTAATATAACCATGCAATTGAAGGAGTTTTAACATCTATCTGATCGAGTCAACATTTCCATCAACAAAATCCATGTATTTTCCCATGGTAAACATAAGGAAAAGAAAATTTAAATGTTCGAGGAGATTGATCAACTTTATGTGCATTTTGTGAAGATCCATTGGCTCTCACACTGATATTACACAATTTTTTTTTTAATTTTGGTTATATTTTTATCGAGCAAGTGTGAGGAAGTGAAATTGATGATTCTCCATAGTTGAGTTGAAGGTTTGATCTAAAATGCTCAGTTTAATTAGATATGGCTCAATGGATTTCTAATAATTGCATAATTAAGTGCACTCGTGTGCAAGGGATTAATTATGGAGGATAATGGTGCATCTTTCGATAATATCATTGCAGAAGTAGAAACATCAAATCTATTCCAACGATGATAACTTTACTCACACTATGTAATGATATATTTCGTTGTACACATAGATATTAAATTATATGCATAATTAATGAGATTGTACATGCTTTTTAAGAGGTTTGAAGCCTATGTTTCTTGTAGAAATAGATCTTAATATATGGAAAACTATGTTGCACGCGTTGAAATATATCAATAAGCATAATAGAGATTAGTGCCTTGCTCACTAAGGGAAGAAGTTTTTTATGACATAAATTTGTGTTCAAAGATTGTTGTGTGTGCCTTGTTCATCAAAATAAAAGTAGAGATATTATATGACAAAGTTTTTGTTCGTTACCTATGACTTCAATGAGCTTGTAATCATGTTGTTCTGAGCTTGTCACACCTTGCAACTTAATGTCCTCTTGATTAATGAACAATTTGTTGTAGGGATATGTATGCTTTCATGAAGAAGCGGTCAAGTAGCATCCTTGTTTATATCCATGTGTAGCAAGGGATTTTGGTCTACTGTGCAAATGAGACAAAGCATGGATGGACATAGTACTACTAACAATGTTTATATGGAACAGACATATATATCTTGGTGTAGCTACCATTGTTTTGATTTATAGGCTATGATGATATTGTTAAGCTGTTTCAATCAGTATGAGTTGGCTGCTAAGGTTACATTAGGTTGAACATCAACGAGAGGACCTTATGATATATTGATGTTTCCATTTGTTGGTATGTATATGGACAGAGGAATAATGACTAACCATGAATTTTTCAAGGATAACACAGTCATAGTTTATGGCTTGAAAAGTGTAAAGGCCACTATCGTGTATAACCTTGTCTTAATTGATGCCTGCTGGGTTGTGGAAATTCATAAAGACAACATGGAGCCTTTGTTACTTTATTGAGGGGGTTTCATAAATTTTCCGTTGTTGAAGTGATGATGCTATCTATGATTTAATGGTGCTATGAGTTAGGAGTTTGCAGGGTCTACCATTGTTACTAATTGCATATTTAGTGCCTTGGTTGCACCAATCAAAGTAAGATTTTGGATTGAGGGTTAATTTATGTTTGTATCATGAATATTTGTGCCTATAAGTTTTATTTATGAGTCAATTAAAAGTGTTGGCTAGAGTGATAAAAGGTCAAGTCAAAGTAATACAATTGTTAACAAACATTGATGGGTAGATGAGTTGAGTCATATATGAATAAATGTCGTTGATTGTCAAAATTTTGTTACATTTATGGAGATGTACTGTCATTATGATGTTGCTAGATTTGATTAGCGTTTGGCATTGATATCCTGGATAAGAGAGATGGATTTTGTCATTACATTTTGATGGTTGATCCAGGAGGATCCATCGATCCAATTGCACAAGCGTTCGAAGTGTCATCATTAGTATTCATGGGTGTCGTTCACTATCGTCGTCGCTTCAGTTCAGCTTTGACAAATCAATACTGTTGGTTATGATCAAGTTGTTCAAGTAGTGTTCTTAGTTATGGTTTCATGGTGTTTAGTTGATGTGATGTTGTATCTAGGTGTCGATTTATGTCATTGACAGTTCCGCCACGGTTTGGTCGACGAAATGTGTTTTGTCATCCAACTTTGAAAGATTTATGATTGATACAGTCGATTGTGTAAAAGAATTCAAAGTTAAAGCACCTCGTCGATGACATAGTCTTATCATCATCTCCACCAGTGTGAGTTACAAAGATGTGATGGTCCTCGTCATGCAATGTTGTTGAATGTTCCACGAGACCACAAGGATGTACAAGGGTTGATCATCTAGTAAAGGATTTAGTTTCACCGATATCACTTTGCAGAGCTCACATGGGTCTTGAAAAGTTAAAAAAAACTCTTTACCTAAGCCTAGACCTAAACCATAACTCCTAAGCTATATTTTCATCATTTGTTTACCCTAACAATCCTATGTTCATAAACATAATTCCTAAATCCTAACCATAGCCAAACTGCATCGAAACCAGGTGCATGTGAACAGTTACAGGTTAGCCATTGAGTTTCATAAGCCATTGGTCACAACCATGGACATGACCATATCGGGGGAACACCACCATGTGGACACTGCATAGGAACCATGAGAGGTCAAGGATAACTGTGTGGGGAATTGACAACATCATAACTGTAGCGGGTTGTTGGTCATGTGGACATCATTGAAAAGTTGTTGAGGTTAGCAGTTACCACGTCGTTTCCACAACTGTTGGAGGAGAGCCTTGTCACATGACAACCGTCACCACAGACCAGAATCGTCACGACCAAAATCCATCAATATAACCGCTCTCCAAACAGGTGTTCACATGCAGTGTCATTGCCCTCCGCCCGGTTAGCTAACCACTAACAGTTTTGAGGCTTAATATAAAGTTTTGTCTTGGTTTTTTTATTAAACTTGGTCATCGATTAATACGAGGACCATGACATGAACCCTAGGGGGAAAAATCAACCCTAATTCAACCCTTCAAGTGAGCACATTCATGCCAAACTCAGCAAGAGTGGTTATGATGCATCTAACCACTATATAAAGGAGCATTTCCAGCCTTGCAAAGAGTTAGTGAGGATTAAGAGTGGTTTTTAGCTTTTGGATGCAGGTTCGGGAGGGATAGAGGTGATTTTGCTTTTAGTGTTTCAGGAGCATCTAGAGTTGGATTTGGAAATTATAAGTGGTGTTGGAAAGCTAGTTTAGAGAGATTTCTGATGATAGAGGTCATAGTTGCCTATGTTCAATTTTAGTCTATCCAAATCATTGTGTAATTGACTTCTTATTCTCATTCCTAATAAAAATGGTCGCCCATCTTGAAAGTAGACCCGGAGACGTAGTACATCAGGGACGAACTCCGTAGTAAATCTTGTTGTCTCGTATATCTGTGTATTCACTGTTTACGCTTCTGTTTTGCATCTTAATTATGGTTTATCACCTATCATAAAGTGTTATGCTCCAGCAGTTTTCCTCATTTTCGGTGCTTTCAGTTATTATTCAAATCACTAATGGCTAATCAATTCTACATCACTATTTAGTATATGGTCATTTCATATCATATGATTTAGTATCATAGTAGGTTGTGTTTGTAGAATGTGCCATTGAATGTTAACCAGGTCAAAGTTGCAACGAGGAGAAGTAATGCTTGAGCAGATTGATCTAGAGATTGGAAAGAAATGAGTTGTTCAAAAATCAACCATGTCAAGACCTGATGCAAGGTGAGAACACTGAGACTAAGATGAGTGAAGAAGATTTTCAATAGGAATTCTTAACTATGCAGTAGATGTTGGGAGAATTGTAAGAAGACAAGAAGGTGAGAGACGTAGTTTCTTCTTCAAAGGCATTAAAGAAGGACAAAGGTAAAGGAAAGGAAGATAAACCTCCTTCACCTCCATCATCTCTAGCATCCTCTTCTTCTTCCAGTGCAACATATGAAATAGATAAGAAACCTAAGAAATCATCTCTTTTGAAACTTGATGTTAAATTTGAGTTACCTATTTATGATGGTGAAATGAATCCCGAAAAGTTAGATAACTCGATAAAGCAGTTAGAAGTGTATTGTCGCATTCAGAAAATTTCTAAAGATAAAACTAAAATTCATTTAGCTCCACTTAGAATGGGGGAGAACAAATTTAATCTGGTGCAAAAGAAAAACTCAGTTAGATGTTAAGCGTACAGGAAAACTTATCTCTTCATGGTCTAAGTTTTTGAAATCTCTTAGGAAAGAGTTCTATCCTTTAGGATACATGGAGAAAGCTACATTTAATTAGCAACATCTGAGACAAGGTAAAGGGAAGAATGTTCAAGAGTTTACTCAGAAATTTAGGAAGAAAGCATTGGCACTTGGTATTTTATTGGATACGAGTGAAACTTTGTTAAAATACATGAACAATTTACATTCATATTTACAGCATACTTTATAATATTTAATCCTCATGATTTTGATTAGGTGTGTGTTCAGGCCATACATATTGAATAAGGTCGTAGATCATTCAAGTTGCGATCTCAGTCATCCAAAGAGATGGAAACCAAAGAATCTAGAGATAGTAAGGGGAAGATTTCAAAGAGAAAGAAATCAGCGATGTTAAGAAGGAAAGACCTACCTGTTCTCATTGCTAGAGAGTCGGTCATGATGAATCGAAGTGCTAGAAACTTCATCCAGAACTTAAGCCCAAAAATTTACTTAAGGCAAAGGATGAAAATAAGGCCATTGCAACAGTCCAGCATGATCTAGGTTCAAATTTATATGATGAAAGGAGAATTAATGCCGTGGTTATGAGAGGTAAAACTTATGATACTCATTCAACTTCGAAAGCTAATGTATCTTATTCAAACATAAATCCTTCACATGAGGATAAATGAGTTGAACTCTTCCACATAAGGATAACTTGTAAGCATACAAAGGTTGACACAATGTTTGATAGTGGATCACAAGCAATTTTAATGTCTGAGCATATAGTTAATCAATTGGGATTAGAGACATAGAGTCATCCAAGACCATACCCATTAGGTTGGATTAATAAATCAACTAAGATATATGTCACAAAGGAGTGTCGGTTAAAATTTGCAATTACATCTAAGTACATCGATGAAGTGGAGTTAGATGTGGTCCCAGTAGACATATGTGGAGTTGTCTTAGGAATTCCTTATCTTTATGAATTGAATATGTACTCATGGTTATTAAGGAAGAACATAAGGTTGATTGTTTGAGATGCGAGATTTAGTTTATAGATCAATTGGTTAAGGTGGTTAATTCTTTTCCAAGAAGTCCTATTCATGAACAATATGTGCAACATGAGATACAATTAAAGTCCTACAAACATATTCCTAAAGACAGAATGAATCTCAATTCATTCATTCAACTGAATTATAGAAGCTATCATCATCAGCAATGTATTGTAGGGAATGCTACATGTGAGTCCAATCAGTTTTGGATCGTATGCTTATTTTCAGTTTCAGGGGTGCAAGTTAGTATTGGGGAAGTTAGTGTTACATTTCTTTGGTATTGCATCATCATTTCATGTTTTTAAAAGTAATGAAACCTCTCTTTAGGTGGAGAGGAAGTTTTCATGACAAAGCTTTTTCAAAAGCAAATCTAAAGTTTCCTTACCATGGTTTGAAAACTAATGCATTAAGTGAAAGTGGTAGTCAATGGAAATGTGAGTTAATAGACATAGTGATTCAAGTAAATCAACAATTACTTAGATACTTTCAGAATCAAACTAAGCTGCAACAGTCTTTACATTATAGATGGATGAGTTATGGACAACAAGTTCACTTATTAATCAGTCAATAGGAAATTAAAGCAAGTCAAGTAATTGATATGAAGTCAAAATCAAAGGAGTATTTGAATATTTCAGTTATTCCAAAAAGTTTTAATAACCATGAGATGTATTAACAAAGCTCTACAAATACTGCTTTCAAAGATGAAATTAAAGCAAGTCAAGTAATTGATATGAAGTCAAAATCGAAGGAGTATTTGAATATGTCAAAATCAAAGGAGTATTTGAATATTTCAGTTATTCCAAAAAGTTTTAATAACCATGAGATGTATTAACAAAGCTCTATAAATACTACTTTCAAAGATGTTTCTGAATCACTAACTCATAATTCTTCATGGGAAGAATTCAATTGCCATGTTGATAACACGTTGTTTGCATATCCTCACAAGTTGTTCATACTACGGATGGAAGAAACATGTCAATGTCACCGAATCCAAAGGTATCATGGTCACCATCATCAAGGTCATGATGTGCAGGTGATTGATCAAATGTATTGGTACATCGTCAGGTTAAGATGGATAGAGAGGGAGTTCTACCCTCATCCACTAATTGTTTAGTTAAAACTTTTGTGGTCCAAAAGCTTCCAAGTGGAGAGGAATGACCCAGGAGGATCCATCCATCCAATTGCACAAGTGTTTGAAGTGTCATCATTAGTATTCATGGGTGTTGTTCAATGTCGTTGTCGTCTCTTCAGTTTGGCTTCGACAGATCAAAAATGTTGGTTATGATGAGGTTGTTCAAGTAATGTTTGTAGTTATGGTTTTATGGACAGTTCCTCTAGGGTTTGGTGGAGGACATGTTTTTGATTTATGATTGATATAGTCAATTGTGTAAAAGGATTCAAACTTAAAGTACCTCGTGGACTACTTGTCATCACCACTAGTGTCAGCTACAAAGATGTGATGGTAGTGTCAGCTACAAAGATGTGATGGTAGTTGTCATGCAATGTTGACGAATGTCCCATAAATAATCTATTTATCTAATAATAATAAAAAATTATATATGAAATTTATATAAATGAAAACAATATTATTAATAGCTAACCATTTTAATTCTCATGCTTATTGTATTATTTGAAAAAATGATATATTGTTGAAGTTTGATTCTGGTTTTTATTTATTTTATTTGAAAAAATGATATATTGTTGAATTGTGATTCTGGTTTTTATTTATTTTAAACATTTTGTATTTAAGACGTGTCAAAGTCAATGCCATGTATCTGAGTCATACCACAACGTTTATATCATAAGGATCACATGTGTAGAAAATGATAATCATGACTGCCTGAAACAGAAGAGAAATATCCTGATTAAGAAGTGCACAGGAATCGCTTAGTTATAGAAGTTTACAGTGTTTCCTCAAAGCAAGGAAAAATTTCGATCCAAAATTCTATTGACAAATTCAGTCGAATCCAAGCCATTGACAGTCTAATGACTGTGAGGGCAGCAGATTTCAGCTGGAGCTGAAAATCCGAATGAAGATAAATATGGAAACCTAGTCTTTAAACAATAGCCAAAAAAAGATTCATAACAGTGAAATCAGCCTTTACTAGCGAAGGCCACTCACAATAATTTAATGTGCAGGTCTTCAACCCAGAAGCCAAACCCAATAACACCAGGTCTTCAGCTAGCCAGTCACTGTTAATATCCGATACTGTTTTCCGAGAACGAGGGATGTGCATGCTCAAGCGTACTCAAGCGGGGACAAATATTGTCAACTGTCATCTCCATTACCTTAAGCCGAGTAATCAAATTGGCATTCTCTTCTTCCAGTCGTCTTCGGCGGCTGCCCGGGCTCAATTTTTCTCTGTCCTCCTCATGATTATTGTTATCAGAAAGCCGTGCGCTGGGATTAGGGCTACCATTAATGACGTGAGATGTGGAAGTGTGATGCAGCTCGGGCCTGTGAGCTGGGCTAGGGTTAGGGTTAATGGTTGGAGTAGTGGGTATGTAATCGCATGGGTAGTCCGTCCGGGAGCGAAATGCGAGCTACGGTTAGCGTTAATGGTTGGAGTAGTGGGAATGTAATCGCCTGGGTAGTCTGGTCCGGCAGCGAAATGCGAGCTAGGGATAGCGTTAGGGTTAACGGGAGTAGCGATGGCAGTGTAATCGCGTGGATTATCAAATGCAATACCGCCATTATTAATTGCCCGCACAAGGAACGAAGTCCTATTGCGAGGAACAGGTGGATGATACGGATAATTACTCCTCTCGTTCTCTATGCGAACCCTTCGATCTCCTCGCATATTATTAGTTTTCTTCCTCCTCCTCAATTTCGGATTACTCCGCTCGAAATAATGGGGTGAATTATTGGGAGGGATTCCGCCTCTGGGATTTGGTTGCCGATGATAATGGTCAGAATAATTGAACGGAAAGCCGCCTCTTGTGTTTGGGTGCCGATGATATTGGCGAGAAGAATTGGGAGTAAAACCGCCTCTCGTATTTTACTGCGGATGAGAATGGTATTGGCCGGTGTTATAATCCATGGGTGGAGACATTCGACAGCCTTGTTGCCTGCCGGGGCGCGGATTCCAAGGAAGTGTAGAGAGCATTTTTGAAGTAATCGAAGAGAAGGTGAAGAGACTCGTGAAGAAATAACGGCCGGAATTTTGAAATGAAACGGAGGAAATTCACAGTTAGATTCTCATGGATTAGGTTACGGATTAGAACTTATGTATAACCCAATAAGGAGGGTTAATAGAAGGAGGGTTAATAGTCGGCTAACCATAGACAACCTCCATCCAAAGTTATAAATGCGTTTCAATGAAAATTATTTTTTTTATTTATTTTTTTAAATATAAATGTGTTAGGTATTTTAGTTATCTATTTTTCATAATTTGTTACATATTTTGGTTATGTAATTTTTATAGTTTGGTTTGAAATAAAATATTAATTAGTGCAATTATATTATTAAAGGTAGTTGTCCACATTATTCTCTATTTTTTTACTTAATAATGTTCATCCATTTATATTACCATTTCAATAATGTATTTATTTGACCACATCATTCTCCATTTTTTTAAATTAATGATGTTCATCTACTTATATCACTATTTTAGCATTTGAGTTATTTGAACATATCATTAGTTACCTTTTTAAATTAATGATGTTGATCCACTTATATCACCACTTCAATTTGTTTGAAAAGATGGGTAGATTTGTCAATTAAAATATTAATATTAGTAATATTAAAATATATAAAGCAATTAAATGAAAACAAAGAGTAAATAGTCCAACCCCCTAATCAAATTATATAGATAAAAACTTTTCTATTTGAAATAATGAAAAAGAGGAGGCTAGATCTCAACACATGGCCTCCAATTGGGAAACAAAAACACATATCTACTCACACTACTACCACTACATGTCTCGGGGTGTCTCAAATATATAATGTCTCAAAAATTTGTCTCTATAAGGACAATATAGTAAAGGCAATAATTATTGTCTATGAACAGACAATTTCATTTATCTCTCTAGAGACAATGACAATTTCATTTGTCTTTGTAGAGACATTTTCATTTTTGTCTCTTCAGAGATAATTACATTTTTGTCTTTTTAGAGACAACTGCTTACATTAAAAACATATTGTCTCTATAGAGACTATATGTCCATAATTCAAACTATAGAGACTATATGTCCATAATTCAAACTATTGTCTCTCTAGAGAAAATATAAAAAAATATTTAAAAAATAAATAAATAAAATCATTTTGAATGTTCTTTCAAATTAGTTTCAACATTCAAAGTTCCCAAATAGTGATTTTAATTACCTTAAATCTTAGCTGTTTATGGATACCAACAAAATAAAAAATAAATAAATCCGTTACACGAACAACAAAGTAATTTTAAATCTAAATGAAAAAAAAAATCCGGAAAGCAACTCGAAAAGAATAAGGCAACCCACATATCATGTTTTAAATTAATGATGTTCATCTACCTATATCACCACTTTAGCTTTTGAGTTATTTGAACATATCATTCTTTACCTTTTTAAGTTAATGATGTTGATCCACTTATATTACCACTTCAATTTGTTTGAAAAGATGGGTAGATTTGTCAATTAAAATATTAATAGTAGTAATATTAAAATATATAAAGCAGTTAAATGAAAAGAAAGAGTAAATGGTCCAACCCCCTAATCAAATTATATAGATAAAAACTTTTCTATTTGAAATAGTGAAAAATAGGAGACTAGATCTCAACACATCGCCTCCAATTGGGAAACAAAAACACATATCTACTCACACTACTACATGCATGGGGTGTCTCAAATATATAATGTCTCAAAAATTTGCCTCTATAAAGACAATATAGTAAAGACAATAATTATTGCCTATTAAGAGACAATTTCATTTATCTCTCTAGAGACAATTTCATTTGTCTTTGTAGAGACATTTTCATTTTTGTCTCTTTAGAGATAATTACATTTTTTGCATTTTTAGAGACAATGGCTTAGATTAAAAACATATTGTCTCTATAGAGACTATATGTCCATAATTCAAACTATTGTCTCTCTCGAGAAAATATAAAAAAATATTTAAAAAATAAATAAATAAAATCATTTTGAATGTTCTTTCAAAGTAGTTTCAACATTCAAAGTTCCCAAATAGTGATTTTAATTACCTTAAATCTAAGTTGTTTATGGATACCAACAAAATAAAAAATAAATAAATCCGTTATTTTTAACACTAACAACAAAGTAATTTTAAAAGTAAATGAAAAAGCAATTCCCAAAAGCAACATCGAAAAGAATAAGGCAACACACTTATATCATGTTTTAAATTAATGATGTTCATCTACCTATATCACCACTTTAACGTTTGAGTTATTTGAACATATCATTCTTTACCTTTTTAAATTAATGATGTTGATCCACTTATATTACCACTTCAATTGTTTGAAAAGATGGGTAGATTTGTCAATTAAAATATTAATATTAGTAATATTAAAATATATAAAGCAATTAAATGAAAACAAAGAGTAAATGGTCCAACCCCCTAATCAAATTATATAGATAAAAACTTTTCTATTTCAAATAGTGAAAAAGATGAGACTAGATCTCAACACATAGCCTCCAATTGGGAAACAAAAACACATATCTACTCACACTACTACATGTATGGGGGTGTCTCAAATATAAAATGTCTCAAAAATTTGTCTCTATAAAGACAATACAGTAAAGACAATAATTATTGTCTATTAAGAGACAATTTCATTTATCTCTCTAGAGACAATTCCATTTGTCCTTGTAGATACATTTTCATTTTTGTCTCTTTAGAGATAATTACATTTTTGTCTTTTTAGAGACAACGGCTTAGATTAAAAACATATTGTCTCTATAGAGACTATATGTCCATAATTCAAACTATTGTCTCTCTAGAGAAAATATAAAAAAAATATTTAAAAAATAAATAAATAAAATCATTTTGAATGTTCTTTCAAAGTAGTTTCAACATTCAAAGTTCCCAAATAGTGATTTTAATTACCTAAAATCTTAGCTGTTTATGGATACCAACAAAATAAAAAATAAATAAATCCGTTATTTTTAACACTAACAACAAAGTAATTTTAAATCTAAATGAAAAAGAAATTCCCAAAAGCAACGTCGAAAAGAATAAGGCAACACACTTATATCATGTTTTAAATTAATGATGTTCATCTACCTAGATCACCACTTTAGCGTTTGAGTTATTTGAACATATCGTTCTTTACCTTTTTAAATTAATGATTTTGATCCACTTATATTACCACTTCAATTTGTTTGAGAAGATGGGTAGATTTTTCAATTAAAATATTAATATTAGTAATATTAAAATATATAAAGCAATTAAATGAAAACAAAGAGTAAATTGTCCAACCCCCTAATCAAATTATATAGATAAAAACTTTTCTATTTGAAATAATGAAAAAGAGGAGACTAGATCTCAACACATCCCCTCCAATTGGTAAACAAAAACACATATCTACTCACACTACTACATGTATGGGGGTGTCTCAAATATATAATGTCTCAAAAATTTGTCTCTATAAAGACAATACAGTAAAGACAATAATTATTGTCTATTAAGAGACAATTTTGTTTATCTCTCTAGAGACAATTCCATTTGTCTTTGTAGAGACATTTTCATTTTTGTCTCTTTAGAGATAATTACATTTTTTTCTTTTTAGAGACAACGGCTTAGATTAAAAACATATTGTCTCTATAGAGACTATATGTCCATAATTCAAACTATTGTCTCTCTAGAGAAAATATAAAAAAATATTTAAGAAATAAAAAAATAAAATCATTTTGAATGTTCTTTCAAAGTATTTTCAACATTCAAAGTTCCCAAATAGTGATTTTAATTACCTTAAATATTACCTGTTTATGGATACCAACAAAATAAAAAATAAATAAATCCTTTATTTTTAACACTAACAACAAAGTAATTTTAAATCTAAATGAAAAAACATTTCCTGAAAGAAACATCGAAAAGAATAAGGCAACACACTTATATCATGTTTTAAATTAGTGATGTTCATCTACCTATATCAACACTTTAGTGTTTGAGTTATTTGAACATACCATTCTTTACCTTTTTAAATTAATGATGTTGATCCACTTATATTACCACTTCAATTTGTTTGAGAAGATGGGTATATTTGTCAATTAAAATATTAATATTAGTAATATTAAAATATATAAAGCAATTAAATGAAAGCAAAGAGTAAATGGTCCAACCCCCTTATCAAATTATATAGATAAAAACTTTTCTATTTGAAATAATGAAAAAGAGGAGACTAGATCTCAACACATCGCCTCAAATTGGGAAACAAAAACACATATCTCCTCACACTACTACATGTATGGGGGCTTTAAGACAATATTTAAGACAATATTTGAGTCAATTGTCTTAACTTAAGACAAAAAGGAACTTGTGTATTGTCTTTAAGCGGGTGTCTCAAATATATAATGTCTCAAAGTTTTGTCTCTATAAAGACAATATAGAACACATACTAGTATTGTCTCTATAAAGACAGGAATTATTGTCTATTAAGAGACAATTTCATTTGTCTCTCTAGAGACAATTTCATTTGTCTCTCTAGAGACAATTTCATTTGTCTCTCTAGAGACAATTTCATTTGTCTTTGTAGAGAAATTTTCATTTTTGTCTCTTTAGAGACAATTACATTTACATCTTAGATTAAAAACATATTGTCTCTATAGAGACTATATGTCCATAATTCAAACTATTGTCTCTCTAGAGACAATATAAAAAAATATTTAAAAAATAAATAAATAAAATCATTTTGAATGTTCTTTCAAATTAGTTTCAACATTCAAAGTTCCCAAATAATGATTTTAATTACCTTAAATCTTAGCTGTTTATGGATACCAACAAAATAAAAAATAAATAAATCCATTATTTTTAATGCTAACAATAAATTAATTTTTAATCTAAATGAAAAAACAATTCGCGAAAGCAACTTTGAAAATAATAAGGCAACACACTTATTATTTTATGAAAATGCATTCATGTCATTTGAACATGTAGGACCCTCAGTTGGAACTTCATTTTAAGACATATTATGAGTCAAAAAAGAAATGTTCTAGATTTCTCCATCCTACAAGAGGGTTTACTCTCTAACATAGAAATCCAAAGCTTCAATCACATTAAATGGTGGAAATTAAATTCATATCCAGTTGTTAAACCACAATTTCAATACCCTTGTATAATTGGAATTCGCTTCCTTGATAACAAAGAATTGTAATAATGTATATGAATTTGAATTTACAATTGATTGGAAATTTTGTCTTCATGAATATTTTACAGAAGATGAAAAATTGACACAGGTCCTGGAAACATGATATAGACCAATTCTCAATCTATTAGTGACCTACATAATTATCTTCTCCACTATTGCCTTTCACAATTCGAGTTGGCTCCATCTCCTGTTTGCAGCCCGAGAATTGCTGCAATTGGTATCCAAATTGGTGGTGATATAGTTCCCGAGGAAGCTTCATATCCAATGAATCTAATTCGGGTAATAAACTATTATGATCAACTTCATAGCAAGCTGAAGTTGTAGAGAAGTCGCTATTTCTAGCTTTTTTCTGGGCAGTTAATCATTTCTTGGAGGCACACCAAACCACCCGTCCTTCTTCCTATTAAGAATAAAATAATAAATTCCTGTAAGGAAAGTTTTATACCATTGCTCAACCATTTCCAAGAGAGCTACTTACTGAAATAAAATAAAATAAATGTAGTAAGTACTTGAAATAGAAATGTGTGCACTCTTAGTATTTCTTCATTATCACTTGCCTTTCCTTGCCCGATTCCCCAGAGCACCTACAAATGCAATAGTAGAGTCATTTTATTTTTTTATAATAAAAAGCCCTACCATCTTGATAATAATTAATAATTGAAATAAAATTAAAATTCTACAAACTTATTAAACTCTCAATATAAAAATGGCTCAAAAACAAAATCAATATACTCTTTAATATAAACATAAATTTTAATGATGATACCATCTGTATTTTTGGTTGGTAGCACTGTTTGTTCCCAATCATAGCCCAAAAATGTCATGAATACTAGTGAAAATACCAGGTAAGTTTCAAACCCTTTTAAAATGAAATTACATCACCTATTTTTCTCTATAGTGGGATGGGAAGTATTTGAAAAATCTTATTAGAAGAGTGAATAGAATCTCTCACTAAAACTTGCAGAATCTCAATCAACATTAATACTCAACAATCATATGGGAATTTCCATAAATGAGGAGATAGGGGAGAGAGAAGTGAAGTCTTCCACCTAGCCAAATGACATGAGATCAAGTGGTGATTAAACTAGAAAACATCAAACAGAGAAGAGGCAAGTTGGTTCAAAACATAATAATTGTCCTCCTTCCAAATGGACTACTCAACTGGATGGTACTGTCGCTATTGCAGTAAATCACAGAGAGAACTCTCCCACAAATGCCATTACTTATTAAAATAATGAGTTGGGAAGCATGAGAAAATGAGTTCAATGAAGAGAGGTTGAGCATAATGAATCTTCATTCAAAAGGGCTGGTAGTTTACATTCCGCTTGAGTGTTGGTAGTGTTGAGTATCATCAATCTCGTCTACTAGGAATTGCCCCAAAAGGTGCAAAGATAAGTCGATAGATTTTTTAAATTGTTAAGATAATATGAGGAATGAATTTGTAAATATGTATGCCATATATATTGACAAATTTAAATTTTAGTGGTGTATAACTCTTTAGTCTTATGTGTTGTGGTCTTATGCATACAAGCGATGGCTTCAAGGTGGTTGCCCTCGGGTAACTAGTTTAGTATTCTACATGCCTCTTTTGAATGCAAATGCAATATATTACATAAATACACATAAATGTAAAATAGATTCTCGTTTGACACTCTACTTATGAGGTTTTTTGGTAAATGATGCTCCCACTCTGCTGCCTATTCTGGCAACGTATGTTGAAAGAAATTTAATAGAAGAGTGAATCAGGGATTTATCATAAGATCTATACCTTCAAGTAACATAAATAATATGGGTATGCTGAAGAATAAATCCTTTAACCATAGTGAAGGAAAAATATGATGACAAATTACCCAATCTGGAATTTTAAGGAGTAGTTTGGAGCAATTAATAAATCTATCATATAGGAAGATGCATCTTTGAAGCTACAAATATCCAAAAAAAACATATGGTGGGAACAATAGTAGTAGTTACAAACCAAGACGAAGTAGAAATATTTTTCTCGAGATTTGGTAGACATTAATACAAAAGGGTGTATATGCAAGGACTAATATTTTAGCCCTCCTAAATAAATGCTATGGGGAAAAATGATTCTTTGTTTAGAAGCAGCTATCCTTACAGGCCAACTGCTAAAATTTGAAATGGTTATTGAGGAATAATAGAGGGAACTGTTAAGATTTGAAATGGCTATTGAAAAATAATAGATGAAGAGTTGCTGACACTCTATGCCTACCTCTGAACATAAAAATTATGTGGAAAGGCATTATGAAAGAAACCAAGGTGAGGAAATCTTGATGGTAGTAATTCATGCAACAACGAATAGATAGTCTATAAAGATGGGTAGTGAGTTCCATGAACATCTTTGTCAGTAACAGTTTGATAAGGAGAATGGCAGATTGAATTAAATCCATATATCATATGAATATCCAGCTTCGAGTGGCATGAAGAGTGGGTTATGCTGCCAAAAAATATTGACAAATTTCCAACCCAAAATTCAAGGAGCAGTTTGTAGCAATTAATCAGTTTATCATAGATGACGGATAAAGTAAAAAAAATAAACAAATTGCAGACTCAGAGTTCAAGGAGCAGTTGGGAGCAATTATCATTCTATCATAGATGACGATACATCTTCTAACTTGCAAGTATCCCAAAGGAGAAACCAGTGAGAAAAACAGTAGAAAGAAGAAAACCAGATGGAGCAGATGCAATTTCAGCAAACTTGGGAGAAATTAATATGCAAGAGTTATATGAAAGGATGCAGTTGTTGGTCCTCCCCAATAAATGTTGTGTATAAAAATCATTAGAGCGGATTTGCTTCATTTCTTGGTTGTTATATTGATCATGTTGTAGTGATCTTACCCACAATAATACTCTATCTACAGCTATGGAATCTGGAACCATATTTTGATGCATGGATGCAGATTTTTGGGTTGTTTTATGGAGAAATATATAGTACACAGATTTTTTGGGTTGTTTTCTGATTGGTTTGTGACGTCTTTTTCACTTCTGAAGAAATAGATCTATAATTCCAACATTAACTTATATATTATGGAAAAATGTAACATTGAAAAGAGTTGAGAATACATACACAGTTTCCTTCTGAGGTGGGGTTACCGAAGGTGGTTTTGGGTACTTTTCCTCCAATATATGGGTTATAACATTGGATTTTGGAATCCACTTATAATCAATCTTGATGACAGGAACTTTTCCTTCAAGGTTCATCTGCAAAAACCTGTGCACCAACATCTTCAACTTAGCTACCCCTAACTTCCCATATAAACATAGGCACAGACTCACACTCGTAATTGGTTTTAACGATAGCCATAAAGAAATGGCCTATAATGAAAATGAAAAATAATATATGGGATTTGGAACCATAAAATTACGAGTGAGGTTTGTTACTAGTATCAATGAACTTCATGTTGCATAGAACCTATTTTTCGTCGAGAGTAAGCAAAACCCTATGGCTAAAGGGACATGCTCAAAGATGTATTCAATACATTAAGCTTTACTTCATACATTAAAATGCTTGAAATGCACTAATACATGACAAATTGTTTGACAAATAAAGATGAAATAAAAGCCAGGAAATGCAACATTGAATTGTTCTGCTAAAAAAGGGGAAAAGTGACAGGAAAATTACTTACAGTCCCCAAGGGACCTATGAAAAGATGTGTTCAATACATTGTGCTTTACTTCATACATTAAAATGCCTGAAATGCATCAATACACCACAAATTGTTTGACAAATAAAGATGAAATAAAAACTGTAGAAAAAACGAAATGCAAGATTGAATAGTTCTGCTAAAACAGGGGAACATGACAGGAAAAGTTATTTACAGTCCCCAAGCTTGTCAGGTGCACCTGCGGCGGCCTTAACACAGACTTCCAGTGCTTCAGCGATGCTCACAATTCATGTATTGCCATTCTTCCTCCTGTGAAGCAATACCTTGGATCTAACCCCTTTCTTGCCAAACAAATGGGTACCCAAGACCACAATTAAAGGCTCTACAATACAACACCAGTGATTCCAGAGAGTCACAACGCAGATTTTTTGCTACAATGATAGACGAAGTGGAAGCTACACTAAGCATGGATATCATAGCCATAGTTGACTTATATAAATAGACCTCACTCTCATAGGTTTCCATCCTCCCCATTTTTATGACACTCATTAGTGGAAGATTACTCTGCACTACAAATCCCCACATATGAAATGCAAATAACGAATGAATTCATTATGCAATCTAATCCCCATCACATAAATGCTAAAATAAGAAACTCTGGGTTCCTTCTAGAGACGTGTCAACAAGTTTGTCTCTGAGATACCCTCGTATGCGCTGTAATGCAGCTCGCAAGAATGTTGGCAACAAATCCAATCTTGCACTATAAATTTTATGCACAGTGAAATAAAGTCTACAAAACATTCAAATGGACTCTCTTAGAACCTCAGCTTAAATAGTGGGCATAGATGTCAAGTGGAGAGTGGCTTAAAAATTTGTGCACAAATGTGAGACGGACATTGAAAGGGTAGACGATCGACTGATTCAAAAGAAGGCCTATCGGACAATTATGTTAAACACCATGGATTACATCATTACCAAAGCTAATAGCCTGGTTCACAAAGCCAAAAACATGAGGGTTAGACTATATGGCTTTAATGTCGCTACATTCATATATCTATTATGTTAAACACCATGGATTATAGCATTACCAAAGCTAGTAGCCTGGTCCACAAAGCCCCAAACATGAGGATTAGACTCTATAGTAACTAGCTAAGGATTAGACTGTATGGTTTTAATGTCGCTACATTCATATATTTAGTTGACCATGGAGGGGAGAATAGAGTTGGAGTTATTGGTCTAACAATGCTGGTATTGTTATCACCCCAAGAAACTCTCCTAGGTTGTATCTTAGAGATGCTCGGGAACATTACAAACTCAACAACAATATTGGAAAATGGTGGATTAATGAGAGAAATGATGCATATTCAAGCCAGATAACCACTTCGACTATGCTTAACCCTAGACATGGGTGAACACCCCCAAAGTACAAGGCTTTAGACCACCAATTACTCACAGTTTAAGGAAAATGTGACGATGGAGAATATTGATCACACTAGCAGATAAACCTAATGCCTAAATCCTAATGCACCTTTTGAAACCATAAACCATACATTCATCCTATGCTAAAACCCTAGTCCTAACCAAAAACTATTTATTAAATACATTAAACAAAGCCTAAAGATCTAAAACGTAAGTCCTAAACCGTTTATACACCCCTCTTCCTTGTTTAACTATGTAAAACATTGTAAAATATAATACACAACCCTAACCATACCCAAACTACATTGGAGCAAGGTGCATTTGAATGGTTATAGGTTATCCGTCAGGTTTCATAATTTGCTGGTCACAACCATAGACATGACCGTATCGGGGGACCGCCACCATGTGAACAATGCATAGAAACCATGAGAGGGCAATGATAACTATGCGGGGAATTGACAACGTCAGAACCACAATGGGTTGTTAGTGATGTGAAACAATGTTGAAAGGCCACCGAGGTTAGGAGTTATCCTACCATTGCTACAACCACCGAAGGAGAATGTGGTCACATGACAACTGTCACTGCAGACCAGAATTGCGGGGACCCAAAACCGTCGATATAATCGATCTTCAAACAGGTTTTCACATACGGTGTCATCACCCTCCTCCTGGGTAGCTAACAACTAACAATTTTGGCCTTAATATAATGTTTTATTTGGGTTTTGTTATTAAATTTGGCTATCAATTAATACGAGGACCATGACATAAACCCTAGGTGGAAAAATCAACCGTAATCCAACCCTTCAAGTGAACACATTCATGCCAAACTGAGTAAGTGTGGTTATAATGCATCTAACCACTTTATAAAGGAGCATTTGCAGCCTTTTGAAGAGTTAGTGAGGATTAAGAGTGGTTTTCAGCTTTTGTATGCAAGTTCTGGAGGGATAAAGGTGATTTTGTTTTTAGTGTTTCGGGAGCATCTATAGGCGGATTTGGAAACCGTAACTGGTGTTGGAAAGATAGTTCAGAGATATTTTTGATGAGAGAGGCCAGAAATGCCTGTGTGCAAGTCTAGTCTGTCCAAATCACTGTGTAATCGATTTCTTCTTCTCATTCCTAATAAAAACGGTCACCCACCTTGAAAGCGGACCTAGAGATGTAGTCTATGAGTGATGAACTCCGTAATCAATCTTGTTGTCTGGTATATCTATGTATTCATTGTTTACACTTCTTTTTTGCATCTTAATTATGGTTTATCAGTTGTCATAAAGTGTTCTACTCCAACATTTTTCCTCATTTTTCATGCTTTCGATTATCATTCAAATCACTAATGGTTAATTAATTCTACGTCAATATTTAGTATATGGTCATTTCAGATCAATCGTTTGTGGAAATTTATCCTGTAGTGGGCTTGAGTATGACTTGTCAGCAGAGACTTTTGATCAATTGAATATTGATGACTTGGTTATTGCAGAGAGATTTTTTTCGTCAGTTGTGCAGAGGAGATTGTATGGTAAGATTTGTTTTTAGTAATTGAGCATAGTCTTATATGTGGGTCTAGTTTGAAAATTGTATGAAATGTGTCCTATAGTGTTTGGGTTTTGAATTAGATTAATCCAATGTGAAATATTTTGAAATTAGGTCCATAAAGGATCTGAGGGATGGAGCCTTTAGTAAGGGAGTGGTAGCTTCCTTCCAATGGTGGCCAAAGAACTTGCTTAGGGAGTAAAAATATTGAAAACAATTAAAGTTGAATTAGTAAGAAATATTGATTCACCCTGCCCCTCTCATTATTCCTAACAATTCTTAGAACCCATTCCGAGCAGACAATAGGTGATCAAACAAATTATTAAGCACATCCCTTCCTTGGTAACACTAGAAAAAAATGAGGCTATTCTTGAATAAATCTCTTTCGAAGAAGTGGAAGCAATAATTAGAGAAATTGTAGATAGAAAGTGGAGTCCAAAAAAAACCTTTCTATTGTAAGATTTTGATCATTTTTATACAAATTTTGATGATATTATTTTACCTAAATTTTGAAAATAATATATTTGCTGACTTGTACATAGATAAGAAATATATAGATGTAATGTTTCATGATTTTGAAATTTTCAATATATATAAAGCCACAACCTCCGTTTATAATATAAATAAAAATTACAAATTAACATAGATTTAATTATATAAGTTAAAGTAATAACTTATATTAATAATTATTATATTTTAAAAATTCAATATTTACCCTAAATATGTTGGGAATAATGCTTAATTAGTTATGTAAATTTCTATTTAGTGTTCTGTGCAAAATTAAGGCAACAAATCGTTAGCTGTAGTAGTGCTAGAAATTAGCTTTGATGTGAGTAGATTTGTTTCATAGTAGATTTTAGTAATAGTTTTACTATATAAGAATGTAGTTAATAGTTGAATTAATATATGAGATTTGCATCATTTTTTACCTCACACAGTAACTATGTTTCTTAATTGTTTTATTTTTTTTTATATGTATTTTCTTCATAGTACTGTTGGCTTCTCAATTGGCTTGAAATAATTCATTTCATATTCTACAAGTGGTATCGAAGCAGGTAAAATTATTTTGGGTTAAAGTTGTATTGTTAGAATTTTGCCAAAGTTAATCATGTCGAATTCTAACCAGATGCTAGTTCCAGAATTTGATGGCAATGATTATGATTATTGGTGCATTAAGATGCTAACCTTTTTTATTGGAAAAGATTTGTCGGAGATTGTTGAATAAGGATATGAGGATCCAGCTGATTGGAATGCTCTTACAGCTAATGAAAGAACAGCAAGAAAGGAAGCAAGGAAGAAGAATGCTCAAGCTTTGTTTCACATTCAGATAGCTCTTAATAAGAGCTTATTTCCAAGAATATCAGGAGCAAAAACTGCCAAAGATGCTTGGGAGACTCTACAAGAAGCTTACCAAGGTAGTGATCAAGTTAAGGTGGTCAAGCTTCAGACATTGAAGGGAGAGTTCGAGAATTCGAAGATGCAAGAAGCTGGAAGTATTAGTGCCTATTATGTGAGAGTCAAAGATGTGGTCAATAAAATGGCTACACTTGGAGAAGCTGTAAGTAATGAAGTTTTAATTTAAAAAGTATTGAGATCTTTAACACATAGATGGAATCATGTTGCAATAATCATGGAAGAAAGTAAGGATTTGACAAAACTACAGTTTGATGAATTGGTTGGATCTTTGATGTCTCATGAAGAAAGATTGAAGGAATGTTTTGAAGCTGTAGAGAAAGCTTTTTCCTCTAAATTACAAATTACAAAGAATGAAGATGCAAGTAGCAGCAGTACCAAAAGCCATCAAGGTCAAAGTAAATGGCAAAGCCAAAATTATTCAAGAGGTAGAGGAAGAGGTGGCTCAAGTGGAAGAGGTAGTTTCAGAGGAAGAGGTGGAGGTAGATTTGATAAGAGAAATGTTAAATGTTACCATTGTAATAGGTATTGTCACGTTGAAAGAGAATGCAGATTGAAATAAGGTAAAAATGGTAATTATGCTCAAGAAAATGGTGAATATCCTCCAGATCACTTATTTTTATCTTATGCCAAAGGTGAAAATACTACTAAAGATGTTTGGTACTGTTGTGCTCTACAACAACCCCCCATTTCATATCATCTTTACTTATAAATATTAACGTATGAAATGGGTCCCTTTAGAATTTAATTTGGTATCAATGCTGTTATAATCCAAAAAATTCCAATAAATGAATAAATGTACTTTATAAAACTTTCTGGAAAAACCCTTAAAAGAAATCATGTAATGATTTGTCATTGCGATAAAGCAATCGCAAGATCGCATATCGCAATGACACATGAATTATAATTAAGCACCCCAAAGCTTTCCGCCAATGCGCATTCGGCGCATTCGGAGATTGGCGATATTCCATGTACATGTTATAATGCCCCATGCCAATAGTACCGACGCGATACACATTCGGCGAATTCGACGATCGGCGACACGCTACAACAGTTGTGATGTTCCCAAAGACTTGTCCCGATGTGATGCGCAATCGGGAATCGGGTATCGGCGGCAATCTCACCCAAGTCTTATTGCGCTCAAAGCTTTTTTCCTATACGATATCGCATTCGGCGATCGGTGATATCCAATACACACCATTAAAGCACACTAATCATACCCCCAATTGCAATCCGATAAAACGTGGTTTTCGACGAAGAGTCATTAAGTGATGGGATCGCACAATTCATTTGTAATAAAAGCTTGATCGCTCATGCAATCCTTCATCTATGCTCAACCACCAAAACGTCCATTTCATGCTTAAGTGAATCATTCACCCAAATAATGATATAATGGGCATTTAAGGAATGACAGATTGAAAACAGCTAATTAATAAGATCATGGCCTAAAATCTTTTTATGGATTGTATCTGCACCCATTTTAAAAGCTAAATCCTTCAGTTACGCATCTATTCATATGTTCTGTATCACTTAAGAGTTTTTCATCGCTATCTCTGTGTATTACGCCCAATTGACTCTTCGTGCAGAATTCATTCATAGAAGCTAGGCCCGAGAAGATGGGAAAGAAGTCCAAGAAGACTGCAGGTGCTTCCGCAACACCAATTGCAGGACAAGCGGCCACAAACAAGAAGAAGAGACTAATATCCGATACTACATGCACTGAGCTCACCAGAGTTACTTGGCAGGGCACTTATAACCTAATTGAAGCTGAGCAACCAGAGAAGATAGTGACAGAAGCTAGTGTGGACTTACTCAAGAAGTCTGATGCAACTCTCAAAGATTTGGCCGACTCTTTCCTTCACAGGATAGCGGCCAGAGAACAGATTCTTCCCTATACAAGCGTTGTGCGTTGGGCGATTGAAGAAATCCCCAAATTGGACAGAACTTTTAATACCAGAGATGGGAGGATTTTCGGATCATTCAAGCCAGATGACCTAAGGCAAATGTATCATTTGCCCGAGCCAGAGAAAATATATAACAAGGCCTTCTTGGAGAAGTTTGCAAGCGACAATGAGATTGAATCTGAACCTATCAAGGATTGGAGGCAAAATCCCAACAAGCATAAGCACAAATCCTCCGGTAAGTACTCGGTCGATTCTTTGGCTTCTCCTTATTGTTATGCGGGGATTATGATGTGTAGGCTATGGGGATTGCATGATTCTGCCATTTTTACCATTGAAATGGTTACTTTAATGGAGGCAATAGTAAACAGTTGGATTATGGATTGGGCTACTATTCTTTTGGATAAATTAGCAGTAGCTGTTCGTGATTTTAGATCTCAGACAGTTGTTTCAGAAAGGAAAATGCCCCCGTTCTACTATAGTGCATATATCTTAGACACTCTTTGTTTCAATTCCGAATTTCCTGTTCTCGGGTGGAGGTGGACTGCACAGGACCCTTCACCCATTCATATATATCATCAAAAATTGTGGAAGTCTTCTTATAAACACCACCTGTATCAAATCTGTAATGGTTTTATGGTGCCCATTTACTATTCCATTTTTGATAAACCCATTTCAAAAATTTCCTATCAAGCTTCCTTTGATTTACCAGCAGCAGCAAGTTGGTTTGGAGAAGAAAATTTCACCTATATTAGAGTTTTTGGCAGTGAAGCCGACCCACATGTGCTTCCTCTATATGTTCCAGATAAGCTGCTAGCAAGGGAAATTGCATATCAAATCATGGCTGAGAGTACTACACAGATTCTCAAAAGAGAAAAGAAGAAGGGATGGCCATCTTTTCCCTTCAGATGTGGTGTTTATACGCTGCATGATCTTAAACATGCAGAAAAGGAAGCCACGAAGCTTCAGTCTTTAACTCTGGCCACGATCCCAAACAGACCATACGACCCAAAAAAGACTGCTTACACTGCATTAGAACAGGCCAAATTAACAAGGTTTGAGCATCAGGCAGATATGTTTGATGACCTGTTCGTTGCCTCCGAATCAATAGGTCATGCTAAAGAACTCGCTAGGATGCGATATAATGATGAGGGATTAACTGAGTTCAATAAACTTAGAGAACAGAGGTTGCAAACTCTGCCTCTGGATTTATTGGCAACAACCCCAGCGACAACCCCAGCGACATCATCAAGCGGACCTGTTCAGGAATAGTTCAAGGAACAGGAGGAGAGACAGAGAAAAGAACAGGTGGAGAGGCTAAAGAAAGAACTAGAGGAAAAGTAGAAGAGGGAACAAGAAGAGAAACAGAAAAAAGAACTGGCAGATAGGTAGAAAAGCGAACAAGAGGAACAACAGAAAAGAGAACAAGAAAAACAGCAGAGAAAAGAGCAGGAGGAAGAACAGCAGAAGAAAACCACCGATGTCATGTAGACACTACCATAGACCCCAAATTATTTCAAGAATGGCAACAATTTCATTCCATCATCAGTGGATTGGAATGTTCAAAAGATGGGGACACTTCTAAGACAAATGATACACAGGATGTTACCTCCCCTTAGGGTCTAAGTGGAACCAGCGGCCCACCAAGTTCTAAGGAAGTTGAAGTTATTCCAAAAGGCCCCTCTGACCAGATTATTCTACAGATAGAAGATATTCCGCCATTGGATGTTTTCTACAGCCCAAGACACAGGGCAGTTGTAAAGAGGTCAAGGAAGAGACGAAGGATTGATCAACCTTCTATCTTCCCAGAACAAACGGTCACAAGTAATGTAGTATGGAAGGAGGAATTGGATCCCTCCGATGACTTAACAAATCTATCACAGTATGTGGGCGCTTATTCGGCAGAAAAAATTGACAAAGCATCGGAGGTGAGCCTTCTATTGAAGAATAAGGACCAAGAAATCTTTGCGTTACAGGCAGAATTGGTTGAAAAAAAGCAAAGGGCAGCACAAGCAGAAGAACTGTTGCTGGCGCAACAGCAAGAGAATAATCAGTTGACTCAGCAATTGCAAGCAGAAAGGCAAAGGATCGATTAGGGTGCAATCCAGAAACAAAAAGAATTGACGGAGGCATTGGAAAATTTGAGAGCGGCGAATGAACAAATGATAAAGACCAAAGATGAGCAAATTCCTCAAATGTCATCACAGTTGGAAAAGATGAAGGGCGTGTCACAGGTAAAAGAGTTTAAATCAGAGGCATTATTGATAAACAATGCGTTGATAGCTCAGGTCAGACTCTTATCTCAACAGATCGCTCAAGATGAGTCCCTATGTGAGCTAACTACAGCAATAAATCAGCAGGTAGAAAAGGCCAGGACTGAACTAGATCAAGCGGACGAGGCCATTACTGCATATCTTGACTGGCAAGATACTGATTTGGGAAAAGCATCAAATTTGCCCAGGATCATGGAAACACAGAAAGATATACTTTTCATAGAATGGCACACTCAAGTGATGAAAGCAGAAAGGGCGGCTTCAAGATGTACATCAACCGCCATCAATCTAGTGGATCTAGTCAATAACACTCTTTACGTGGCCAATATGATTTCTCAATGTACACCGGGAAAGATGACAACTACAAATACATTAGAGCAAACATGCTACCCTGAATTAGAAGAAAAAGGAAGATTAATCGCTGGAGTTAAAAGCTTATCCTCATATGCATATTGGCTCTTTTTAATCAAGCCACATACACAGAGATCTGCCCTAAAGTGCCTTACAGACGCAATCGGGTGTATAATTCCCGATATCCAAGATGCCACCTATGTTGCACATCTCAGTTCGTGCCTCAACAAACCTCCGGAAGTTGAGCCAATGCTTGCAATAAATCAGCTCAGATTCAAAGGAAAGCAGCCGACTTAATGAGTCGCCCTCCCGCTTGCCAGATCGCCAACCAAAACAGGATCAAGAGTTATTGATACCAGCTTAGTAGGATTTCTTTTTAGTAGATATTTAAATTAGATTAGTATTTATAGACCCTTTCATTGTTTTGGAAAGGGTCGTAAAATTTTGTAACAGACTTAATAGGCTGAAGTTTGCACTACTGTGCTTCAGTCGCTATTCTTTTATGAAATTGGACCAGTTGTTCTGAATTTGACATCAAATGTTTTTTAATGCAATTGTGCACTATTGCCTTTGTTGAGGATGATTTCTGTGTTGAAGGAAGAACTGCTAATAGTGATTGATATTTGGGAATGTGCCGCAGCTCATATGGTACTTTTATCTACGTCTGAAGTCATTCCTTTTATATGAATTGTTATGTTATATATTCTTGCTATTGTTGAATACATGTATGCGCTGTAACAGCAAATCTCTATCTCAGCCCACTATTGGATGTTTTGCAATTTGCATTTTCCTTTAATCATGCATGTAACAATGATATAAATGATAAAGTGTAGTAATTTCGCTGTTATCACTTTGTGTAACTATTTATGCACAACAATCTTGAACAATTCAATATCTATGTTTGAAGATAGAGTCATCTATATGCCTGTCTAAAAGCTCAGATCATCGAACGCTACACTTTAGAGATCGATAAAACCCCGGGGTAGATTATAGTTATTATATTCCTGCCGATAGTTTTAGTTATTTTCTTATCACTAGCATAATCTATAAGTCGCTCATCCATCCCATTTTATCTATTTCTGGGAAACTGGTCCCATTATCTCCAGTCAGAGCCACTATTCCAAACGGAAAAGGAGCTATACTAAGGTCCGGACCGGGTGGTTTCCCCTATGTTGTTGCAGCGATTTTCGAGGCATCAACATAATTGGCGCTAGAAGGAGGGCCATCAACTGTGAATGGCACATAAGTCCAAACCTATAAGCCATTCTAAGAGTAATTCTCCCTCTGAATCCCCTCGACCTTCCCATTTGCACACTGGTTCGCCGATATCCAAAGAAGGAGAAGGGGAATCAACTACCACTGCTCAAACCCATCATACCCGAGAACAATTAAGTCTTGAATCACCTGAAGTCCAGTCTCTAATCCATAAACCTCAGAGCTTCTAGATTTCACCATAGAAATCTGAGGTATCACAAAGCAGTGCGACTTCGCAGTTCAATATGACTCATCCTCTCAACAGACTTCAGAGAGAAAAACTCGGTATTGAACCCACTGAGTTCCCTTTACCCAAAAGAAAAAAGGCGAAGAAAATTACTGAAGGATCTGGTAGTGAAGAGCTTTCATCCACATCCTCCATTGCACCTTCCCCTCTGCGAGGTCAACCATCCACTCCCCCATTACAAATTGTCGTTCACCAGGGATTAGAAGCCTCAATATCCCAACGTGTTCACTCCTCATCATTAATCCCTTCCCATACATCTGGAATCCCAACAGTAGTGTCAACCACTGTCGCTATTATAATGGCAGACCCATGGACTAGGCCAGGTGCAGTCAACATGCCTGCACCATTGCATGATCTACCAGATGCTCCTGAAAAATGGCTGCCTAAATTTAACCTAGATGACGGGACCCAGGCTGAAGAACACATTAATAATTTTATGTTAGCAGTTAACTTAAAAGGAGTGACAGAACAAGATGTTGTTGTAAGACTCTTCCCCTACACCTTACAAGGATCAGCAGGATCCTGGTATTTTTCCTTACCCTCTGGTTCAATTACCAGTTGGAACACATGCCAAGAGCAGTTTCTTACCAAAGATGGAGATGATAGGTCCTTAGCTACTTTAATAAACGACCTCTCCAATATGAGAATAGAGCATAGGGAACCAATAAAGGAGTTTAATGCCAGATTTAATAAACTCCTGAATAAAATCCGTACAGCTTCTAAACCAAGTGAACAAATTCGAAGCGAATGGTACATTACCGCTCTACCTACCAACATAGCCATTTTTGTGGACAGAGCTGGGAAACCTACCTTAGCCGAAAACATGAGAGAAGCACTTGCTGTTGAAAAGCGCATTAACGCTATAGAGAAGAAAGCTGCTTTGGAAGATAGAAAAGCTAAAAAAGTCTCATTTAAAGAGGATTCCAAGAAGAAAACCCCAAAGGACCCGTACGACATGGAAGGTTTACAAAAAGTCCTTAAAACGTTGTCTAATGAAATGGTTGAAATAAAAAAGCAGGTATCCGAAACCTCAAACAAAATACCATTTAGGACTTTTAAGAAAACTGAAACTAAGCCACCCAATGTTATATCTAATGCAGATTCAGAGCAATAAGAAGAGGAAGAGGAAACAACCTCACAAACCAATGATGAAGAAGAAGTAGCTGAATGCCACGGAATGTGGGATTTTATACTCCCAAACTCTGATACCGAGAATGAAGAAGAAGCCTTTCCGGTTACTACAAGAAGTAAAAGTACTTCTGAACCTGCCCAGGCAACTTCAAAGAAAAGGAGCGCAGGTGCAACCACGACAAAAGAAAAAGTTCCCCCAAAGAAGTCGCCTGTAGTTATTCCGCAAAACCAGCCTTCAACTTCTAATTCTCCTTAAACATCCAAAACATTAGTGGTATCCGATTCAATGGAATATAATATTGTTGATGACATGAAGAAAACTAAGGCAAACATAACTATGTTTGATCTTAGTAAATTAAAACATCAGCAAAAATTACTTCTTAAAGAATTGAATGTTGTTCCCTCTACTCCCCTTCCCAGTGCAAGAGCTGCCAACGATTCAAGCCAACCTCCTTCAGGTATGGTTGAAGCTGCTGATTCAGTTCTAATTGGAGATAGATCGAATTCTCATACTCCACCCTTCCTGCTGACCTATGAGATTTATAATAGAAACCTACACAACTGTTTAATTGATTCAGGGGCATCATCTAATATAATGCGAGCTTCAGTTTGTTCTAAACTGAATATTGAACCCCAGAAGTCTGCTATTCATATTGTACAGTTGGACAAGACCAAAGTGCAGGTTGTGGGAGAAATTAATTCCGTAACCATCAGGTTGTCTGCCGATCCCAGGATTGTACAGAGGATAGATATCTTAATTGCTGACATACCAGAATTCTACGGTTTAATTTTGAGCAGAGATTGGTCCGAAAAACTGCATGGGTATATTTCCACAGATTGGTCACATATGTGGCTTCCCTACAAGGGAAAGTCAAATCAAATAAGGATCGATCGAGACAAGCATATGACCCACACAGTTACTGAATTTGAGCAAGAAAATAAACCTGTAGCGTTCAACAACAACATTTTGGGGAACTATTCGTCAGAGTCATTCTTTGGCAACATTGTTGCCCAACCATCTCCTTTTTCAGTCAATCATTTTACATCTCAGATTGAAAATTTTTCAGAAAATGATAAGTCCAGATGTTTTAATGATGCTGATGACAATGTAAATATTTTTGTTAATACTCCTTTATTTTGGTCTTTATATTTTGATGGCTCTAAGTCCAGCGAAGGCTCAGGAGCAGGTTGCATTTTGGTTAGTCCACAAGGAGAAAAGACATGTTGTCTTGTAGGTTAGAATTTGACTACACTAACAACACATCCGAATATGAAGCTTTAGTCCAGGGATTATATAAAGCAATCGGCCTCAAAGTGCAATACCTAAAAGTATTCGGCGATTCGGAAATCATTGTCAAATAGGTGAGGAATGCAATTCATTGTCTTTCAAGTCACCTCAAGCATTATCAATCACTAGTACAATATCTTACCTCACACTTTTCAGCATTTAACATTTCTTCCATTCCTAGGTCGCAAAACTCGGCAGCCGACCTACTAGCCAATGTAGCTTCTAAGCTTTTACCTTCTGAAGACTACAGCCTTGATAGATTTTCCGTAGAATTACTTTTTAGGCCTTCAATTCCCGACAATGTCACTAATTGGAGAGTATTTAACCATGATGAAGATATCTTGCAGTTTCTAACTTCCGAAAAGTCCTATGACAATCAAGTTATTGAGGAAAATGACCATGATCTACAGATGAAAGAAACACCTCAAGAAAATTCAATTCCTAAACCAGTGGTAAAGCTCGAAGATCTTTATGATATCAAATACAGGTTTAAACCCGTAATTAATACAAAGCTTCAAAGTTCTACCCTTAGGTTTGAATTGATAAATCTAGGTACTGATCGTGCTCCTCAAAACATCAATTTAGGATTAGGACTTTCCTTGGAAGAAAAGGAAGCATTTATTAAACTGTTAAAAAAAAACAAACAGGTCTTTGCTTGGAAGTATGATGATTTAAAGACATATGATACATCTATTATCCAGCATACCATTCCTATGCTTCCTGATCAGAAACCGATTCAGCAAAAGTTAAGAAAAATACATCCAAATTTGGAGAGCGAGATAAAGTCGGAGCTTAACAAGCTCTTGAAATCCAAGATTATTCTTTCGGTCCGACACTCAAACTGGGTCTCTAATATGGTGCCAGTGAGAAAGAAAAATGGCGAGATTCGGAAAGAAAAACTGGGTCTCTTATTGTATTATTTGAAAAAATGATATATTGTTGAAGTTTGATTCTGGTTTTTATTTATTTTATTTGAAAAAATGATATATTGTTGAATTGTGATTCTGGTTTTTATTTATTTTAAACATTTTGTATTTAAGACGTGTCAAAGTCAATGCCATGTATCTGAGTCATACCACAACGTTTATATCATAAGGATCACATATGTAGAAAATGATAATCATGACTGCCTGAAACAGAAGAGAAATATCCTGATTAAGAAGTGCACAGGAATCGCTTAGTTATAGAAGTTTACAGTGTTTCCTCAAAGCAAGGAAAAATTTCCATCCAAAATTCTATTGACAAATTCAGTCGAATCCAAGCCATTGACAGTCTAATGACTGTGAGGGCAGCAGATTTCAGCTGGAGCTAAAAATCCGAATGAAGATAAATATGGAAACCTAGTCTTTAAACAATAGCCAAAAAAAGATTCATAACAGTGAAATCAGCCTTTACTAGCGAAGGCCACTCACAATAATTTAATGTGCAGGTCTTCAACCCAGAAGCCAAACCCAATAACACCAGATCTTCAGCTAGCCAGTCACTGTTAATATCCGATACTGTTTTCCGAGAACGAGGGATGTGCATGCTCAAGCGGGGACAAATATTGTCAACTGTCATCTCCATTACCTTAAGCCAAGTAATCACATTGGCATTCTCTTCTTCCAGTCGTCTTCGGCGGCTGCCCGGGCTCAATTTTTCTCTGTCCTCCTCATGATTATTGTTATCAGAAAGCCGTGCGCTGGGATTAGGGCTACCATTAATGATGTGAGATGTGGAAGTGTGATGCAGCTCGGGCCTGTGAGCTGGGCTAGGGTTAGGGTTAATGGTTGGAGTAGTGGGTATGTAATCGCATGGGTAGTCCGTCCGGGAGCGAAATGCGAGCTACGGTTAGCGTTAATGGTTGGAGTAGTGGGAATGTAATCGCCTGGGTAGTCTGGTCCGGCAGCGAAATGCGAGCTAGGGATAGCGTTAGGGTTAACGGGAGTAGCGATGGCAGTGTAATCGCGTGGATTATAAATGCAATACCGCCATTATTAATTGCCCGCACAAGGAACGAAGTCCTATTGCGAGGAACAGGTGGATGATACGGATAATTACTCCTCTCGTTCTCTGTGCGAACCCTTCGATCTCCTCGCATATTATTAGTTTTCTTCCTCCTCCTCAATTTCGGATTACTCCGCTCGAAATAATGGGGTGAATTATTGGGAGGGATTCCGCCTCTGGGATTTGGTTGCCGATGATAATGGTCAGAATAATTGAACGGAAAGCCGCCTCTTGTGTTTGGGTGCCGATGATATTGGCGAGAAGAATTGGGAGGAAAACCGCCTCTCGTATTTTACTGCGGATGAGAATGGTATTGGCCGGTGTTATAATCCATGGGTGGAGACATTCGACAGCCTTGTTGCCTGCCGGGGCGCGGATTCCAAGGAAGTGTAGAGAGCATTTTTGAAGTAATCGAAGAGAAGGTGAAGAGACTCGTGAAGAAATAACGGCCGGAATTTTGAAATGAAACGGAGGAAATTCACAGTTAGATTCTCATGGATTAGGTTACGGATTAGAACTTATATATAACCCAATAAGGAGGGTTAATAGAAGGAGGGTTAATAGTCGGCTAACCATAGACAACCTCCATCCAAGGTTATAAATGCGTTTCAGTGAAAATTATTTTTTTTATTTTTATTTTTAAATATAAATGTGTTAGGTATTTTAGTTATCTATTTTTCATAATTTGTTACATATTTTAGTTATGTAATTTTTATAGTTTGTTTTGAAATAAAATATTAATTAGTGCAATTATATTATTAAAGGTAGTTGTCCACATTATTCTCTATTTTTTTACTTAATAATGTTCATCCATTTATATTACCATTTCAATAATGTATTTATTTGACCACATCATTCTCCATTTTTTTAAATTAATGATGTTCATCTACTTATATCACTATTTTAGCATTTGAGTTATTTGAACATATCATTAGTTACCTTTTTAAATTAATGATATTGATCCACTTATATCACCACTTCAATTTGTTTGAAAAGATGGGTAGATTTGTCAATTAAAATATTAATATTAGTAATATTAAAATATATAAAGCAATTAAATGAAAACAAAGAGTAAATAGTCCAACCCCCTAATCAAATTATTTAGATAAAAACTTTTCTGTTTGAAATAATGAAAAAGAGGAGGCTAGATCTCAACACATGGCCTCCAATTGGGAAACAAAAACACATATCTACTCACACTACTACCACTACATGTCTCGGGGTGTCTCAAATATATAATGTCTCAAAAATTTGTCTCTATAAAGACAATATAGTAAAGACAATAATTATTGTCTATGAACAGACAATTTCATTTATCTCTCTAGAGACAATGACAATTTCATTTGTCTTTGTAGAGACATTTTCATTTTTGTCTCTTTAGAGATAATTACATTTTTGTCTTTTTAGAGACAACTGCTTACATTAAAAACATATTGTCTCTATAGAGACTATATGTCCATAATTCAAAATAAAAACATATTGTCTCTATAGAGACTATATGTCCATAATTCAAACTATTGTCTCTCTAGAGAAAATATAAAAAAATATTTAAAAAATAAATAAATAAAATCATTTTGAATGTTCTTTCAAAGTAGTTTCAACATTCAATGTTCCCAAATAGTGATTCTTAAATCTTAGCTGTTTATGGATACCAACAAAATAAAAAATAAATAAATCCGTGTAGTTACACGAACAACAAAGTAATTTTAAATCTAAATGAAAAAAAAAATCCGGAAAGCAACTCAAAAAGAATAAGGCAACCCACATATCATGTTTTAAATTAATGATGTTCATCTACCTATATCACCACTTTAGCTTTTGAGTTATTTGAACATATCATTCTTTACCTTTTTAAGTTAATGATGTTGATCCACTTATATTACCACTTCAATTTGTTTGAAAAGATGGGTAGACTTGTCAATTAAAATATTAATAGTAGTAATATTAAAATATATAAAGCAGTTAAATGAAAAGAAAGAGTAAATGGTCCAACCCCCTAATCAAATTATATAGATAAAAACTTTTCTATTTGAAATAGTGAAAAATAGGAGACTAGATCTCAACACATCGCCTCCAATTGGGAAACAAAAACACATATCTACTCACACTACTACATGTATGGGGGTGTCTCAAATATATAATGTCTCAAAAATTTGTCTCTATAAAGACAATATAGTAAAGACTAATTATTGCCTATTAAGAGACAATTTCATTTATCTCTCTAGAGACAATTTCATTTGTCTTTGTAGAGACATTTTCATTTTTGTCTCTTTAGAGATAATTACATTTTTTGCATTTTTAGAGACAATGGCTTAGATTAAAAACATATTGTCTCTATAGAGACTATATGTCCATAATTCAAACTATTGTCTCTCTAGAGAAAATATAAAAAAATATTTAAAAAATAAATAAACAAAATCATTTTGAATGTTCTTTCAAAGTAGTTTCAACATTCAAAGTTCCCAAATAGTGATTTTAATTACCTTAAATCTAAGTTGTTTATGGATACCAACAAAATAAAAAATAAATAAATCCGTTATTTTTAACACTAACAACAAAGTAATTTTAAAAGTAAATGAAAAAGCAATTCGCAAAAGCAACATCGAAAAGAATAAGGCAACACACTTATATCATGTTTTAAATTAATGATGTTCATCTACCTATATCACCACTTTAACGTTTGAGTTATTTGAACATATCATTCTTTACCTTTTTAAATTAATGATGTTGATCCACTTATATTACCACTTCAATTGTTTGAAAAGATGGGTAGATTTGTCAATTAAAATATTAATATTAGTAATATTAAAATATATAAAGCAATTAAATGAAAACAAAGAGTAAATGGTCCAACCCCCTAATCAAATTATATAGATAAAAACTTTTCTATTTGAAATAGTGAAAAAGAGGAGACTAGATCTCAACACATAGCCTCCAATTGGGAAACAAAAACACATATCTACTCACACTACTACATGTATGGGGGTGTCTCAAATATAAAATGTCTCAAAAATTTGTCTCTATAAAGACAATACAGTAAAGACAATAATTATTGTCTTTTAAGAGACAATTTCATTTATCTCTCTAGAGACAATTCCATTTGTCTTTGTAGAGACATTTTCATTTTTGTCTCTTTAGAGATAATTACATTTTTGTCTTTTTAGAGACAACGGCTTAGATTAAAAACATATTGTCTCTATAGAGACTATATGTCCATAATTCAAACTATTGTCTCTCTAGAGAAAATATAAAAAAAATATTTAAAAAATAAATAAATAAAATCATTTTGAATGTTCTTTCAAAGTAGTTTCAACATTCAAAGTTCCCAAATAGTGATTTTAATTACCTAAAATCTTAGCTGTTTATGGATACCGACAAAATAAAAAATAAATAAATCCGTTATTTTTAACACTAACAACAAAGTAATTTTAAATCTAAATGAAAAAGAAATTCCCGAAAGCAACGTCGAAAAGAATAAGGCAACACACTTATATCATGTTTTAAATTAATGATGTTCATCTACCTAGATCACCACTTTAGCGTTTGAGTTATTTGAACATATCGTTCTTTACCTTTTTAAATTAATGATTTTGATCCACTTATATTACCACTTCAATTTGTTTGAGAAGATGGGTAGATTTGTCAATTAAAATATTAATATTAGTAATATTAAAATATATAAAGCAATTAAATGAAAACAAAGAGTAAATTGTCCAACCCCCTAATCAAATTATATAGATAAAAAATTTTCTATTTGAAATAATGAAAAAGAGGAGACTAGATCTCAACACATCCCCTCCAATTGGTAAACAAAAACACATATCTACTCACACTACTACATGTATGGGGGTGTCTCAAATATATAATGTCTCAAAAATTTGTCTCTATAAAGACAATACAGTAAAGACAATAATTATTGTCTATTAAGAGACAATTTTGTTTATCTCTCTAGAGACAATTCCATTTGTCTTTGTAGAGACATTTTCATTTTTGTCTCTTTAGAGATAATTACATTTTTTTCTTTTTAGAGACAACGGCTTAGATTAAAAACATATTGTCTCTATAGAGACTATATGTCCATAATTCAAACTATTGTCTCTCTAGAGAAAATATAAAAAAATATTTAAGAAATAAAAAAATAAAATCATTTTGAATGTTCTTTCAAAGTATTTTCAACATTCAAAGTTCCGAAATAGTGATTTTAATTACCTTAAATATTACCTGTTTATGGATACCAACAAAATAAAAAATAAATAAATCCTTTATTTTTAACACTAACAACAAAGTAATTTTAAATCTAAATGAAAAAACATTTCCCGAAAGCAACATCGAAAAGAATAAGGCAACACACTTATATCATGTTTTAAATTAGTGATGTTCATCTACCTATATCAACACTTTAGTGTTTGAGTTATTTGAACATACCATTCTTTACCTTTTTAAATTAATGATGTTGATCCACTTATATTACCACTTCAATTTGTTTGAGAAGATGGGTATATTTGTCAATTAAAATATTAATATTAGTAATATTAAAATATATAAAGCAATTAAATGAAAGCAAAGAGTAAATGATCCAACCCCCTTATCAAATTATATAGATAAAAACTTTTCTATTTGAAATAATAAAAAGAGGAGACTAGATCTCAACACATCGCCTCAAATTGGGAAACAAAAACACATATCTCCTCACACTACTACATGTATGGGGGCTTTAAGACAATATTTAAGACAATATTTGAGTCAATTGTCTTAACTTAAGACAAAAAGGAACTTGTGTATTGTCTTTAAGCGGGTGTCTCAAATATATAATGTCTCAAAGTTTTGTCTCTATAAAGACAATATAGAACACATACTAGTATTGTCTCTATAAAGACAGGAATTATTGTCTATTAAGAGACAATTTCATTTGTCTCTCTAGAGACAATTTCATTTGTCTTTGTAGAGAAATTTTCATTTTTGTCTCTTTAGAGACAATTACATTTACATCTTAGATTAAAAACATATTGTCTCTATAGAGACTATATGTCCATAATTCAAACTATTGTCTCTCTAGAGACAATATAAAAAAATATTTAAAAAATAAATAAATAAAATCATTTTGAATGTTCTTTCAAATTAGTTTCAACATTCAAAGTTCCCAAATAATGATTTTAATTACCTTAAATCTTAGCTGTTTATGGATACCAACAAAATAAAAAATAAATAAATCCATTATTTTTAATGCTAACAATAAATTAATTTTTAATCTAAATGAAAAAACAATTCGCGAAAGCAACTTTGAAAATAATAAGGCAACACACTTATTATTTTATGAAAATGCATTCATGTCATTTGAACATGTAGGACCCTCAGTTGGAACTTCATTTTAAGACATATTATGAGTCAAAAAAGAAATGTTCTAGATTTCTCCATCCTACAAGAGGGTTTACTCTCTAACATAGAAATCCAAAGCTTCAATCACATTAAATGGTGGAAATTAAATTCATATCCAGTTGTTAAACCACAATTTCAGTACCCTTGTATAATTGGAATTCACTTCCTTGATAACAAAGAATTGTAATAATGTATATGAATTTGAATTTACAATTGATTGGAAATTTTGTCTTCATGAATATTTTACAGAAGATGAAAAATTGACACAGGTCCTGGAAACATGATATAGACCAATTCTCAATCTATTAGTGACCTACATAATTATCTTCTCCACTATTGCCTTTCACAATTCGAGTTGGCTCCATCTCCTGTTTGCAGCCTGAGAATTGCTGCAATTGGTATCCAAATTGGTGGTGATATAGTTCCCGAGGAAGCTTCATATCCAATGAATCTAATTCGGGTAATAAACTATTATGATCAACTTCATAGCAAGCTGAAGTTGTAGAGAAGTCGCTATTTCTAGCTTTTTTCTGGGCAGTTAATCATTTCTTGGAGGCACACCAAACCACCCGTCCTTCTTCCTATTAAGAATAAAATAATAAATTCCTGTAAGGAAAGTTTTATACCATTGCTCAACCATTTCCAAGAGAGCTACTTACTGAAATAAAATAAAATAAATGTAGTAAGTACTTGAAATAGAAATGTGTGCACTCTTAGTATTTCTTCATTATCACTTGCCTTTCCTTGCCCGATTCCCCAGAGAACCTACAAATGCAATAGTAGAGTCATTTTATTTTTTTATAATAAAAAGCCCTATCATCTTGATAATAATTAATAATTGAAATAAAATTAAAATTCTACAAACTTATTAAACTCTCAATATAAAAATGGCTCAAAAACAAAATCAATATACTCTTTAATATAAACATAAATTTTAATGATGATACCATCTGTATTTTTGGTTGGTAGCATTGTTTGTTCCCAATCATAGCCCAAAAATGTCATGAATACTAGTGAAAATACCAGGTAAGTTTCAAACCCTTTTAAAATGAAATTACATCACCTATTTTTCTCTATAGTGGGATGGGAAGTATTTGAAAAATCTTATTAGAAGAGTGAATAGAATCTCTCACTAAAACTTGCAGAATCTCAATCAACATTAATACTCAACAATCATATGGGATTTTCCATAAATGAGGAGATAGGGGAGAGAGAAGTGAAGTCTTCCACCTAGCCAAATGACATGAGATCAAGTGGTGATTAAACTAGAAAACATCAAATAGAGAAGAGGCAAGTTGGTTCAAAACATAATAATTGTCCTCCTTCCAAACGGACTACTCAACTGGATGGTACTGTCGCTATTGCAGTAAATCACAGAGAGAACTCTCCCACAAATGCCATTACTTATTAAAATAATGAGTTGGGAAGCATGAGAAAATGAGTTCAATGAAGAGAGGTTGAGCATAATGAATCTTCATTCAAAAGGGCTAGTAGTTTACATTCCGCTTGAGTGTTGGTAGTGTTGAGTATCATCAATCTGGTCTACTAGGAATTGCCCCAAAAGGTGCAAAGATAAGTCGATAGATTTTTTAAATTGTTAATATAATATGAGGAATGAATTTGTAAATATGTATGCCATATATATTGACAAATTTAAATTTTAGTGGTGTATAACTCTTTAGTCTTATGTGTTGTGGTCTTATGCATACAAGCGATGGCTTCAAGGTGGTTGCCCTCGGGTAACTAGTTTAGCATTCTACATGCCTCTTTTGAATGCAAATGCAATATATTACATAAATACACATAAATGTAAAATAGATTCTCGTTTGACACTCTACTTATGAGGTTTTTTGGTAAATGATGCTCCCACTCTGCTGCCTATTCTGGCAACGTATGTTGAAAGAAATTTAATAGAAGAGTGAATCAGGGATTTATCATAAGATCTATACCTTCAAGTAACATAAATAATATGGGTATGCTGAAGAATAAATCCTTTAACCATAGTGAAGGAAAAATATGATGACAAATTACCCAATCTGGAATTTTAAGGAGTAGTTTGGAGCAATTAATAAATCTATCATATAGGAAGATGCATCTTTGAAGCTACAAATATCCAAAAATAACATATGGTGGGAACAACAGTAGTAGTTACAAACCGAGACGAAGTAGAAATATTTTTCTCGAGATTTGGTAGACATTAATACAAAAGGGTGTATATGCAAGGACTAATATTTTAGGCCTCCTAAATAAATGCTATGGGGAAAAATGATTCTTTGTTTAGAAGCAGCTATCCTTACCAGCCAACTGCTAAAATTTGAAATGGTTATTGAGGAATAATAGAGGGAACTGTTAAGATTTGAAATGGCTATTGAAAAATAATAGATGAAGAGTTGCTGACACTCTCTGAGATACCCTCGTATGCGCTGTAATGCAGCTCGCAAGAATGTTGGCAACAAATCCAATCGTGCACTATAAATTTTATGCACAGTGAAATAAAGTCTACAAAACATTCAAATGGACTCTCTTAGAACCTCAGCTTAAATAGTGGGCATAGATGTCAAGTGGAGAGTGGCTTAAAAATTTGTGCACAAATGTGAGACGGACATTGAAAGGGTAGACGATCGACTGATTCAAAAGAAGGCCTATCGGACAATTATGTTAAACACCATGGATTACATCATTACCAAAGCTAATAGCCTGGTTCAAAAAGCCAAAAACATGAGGGTTAGACTATATGGCTTTAATGTCGCTACATTCATATATCTATTATGTTAAACACCATGGATTATAGCATTACCAAAGCTAGTAGCCTGGTCCACAAAGCCCCAAACATGAGGATTAGACTCTATAGTAACTAGCTGAGGATTAGACTATATGGTTTTAATGTCGCTACATTCATATATTTAGTTGACCATGGAGGGGAGAATAGAGTTGGAGTTATTGGTCTAACAATGCTGGTATTGTTATCACCCCAAGAAACTCTCCTAGGTTGTATCTTAGAGATGCTTGGGAACATTACAAACTCAACAACAATATTGGAAAATGGTGGATTAATGAGAGAAATGATGCATATTCAAGCGAGATAACCACTTCGACTATGCTTAACCCTAGACATGGGTGAACACCCCCAAAGTACAAGGCTTTAGACCACCAATTACTCACAGTTTAAGGAAAATGTGACGATGGAGAATATTGATCACACTAGCAGATAAACCTAATGCCTAAATCCTAATGCACCTTTTGAAACCATAAACCATACATTCATCCTATGCTAAAACCCTAGTCCTAACCAAAAACTATTTATTAAATACATTAAACAAAGCCTAAAGATCTAAAACCTAAGTCCTAAACCGTTTATACACCCCTCTTCCTTGTTTAACTATGTAAAACATTGTAAAATATAATACACAACCCTAACCGTACCCAAACTACATTGGAGCAAGGTGCATTTGAATGGTTATAGGTTATCCGTCAGGTTTCATAATTTGCTGGTCACAACCATAGACATGACCGTATCGGGGGACCGCCACCATGTGAACAATGCATAGAAACCATGAGAGGGCAATGATAACTATGCGAGGAATTGACAACGTCAGAACCACAATGGGTTGTTAGTGATGTGAAACAATGTTGAAAGGCCACCGAGGTTAGGAGTTATCCTACCATTGCTACAACCACCGAAGGAGAAGGTGGTCACATGACAACTGTCACTGCAGACCAGAATTGCGGGGACCCAAAACCGTCGATATAATCGATCTTCAAACAGGTTTTCACATACGGTTTCATCACCCTCCTCCCGGGTAGCTAACAACTAACAATTTTGGCATTAATATAATGTTTTATTTGGGTTTTGTTATTAAATTTGGCTATCAATTAATACGAGGACCATGACATAAACCCTAGGTGGAAAAATCAACCGTAATCCAACCCTTCAAGTGAGCACATTCATGCCAAACTGAGTAAGTGTGGTTATGATGCATCTAACCACTTTATAAAGGAGCATTTGCAGCCTTTTGAAGAGTTAGTGAGGATTAAGAGTGGTTTTCAGCTTTTGTATGCAAGTTCTGGAGGGATAAAGGTGATTTTGTTTTTAGTGTTTCAGGAGCATCTATAGGCAGATTTGGAAACCGTAACTGGTGTTGGAAAGATAGTTCAGAGATATTTTTGATGAGAGAGGCCAGAAATGCCTGTGTGCAAGTCTAGTCTGTCCAAATCACTGTGTAATCGATTTCTTCTTCTCATTCCTAATAAAAACGGTCACCCACCTTGAAAGCGGACCTAGAGATGTAGTCTATGAGTGATGAACTCCGTAATCAATCTTCTTGTCTGGTATATCTATGTATTCATTGTTTACACATCTTTTTTACATCTTAATTATGGTTTATCAGTTGTCATAAAGTGTTCTACTCCAACATTTTTCCTCATTTTTCATGCTTTCGATTATCATTCAAATCACTAATGGTTAATTAATTATACGTCAATATTTAGTATATGGTCATTTCAGATCAATCGTTTGTGGAAATTTATCCTGTAGTGGGCTTGAGTATGACTTGTCAGCAGAGACTTTTGATCAATTCAATATTGATGACTTGGTTATTGCAGAGAGATTTTTTTCGTTAGTTGTGCAGAGGAGATTGTATGGTAAGATTTGTTTTTAGTAATTGAGCATAGTCTTATATGTGGGTCTAGTTTGAAAATTGTATGAAATGTGTCCTATAGTGTTTGGGTTTTGAATTAGATTAATCCAATGTGAAATATTTTGAAATTAGGTCCATAAAGGATCTGAGGGATGGAGCCTTTAGTAAGGGAGTGGTAGCTTCCTTCCAATGGTGGCCAAAGAACTTGCTTAGGGAGTAAAAATATTGAAAACAATTAAAGTTGAATTAGTAAGAAATATTGATTCACCCTGCCCCTCTCATTATTCCTAACAATTCTTAGAACCCATTCCGAGCAGACAATAGGTGATCAAACAAATTATTAAGCACATCCCTTCCTTGGTAACACTAGAAAAAAATGAGGCTATTCTTGAATAAATCTCTTTCGAAGAAGTTCAAGCAATAATTAGAGAAATTGTAGATAGAAAGTGGAGTCCAAAAAAAACCTTTCTATTGTAAGATTTTGATCATTTTTATACAAATTTTGATGATATTATTTTACCTAAATTTTGAAAATAATATATTTGCTGACTTGTACATAGATAAGAAATATATAGATGTAATGTTTCATGATTTTGAAATTTTCAATATATATAAAGCCACAACCTCCGTTTATAATATAAATAAAAATTACAAATTAACATAGATTTAATTATATAAGTTAAAGTAATAACTTATATTAATAATTATTATATTTTAAAAATTCAATATTTACCCTAAATATGTTGGGAATAATGCTTAATTAGTTATGTAAATTTCTATTTAGTGTTCTGTGCAAAATTAAGGCAACAAATTGTTAGCTGTAGTAGTGCTAGAAATTAGCTTTGACGTGAGTAGATTTGTTTCAGAGTAGATTTTAGTAATAGTTTTACTATATAAGAATGTAGTTAATAGCTGAATTAATATATGAGATTTGCATCATTTTTTACCTCACACAGTAACTGTGTTTCTTAATTGTTTTATTTTTTTTTATATGTATTTTTCTTCATAGTACTGTTGGCTTCTCAATTGGCTTGAAATAATTCATTTCATATTCTACAAGTGGTATCGAATCAGGTAAAATTATTTTGGGTTAAAGTTGTATTGTTAGAATTTTGCCAAAGTTAATCATGTCGAATTCTAACCAGATGCTAGTTCCAGAATTTGATGGCAATGATTATGATTATTGGTGCATTAAGATGCTAACCTTTTTTATTGGAAAAGATTTGTCGGAGATTGTTGAATAAGGATATGAGGATCCAGCTGATTGGAATGCTCTTACAGCTAATGAAAGAACAGCAAGAAAGGAAGCAAGGAAGAAGAATGCTCAAGCTTTGTTTCACATTCAGATAGATCTTAATAAGAGCTTATTTCCAAGAATATCACGAGCAAAAACCGCCAAAGATGCTTGGGAGACTCTACAAGAAGCTTACCAAGGTAGTGATCAAGTTAAGGTGGTCAAGCTTTAGACATTGAAGCGAGAGTTCGAGAATTCGAAGATGCGAGAAGCTGGAAGTATTAGTGCCTATTATGTGAGAGTTAAAGATGTGGTCAATAAAATGGCTACACTTGGAGAAGTTGTAAGTAATGAAGTTTTAATTTAAAAAGTATTGAGATCTTTAACACATAGATGGAATCATGTTGCAATAATCATGGAAGAAAGTAAGGATTTGACAAAACTACAGTTTGATGAATTGGTTGGATCTTTGATGTCTCATGAAGAAAGATTGAAGGAATGTTTTGAAGTTGTAGAGAAAGCTTTTTCCTCTAAATTACAAATTACAAAGAATGAAGATCCAAGTAGCAGTAGTACCAAAAGCCATCAAGGTCAAAGTAAATGGCAAAGCCAAAATTATTCAAGAGGTAGAGGAAGAGGTGGCTCAAGTGGAAGAGGTAGTTTCAGAGGAAGAGGTGGAGGTAGATTTGATAAGAGAAATGTTAAATGTTACCATTGTATTAGGTATTGTCACGTTGAAAGAGAATGCAGATTGAAATAAGGTAAAAATGGTAATTATGCTCAAGAAAATGGTGAATATCCTCCAGATCACTTATTTTTATCTTATGCCAAAGGTGAAAATACTACTAAAGATGTTTGGTACTGTTGTGCTCTACAACAACCCCCCATTTCATATCATCTTTACTTATAAATATTAACGTATGAAATGGGTCCCTTTAGAATTTAATTTGGTATCAATGCTGTTACAATCCAAAAAAGTCCAATAAATGAATAAATGTACTTTATAAAACTTTCTGGAAAAACCCTTAAAAGAAATCATGTAATGATTTGTCATTGCGATAAAGCGATCGCAAGATCGCATATCGCAATGACACATGAATTATAATTAAGCACCCCAAAGCTTTCCGCCAATGCGCATTCGGCGCATTCGGAGATTGGCGATATTCCATGTACATGTTATAATGCCCCATGCCAATAGTCCCGACGCGATACACATTCGGCGAATTCGACGATCGACGACACGCTACAACAGTTGTGATGTTCCCAAAGACTTGTCCCGATGCGATGCGCAATCGGGAATCGGGTATCGGCGGCAATCTCACCCAAGTCTTATTGCACTCAAAGCTTTTTGCCTATACGATATCGCATTCGGCGATCGGTGATATCCAATACACACCATTAAAGCACACTAATCATACCCCCGATTGCAATCCGATAAAACGTGGTTTTGGACGAAGAGTCGTTAAGTGATGGGATCGCACAATTCATTTGTAATAAAAGCTTGATCGCTCATGCAATCCTTCATCTATGCTCAACCGCCAAAACGTCCATTTCATGCTTAAGTGAATCGTTCACCCAAATAACGATATAATGGGCATTTAAGGAATGACAGATTGAAAACAGCTAATTAATAAGATCATGGCCTAAAATCTTTTTATGGATTGTAGCTGCACCCATTTTAAAAGCTAAATCCTTCAGTTACGCATCTATTCATATGTGCTGTATCACTTAAGAGTTTTTCATCGCTATCTCTGTGTATTACGCCCAATTGACTCTTCGTGCAGAATTCATTCATAGAAGCTAGGCCCGAGAAGATGGGAAAGAAGTCCAAGAAGACTGTAGGTGCTTCCGCAACACCAATTGCAGGACAAGCGGCCGCAAACAAGAAGAAGAGACTAATATCCGATACTACATGCACTGAGCTCACCAAAGTTACTTGGCAGGGCACTTATAACCTAATTGAAGATGAGCAACCAGAAAAGATAGTGACAGAAGCTAGTGTGGACTTACTCAAGAAGTCTGATGCAACTCTCAAAGATTTGGCCGACTCTTTCCTTCACAGGATAGCGGCCAGAGAACAGATTCTTCCCTATACAGGCGTTGTGCGTTGGGCGATTGAAGAAATCCCCAAATTGGACAGAACTTTTAATACCAGAGATGGGAGGATTTTCGGATCATTCAAGCCAGATGACCTAAGGCAAATATATCATTTGCCCGAGCCAGAGAAAATATATAACAAGGCCTTCTTGGAGAAGTTTGCAAGCGACAATGAGATCGAATCTGAACCTATCAAGGATTGGAGGAAAAATCCCAACAAGCACAAGCACAAATCCTCCGGTAAGTACTCGGTCGATTCTTTGGCTTCTCCTTATTGTTATGCGGGGATTATGATGTGTAGGCTATGGGGATTGCATGATTCTGCCAATTTTACCATTGAAATGGTTCCTTTAGTGGAGGCAGCAGTAAACAGTTGGATTATGGATTGGGCTACTATTCTTTTGGATAAATTAGCAGTAGCTGTTCGTGATTTTAGATCTCAGACAGTTGTTTCAGAAAGGAAAATGCCCCCGTTCTACTATAGTGCATATATCTTAGACACTCTTTGTTTCAATTCCGAATTTCCTGTTCTCGGGTGGAGGTGGACTGCACAGGACCCTTCACCCATTCATATATATCATCAAAAATTGTGGAAGTCTTCTTATAAACACCACCTGCATCAAATCTGTAATGGTTTTATGGTGCCCATTTACTATTCCATTTTTGATAAACCCATTTCAAAAATTTCCTATCAAGCTTCCTTTGATTTACCAGCAGTAGCAAGTTGGTTTGGAGAAGAAAATTTCACCTATATTAGAGTTTTCGGCAGTGAATCCGACCCACATGTGCTTCCTCTATATGTTCCAGATAAGCTCCTAGCAAGGGAAATTGCATATCAAATCATGGCTGAGAGTACTACACAGACTCTCAAAAGAGAAAAGAAGAAGGGATGGCCATCTTTTCCCTTCAGATGTGGTGTTTATATGCTGCATGATCTTAAACATGCAGAAAAGGAAGCCACGAAGCTTCAGTCTTTAACTCTGGCCACGATCCCAAACAGACCATACGACCCAAAAAAGACTGCTTACACTGCATTAGAACAAGCCAAATTAACAAGGTTTGAGCATCAGGCAGATATGTTTGATGACCTGTTCGTTGCCTCCGAATCAATAGGTCATGCTAAAGAACTCGCTAGGATGCGATATAATGATGAGGGATTAACTGAGTTCAATAAACTTAGAGAACAGAGGTTGCAAACTCTGCCTCTGGATTTATTGGCAACAACCCCAGCGACATCATCAAGCGGACCTGTTCAGGAATAGTTCAAGGAACAGGAGGAGAGACAGAGAAAAGAACAGGCAGAGAGGCTAAAGAAAGAACTAGAGGAAAAGCAGAAGAGGGAACAAGAAGAGAAATAGAAAAAAGAACTGGCAGATAGGTAGAAAAGGGAACAAGAGGAACAACAGAAAAGAGAACAAGAAGAACAGCAGAGAAAAGAGCAGGAGGAAGAACAGCAGAAGCAAACCACCGATGTCATGTAGACACTACCATAGACCCCAAATTATTTCAAGAATGGCAGCAATTTCATTCCATCATCAGTGGATTGGAATGTTCAAAATATGGGGACACTTCTAAGACAAATGATACACAGGATGTTACCTCCCCTCAGGTTCTAAGTGGAACCAGCGGCCCACCAAGTTTTAAGGAAGTTGAAGTTATTCCAAAAGGCCCCTCTGACCAGATTATTCTACAGATAGAAGATATTCCACCATTGGATGTTTTCTACAGCCCAAGACACAGGGCAGTTGTAAAGCGGTCAAGGAAGAGACGAAGGATTGATCAACCTTCTATCTTCCCAGAACAAACGGTCACGGGTAATGTAGTATGGAAGGAGGAATTGGATCCCTCCGATGACTTAACAAATCTATCACAGTATGTGGGCGCTTATTCGGCGGAAAAAATTGACAAAGCATCGGAGGTGAGCCTTCTATTGAAGAATAAGGACCAAGAAATCTTTGCGTTACAGGCAGAATTGGTTGAAACAAAGCAAAGGGCAGCACAAGAAGAAGAACCGTTGCTGGCGCAACAGCAAGAGAATAATCAGTTGACTCAGCAATTGCAAGCAGAAAGGCAAAGGATCGATTAGGGTGCAATCCAGAAACAAAAAGAATTGACGGAGGCATTGGAAAATTTGAGAGCGGCGAATGAACAAATGATAAAGACCAAAGATGAGCAAATTGCTCAAATGTCATCACAGTTGGAAAAGATGAAGGGCGCGTCGCAGGTAAAAGAGTTTAAATCAGAGGCATTATTGATAAACAATGCGTTGATAGCTCAGGTCAGACTCTTATGTCAACAGATCGATCAAGATGAGTCCCTATGTGAGCTAACTACAGCAATAAATCAGCAGGTAGAAAAGGCCAGGAATGAACTAGATCAAGCGGACAAGGCCATTACTGCATATCTTGACTGGCAAGATACTGATTTGGGAAAAGCAGCAAATTTGCCCAGGATCATGGAAACACAGAAAGATATACTTTTCATAGAATTGCACACTCAAGTGATGAAAGCAGAAAGGGCGGCTTCAAGATGTAAATCAACCGCCATCAATCTAGTGGATCTAGTCAATAACACTCTTTACCTGGCCAATATGATTTCTCAATGTACACCGGGAAAGATGACAACTACAAATACATTAGAGCAAACATGCTACCCTGAATTAGAAGAAAAAGGAAGATTAATCGCTGGAGTTAAAAGCTTATCCTCATATGCATATTGGCTCTTTTTAATCAAGCCACATACACAGAGATCTGCCCTAAAGTGCCTTACAGACGCAATCGGGTGTATAATTCCCGATATCCAAGATGCCACCTATGCTGCACATCTCAGTTCGTGCCTCAACAAACCTCCGGAAGTTGAGCCAATGCTTGCAGTAAATCAGCTCAAATTCAAAGGAAAGCAGCCGACTTAATGAGTCACCCTCCCGCTTGCCAGATCGCCAACCAAAACAGGATCAAGAGTTATTGATACCAGCTTAGTAGGATTTCTTTTTAGTAGATATTTAAATTAGATTAGTATTTATAGACCCTTTCATTGTTTTGGAAAGGGTCGTAAAATTTTGTAACAGACTTAATAGGCTGAAGTTTGCACTACTGTGCTTCAGTCGCTATTCTTTTATGAAATTGGACCAGTTGTTCTGAATTTGACATCAAATGTTTTTTAATGCAATTGTGCACTATTGCCTTTGTTGAGGATGATTTCTGTGTTGAAGGAAGAACTGCTAATAGCGATTAATATTTGGGAATGTGCCGCAGCTCATATGGTACTTTTATCTACGTCTGAAGTCATTCCTTTTATATGAATTGTTATGTTATATATTCTTGCTATTGTTGAATACATGTATGCGCTGTAACAACAAATCTCTATCTCAGCCCACTATTGGATGTTTTGCAATTTGCATTTTCCTTTAATCATGCATGTAACAATGATATAAATGATAAAGTGTAGTAATTTCGCTGTTATCGCTTTGTGTAACTATTTATGCACAACAATCTTGAACAATTCAATATCTATGTTTGAAGACAGAGTCATCTATATGCCTGTCTAAAAGCTCAGATCATCAAACGCTACACTTTAGAGATCGATAAAACCCCGGGGTAGATTATAGTTATTATATTCCTACCGATAGTTTTAGTTATTTGCTTATCACTAGCATAATCTATAAGTCGCTCATCCATCCCATTTTATCTATTTCTGGGAAACTGGTCCCATTATCTCCAGTCGGAGCCACTATTCCAAACGGAAAAGGAGCTATACTAAGGTCCAGACCGGGTGGTTTCCCCTATGTTGTTGCAGCGATTTTCGAGGCATCAACATAATTGGCGCTAGAAGGAGGGCCATCAACTGTGAATGGCACATAAGTCCAAACCTATAAGCCATTCTAAGAGTAATTCTCCCTCTGAATCCCCTCGACCTTCCCATTTGCACACTGGTTCGCCGGTATCCAAACAAGGAGAAGGGGAATCAACTACCACTGCTCAAACCCATCATACCTGAGAACAATTAAGTCTTGAATCACCTGAAGTCCAGTCTCTAATCCATAAACCTCAGAGCTTCTAGATTTCACCATAGAAATCTGAGGTATCACAAAGCAGTGCGACTTCGCAGTTCAATCTGACTCATCCTCTCACCAGACTTCAGAGAGAAAGGAAAAAGGCGAAGAAAATTACTGAAGGATCTGGTAGTGAAGAGCTTTCATCCACATCCTCCATTGCACCTTCCCCTCTGCGAGGTCAACCATCCACTCCCCCATTACAAATTGTCGTTCACCAGGGATTAGAAGCCTCAATATCCCAACCTGTTCACTCCTCATCATTAATCCCTTCCCATACATCTGGAATCCCAACAGTAGTGTCAACCACTCTCGCTATTATAATGGCAGACCCATGGACTAGGCCAGGTGCAGTCAACATGCCTGCACCATTGCATGATCTACCAGATGCTCCTGAAAAATGGCTGCCTAAATTTAACCTAGATGACGGGACCCAGGCTGAAGAACACATTAATAATTTTATGTTAGCAGTTAACTTAAAAGGAGTGACATAACAAGATGTTGTTGTAAGACTCTTCCCCTACACCTTACAAGGATCAGCAGGATCCTGGTATTTTTCCTTACCCTCTTGTTCAATTACCAGTTGGAACACATGCCAAGAGCAGTTTCTTACCAAAGATGGAGATGATAGGTCCTTAGCTACTTAAATAAACGACCTCTCCAATCTGAGAATAGAGCATAGGGAACCAATAAAGCAGTTTAATGCTAGATTTAATAAACTCCTGAATAAAATCCGTACAGCTTCTAAACCAAGTGAACAAATTCGAAGCGAATGGTACATTACCGCTCTACCTGCCAACATAGCCATTTTTGTGGACAGAGCTGGGAAACCTACCTTAGCCGAAAACATGAGAGAAGCACTTGCTGTTGAAAAGCGCATTAATGCTCTAGAGAAGAAAGCTGCTTTGGAAGATAGAAAAGCTAAAAAAGTCTCATTTAAAGAGGATTCCAAGAAGAAAACCCCAAAGGACCCGTACGACATGGAAGGTTTACAAAAAGTCCTTAAAACGTTGTCTAATGAAATGGTTGAAATAAAAAAGCAGGTATCCGAAACCTCAAACAAAATACCATTTAGGACTTTTAAGAAAACTGAAACTAAGCCACCCAATGTTATATCTAACGCAGATTCAGAGCAATAAGAAGAGGAAGAGGAAACAACCTCACAAACCAATGATGAAGAAGAAGTAGCTGAATGCCACGGAATGTGGGATTTTATACTCCCAAACTCTGATACCGAGAATGAAGAAGAAGCCTTTCCGGTTACTACAAGAAGTAAAAGTACTTCTGAACCTACCCAGGCAACTTCAAAGAAAAGGAGCGCAGGTGCAACCACGACAAAGGAAAAAGTTCCCCCAAAGAAGTCGCCTGTAGTTATTCCGCAAAACCAGCCTTCAACTTCTAATTCTCCTTAAACATCCAAAACATTAGTGGTATCCGATTCAATGGAATATAATATTGTTGATGACATGAAGAAAACTAAGGCAAACATAACTATGTTTGATCTTAGTAAATTAAAACATCAGCAAAAATTACTTCTTAAAGAATTGAATGTTGTTCCCTCTACTGCCCTTCCCAGTGCAAGAGCTGCCAACGATTCAAGCCAACCTCCTTCAGGTATGGTTGAAGCTGCTGATTCAGTTCTAATTGGAGATAGATCGAATTCTCATACTCCACCCTTCCTACTGACCTATGAGATTTATAATAGAAACCTGCACAACTGTTTAATTGATTCAGGGGCATCATCTAATATAATGTGAGCTTCAGTTTGTTCTAAACTGAATATTGAACCCCAGAAGTCTGTTATTCATATTGTACAGTTGGACAGGACCAAAGTGTAGGTTGTGGGAGAAATTAATTCCGTAACCATCAGGTTGTCTGCCGATCCCAGGATTGTACAGAGGATAGATATCTTAATTGCTGACATACCAGAATTCTACGGTTTAATTTTGATCAGAGATTGGTCCGAAAAACTGCATGGGTATATTTCCACAGATTGGTCACATATGTGGCTTCCCTACAAGGGAAAGTCAAATCAAATAAGGATCGATCGAGACAAGCATATGACCCACACAGTTACTGAATTTGAGCAAGAAAATAAACCTGTAGCGTTCAACAACAACATTTTGGGGAACTATTCGTCAGAGTCATTCTTTGGCAACATTGTTGCCCAACCATCTCCTTTTTCAGTCAATCATTTTACATCTCAGATTGAAATTTTTTCACAAAATGATAAGTCCAGATGTTTTAATGATGCTGATGACAATGTAAATATTTTTGTTAATACTCCTTTATTTTGGTCTTTATATTTTGATGGCTCTAAGTCCAGCGAAGGCTCAGGAGCAGGTTGCATTTTGGTTAGTCCACAAGGAGAAAAGACATGTTGTCTTGTAGGTTAGAATTTGACTACACTAACAACACATCCGAATATGAAGCTTTAGTCCAGGGATTATATAAAGCAATCGGCCTCAAAGTGCAATACCTAAAAGTATTCGGCGATTCGGAAATCATTGTCAAATAGGTGAGGAATGCAATTCATTGTCTTTCAAGTCACCTCAAGCATTATCAATCACTAGTACAATATCTTACCTCACACTTTTCAGCATTTAACATTTCTTCCATTCCTAGGTCGCAAAACTCGGCAGCCGACCTACTAGCCAATGTAGCTTCTAAGCTTTTACCTTCTGAAGACTACAGCCTTGATAGATTTTCCGTAGAATTACTTTTTAGGCCTTCAATTCCCGACAATGTCACTAATTGGAGAGTATTTAACCATGATGAAGATATCTTGCAGTTTCTAACTTCCGAAAAGTCCTATGACAATCAAGTTATTGAGGAAAATGACCATGATCTACAGATGAAAGAAACACCTCAAGAAAATTCAATTCCTAAACCAGTGGTAAAGCTCGAAGATCTTTATGATATCAAAGACAGGTTTAAACCCGTAATTAATACAAAGCTTCAAAGTTCTACCCTTAGGTTTGAATTGATAAATCTAGGTACTGATCGTGCTCCTCAAAACATCAATTTAGGATTAGGACTTTCCTTGGAAGAAAAGGAAGCATTTATTAAACTGTTAAAAAAAAACAAACAGGTCTTTGCTTGGAAGTATGATGATTTGAAGACATATGATACATCTATTATCCAGCATACCATTCCTATGCTTCCTGATCAGAAACCGATTCAGCAAAAGTTAAGAAAAATACATCCAAATTTGGAGAGCGAGATAAAGTCGGAGCTTAACAAGCTCTTGAAATCCAAGATTATTCTTCCGGTCCGACACTCAAACTGGGTCTCTAATATGGTGCCAGTGAGAAAGAAAAATGGCGACATTCGAATCTGTATTGACTTCAGGAACCTGAACAAAGCAAGCTTGAAAGACAACTTCCCATTACCTACTATGGAGCAAATCCTCCAATCAGTAGCAGGCTCTGAATTGATGTCCTTTCTTGATGGATTCTCAGGATATAACCAAGTTCTGGTTCATCCTGATGACCAACTTAAAACCACATTCAGAACAAAATGGGGAACATATGCATATCAGAAAATGCCTTTTGGACTCATAAATGAAGGAGAGACATTCCAGAGAGCTATGGATATAGCCTTTAGAGGATTGATTAATCGAACAGTAGTCGTCTATTTAGACGATATTACTGTATATTCTAAGAAGAGATATAATCATTTGCAAGACTTAAATCAAATCTTTCAGCGATGCAAAAGATATGGTATTTCTCTGAACCCAAAGAAGTCTTTCTTTGCTCTTGATCAAGGAAAGCTCTTAGGCTTTATTGTATCCAAAGATGGCATTTATATTGATCCTGATCGGATCAAGGAAATTTCTGAAATCCCTTTCCCACACAATAAAAAGTCGATGCAGTCATTTTTAGGCCAGATTAATTTTGTTAAACGATTTGTTCCATATTTTTCTCAAATTGTATTACCACTTCAGACAATGATCAAGAAGAATTCAATCTTCAAGTGGGGATCAGAAGAAAAGCAAGCTTTTGATGTTATTAAGCAATCAATAATCAATGCCCCAGCCTTGAATACTCCAAATTTTTCTACATTGTATACCATTGCGTCCGATGTGTCTTATGCTGCAGTTCTCACGCAGCCAAATGCTCACAATTTAGAGGCACCCATATCATTCTTCAGTTCAAATCTTCAGGGTGCCGAATTAAATTACTCCGATGTAGAAAACCAAGCCTTTGCTGTATTTAAAGTGATCAAACATTATAGACCCTTTCTTTTAAAAACCCATACAAAAATAATAGTTCCTTTCCCGGAAGTTAGGCAACTACTAATCCAAAAAGAGCTAGGTGAAAAAAGGGCAAATTGGGTCACAGCGCTTCAAGAGTATGACCTAGAAATTAAGCCAACAAAGATTGTTAAGGGCCAAGGTTTTTGCAGGATATTGGCAGGAGCATCCAACTTTCCAGAATCAAGCGATACAGATCAAACTCAAGAAATTAATCAGATAAGTGTTACTGATTCTGGATCTCAGTATGCAGATTTAATCTTTTATCTAAAGAATGGTTATGCACCTCCGAATTTGTCTTACAAAAACAAAAGGGCCATTAGATTAAAAGCGAATAATTTTACAATCATTGATGACGTGCTTTTTAGACAGAATTATGGTTGTATCTTGTTAAGATGCCTTGAAAAACCTGAAGCCCAAAAGGTTTTGCAGGAGCTACATGACGGACCAGCAGGAGGACATTTCGGAACTGACACAACAGCTCACAAAATTATTCATGCTGGTTACTATTGGCCTACTTTGTTTAAATATGCTGACGACTACGTAAGGAAATGTCTAAATTGTCAAACTGCTAGCGGAAGACAACGTAAATCAGCTTTCCCCCTGCAACCAATCAACATTGAACAGCCATTTGAGCAATGGGGATTGGATATCATTGGGGAGATTACTCCAGCATCTTCCAAACAACATAAGTATATCCTTACTGCTACCGATTACTTTACAAAGTGGGTTGAGGCAATCCCTTTAAAGACAACAAATTCTGAAGCAATCATTGAATTCATAGACCAATTCATTATTACCAGGTTTGGTGTCCCAAATGCTCTTGTTTTTGATAATGCATCTTTCTTCTCAGGAAACACTATGTTTGATTTCGCTATTAAAAGAGGATTTAAGTTAAAATATTCTGCTAATTATTATCCGCAAGGAAATGGTTTAGCAGAATCTACTAATAAGAATCTGATTAAAATCATTAAGCGAACTATCGAACAAAATCAGAGGAATTGGCACAAATCCTTAGTGTTCGCATTATGGGCTGATAGGATAACACAGAAAGCTTCTATTGGAACTTCTCCATTTAATCTTGTCTATGGAAAAGAAGCAATCTTACCCACAAATCTTATTCTTCCTTCTTTAGCCCTAGTGCAGTTTATTGAGGAAACTCCTTCCTCTTCTATTCAGTTTAGACATGACCAGATCCTAAAATTAGAAGAGGAAAGAGAAAAAGCCAAGGTTATCCATGCCAAACATCAGCAAGTCATCAAAGCAACTTTTGATTCAGTCTCATCCGGTTCAAAACAATTCCAAGTCGGTGATTTAGTTCTGAAATGGGACAAAGCCCATGAAGACAAGGGTAAACACTCCAAGTTCCAGAAGTTGTGGCTTGGACCATTTGAGATCTGTGAGAAGATAGGCCATTCAACCTTTATATTGCAAGATTTATCAGGTTTGAGAGATTCTCTCCCTGTTAATGGCCTTGTCTTGAAGAAATTCTTTCACTGAGGAGGTAACCCCTTCTCCTTTTTTTCAGTAGGATTTTATAGTTTGTAGGATTTTAAGAAATAAGGTTGTGAGATATCTCCCATTGACCTTTTTCTGTGTTTGAAAAGTTGTCCCCATAGAACGAGAACGAACATTTGCTTTTAAAATGATAGAACTTTTAACCAAAAAAGGATAATTTCTAGGAAATTAGATATCTTTGTATTCTGAAATCTCAATTCAAAATTTTGTCAACTCCTCTCAAAGCATAGAAATATTGCAAACCATTTTCTCTTTTTAAATTGGTCTCTAAAGGTTATCCATACTAAGATAGGAATCAATCCAATCTCAGCATCTTCAACTCTTACTCTGTCATCCATTACTCTTAAGAAGAATATTGTTCACCCCATTCACCAAAGTTTATGATTATTCAGAGTGTAATTCTAAAATATAAGATATTGAAGATAAGAGGTCTTATTACAAGCCTGCTTACCATGTTCATAGAGAAACAGTTTATCTGACATTACCAATACTGCAAACCAAAACATGGTAATGGCTTGAAATTACAAGACAAGGGGTCTCATCACGAGCCGGCTTGTTCAGTTAAACTACTATCAGTGAGTGGCATTCTCAACAACTGGCCACCAAACCAGGACAATGTCTTTTTATCTTATCAATGACAAAGAAGAAAAATGAAATGAAATACAAAATATGAAAAAATATTTTGAATTCATTCTATTAATCACACTCTTAATTGGATGGGACAATGGACAATCACATGGTTAAAAGGTATCCCTGTCGAAACTATAGATGTTTGCTGGCAGCAGAGGCTCTACCTATGACAGATGAGTTTACTATAAAAAGTTGATTTGGAAAGGTATTCTATTTTATCATTGCAAACCAATTTCAAAGCTTAGAATGTTTTTATTTTCTTAAAAAAGAGGAAGTCAACAAAATAGTTTCATTTTTCTCAGAATATATTGAAATCTAGTTATATTAGAAATTTCCCCATTGATTGAAACTCTATTTTCTGAAAAAGCTTAAATATTTCTATTTTTTGAAAGAGATAACTGGTTCTTCCAGCGAATCGCCAATTGTTGTGCTCTACAACAACCCCCCATTTTATATCATCTTTACTTATAAATATTAACGTATGAAATGGGTCCCTTTAGAATTTAATTTGGTATCAATGCTGTTATAATCCAAAAAATTCCAATAAATGAATAAATGCACTTTATAAAACTTTCTGGACAAACCCTTAAAAGAAATCATGTAATGATTTGTCATTGCGATAAAGCGATCGCAAGATCGCATATCGCAATGACACATGAATTATAATTAAGCACCCCAAAGCTTTCCGCCGATGCGCATTCGGCGCATTCGGAGATCGACGATATTCCATGTACATGTTATAATGCCCCATGCCAATAGTCCCGACGCGATACACATTCGGCGAATTCGACGATCAGCGACACGCTACAACAGTTGTGATGTTCCCAAACACTTGTTCCGATGCGATGCGCAATCAGGAATCGGGTATCGGCGGCACTCTCACCCAAGTCTTATTGCGCTCAAAGCTTTTCGCCGATGCAATATCGCATTCGGCGATCGGTGATATCCAATACACACCATTAAAGCACACTAATCATACCCCCGATTGCGATCCGATAAAGCGTCGTTTTCGACGAAGAGCCGTTAAGTGATGGGATCGCACAATTCATTTGTAATAAAAGCTTCATCACTCACGCAATCCTTCATCTATGCTTAATCGCCAAAACATCCATTTCATGCTTAAGTGAATCGTTCACCCAAATAACGATATAATGGGCATTTAAGGAATGAAAGATTGAAAATGGCTAATTAATAAGATCATGTCCTAAAATCTTTTTATGGATTGTATCCGCGCCCATTTTAAAAGCTAAATCCTTCAGTTACGCATCTATTCATATGTGTTGTATCACTTAAGAGTTTTTCATCGCTATCTCTGTGTATTACGCCCAATTGACTCTTCGTGCAGAATTCATTCATAGAAGCTAGGCCCGAGAAGATGGGAAAGAAGTCCAAGAAGACTGCAGGTGCTTCCGCAACACCAATTGCAGGACAAGCGGCCGCAAACAAGAAGAAGGGACTAATATCCGATACTAAATGCACTGGGCTCACCAGAGTTACTTGGCAGGGCACTTATAACCTAATTGAAGCTGAGCAACCAGAAAAGATAGTGACAGAAGCTAGTGTGGACTTACTCAAAAAGTCTGATGCAACTCTCAAAGATTTGGCCAACTCTTTCCTTCACAAGATAGCGGCTAGAGAACATATTCTTCCCTATACAGACGTTGTGCGATGGGCGATTGAAGAAATCCCCATATTGGACAGAACTTTTAATACCAGAGATGGGAGGATTTTCGGATCATTCAAGCCAGATGACCTAAGGCAAATGTATCATTTTCCTGAGCTAGAGAAAATATATAACAAGGCCTTCTTGGAGAAGTTTGCAAGCGAGAATGAGATTGAATCTGAACCTATCAAGGATTGGAGGCAAAATCCCAGCAAGCACAAGCACGAATCCTCCTGTAAGTACTCAGTCGATTCTTTGGCTTCTCCTTATTGTTATGCGGGGATTATGATGTGCAGGCTGTGGGGATTGCATGATTCTGCCAATTTTACCATTGAAATGGTTCCTTTAATGGAGGCAGCAGTAAACAGTTGGATTATGGATTGGGCTACTATTCTTTCGGATAAATTAGCAGTAGCTGTTCGTGATTTTAGATCTCAGACTGTTGTTTCAGAAAGGAAAATGCCCCCGTTCTACTATAGTGCATATATCTTAGACACTCTTTGTTTCAATTCCGAATTTCCTGTTCTCGGATGGAGGTGGACTGCACAGGACCATTCACCCATTCATATATATCATCAAAAATTGTGGAAGTCTTCTTATAAACACCACCTGTATCAAATCTGTAATGGTTTTATGGTGCCCATTTACTATTCCATTTTTGATAAACCCATTTCAAAAATTTCCTATCAAGCTTCCTTTGATTTACCAGCAGTCGCAAGTTGGTTTGGAGAAGAAAATTTCACCTATATTAGAGTTTTCGGCAGTGAAGCCGACCCACATGTGCTTCCTCTATATGTTCCAGATAAGCTGCTAGCAAGGGAAATTGCATATCAAATCATGGCTGAGTACTACACAGACTCTCAAAAGAGAAGAGAAGAATGGATGGCCATCTTTTCCCTTCAGATGTGGTGTTTATACGCTACATGATCTTAAACATGCAGAAAAGGAAGCCACGAAGTTTCAGTCTTTAACTCTGGCCACGATCCCAAACAGACCATACGACCCAAAAAAGATTGCTTACACTGCATTAGAACAGGTCAAATTAACAAGGTTTGAGCATCAGGCAGATATGTTTGATGACCTGTTCGTTGCCTCCGAATCAATAGGTCATGCTAAAGAACTCGCTAGGATGCGATATAATGATGAGGGATTAACTGAGTTCAATAAACTCAGAGAACAGAGGTTGCAAACTCTGCCTTTGGATTTATTGGCAACAACCCCAGCGACTTCATCAAGCGGACCTGTTCAGGAACAGTTCAAGGAACAGGAGGAGAGACAGAGAAAAGAACAGGTGGAGAGGCTAAAGAAAGAACTAGAGGAAAAGCATTAGAGGGAACAAGAAGAGAAACAGAAAAAAGAACTGGCAGATAGGCAAGAAAAGGGAACAAGAGGAACAACAGAAAAGAGAACAAGAAGAACAACAGAGAAAAGAGCAGGAGGAAGAATAGCAGAAGCAAACCACCAATGTCAATGTAGACACTACCATAGACCCCAAATTATTTCAAGAATGTCAGCAATTTCATTCCATCATCAGTGGATTGGAATGTTCAAAAGATGGGGACACTTCTAAGACAAATGATACACAGGATGTTACCTCCCCTCAGGTTCTAAGTGGAACCAGCGGCCCACCAAGTTCTAAGGAAGTTGAAGTTATTCCAAAAGGCCCCTCTGACCAGATTATTCTACAGATAGAAGATATTCCGCCATTGGATGTTTTCTACAGCCCAAGACATAGGGTAGTTGCAAAGTGGTCAAGGAAGAGACGAAGGATTGATAAACCTTCTATCTTCCCAGAACAAACAGTCACGGGTAATGTAGTATGGAAGGAGGAATTGGATCCCTCCGATGACTTAACAAAGCTATCACAATATGCGGGTGCTTATTCGGCGGCAACAATTGACAAAGCATCGGAGGTGAGCCTTCTATTGAAGAATAAGGACCAAGAAATCTTTGCGTTACAGGCAGAATTGGTTGAAACAAATCAAAGGGCAGCACAAGTAGGAGAATAGTTGCTGGCACAACAGCAAGAGAACAATCAGTTGACTCAGCAATTGCAAGCAAAAAGGAAAAGGATCGATCAGGGTGCAATCCAGAAACAAAAAGAATTGACGGAGGCATTGGAAAATTTGAGAGCGGCGAATGAACAAATGATAAAGACCAAAGATGAGCAAATTGCTCAAATGTCATCACAGTTGGAAAAGATGAAGGGCGTGTCGCAGGTAAAAGAGTTTAAATCAGAGGCATTATTGATAAACAATGCGTTGATAGCTCAGGTCAGACTCTTATGTCAACAGATCGCTCAAGCTGAGTCCCTATGTGAGCTAACTACAACAATAAATCAACAGGTAGAAAAGGCCAGGACTGAACTAGATCAAGCGGACGAGGCCATTACTGCATATCTTGACTGGAAAGATACTGATTTGGGAAAAGCAGCAAATTTGCCCAGGATCATGGAAACACAGAAAGATATACTTTTCACAGAATGGCACACTCAAGTGATGAAAGCAGAAAGGGCGGCTTCAAGATGTAAATCAACCGCCAGCAATCTAGTGGATCTAGTCAATAAAACTCTTTACTTGGCCATTATGATTTCTCAATGTACACCGGGAAAGATGACAACTACAAATACATTAGAGCAAACATGCTACCCTGAATTAGAAGAAAAAGGAATAATAATTGCTGGAGTTAAAAGCTTATCCTCAGATGCATATTGGCTCTTTTTAATCAAGCCACATACACAGAGATCTGCCCTAAAGTGCCTTACGGACGCAATCGGGTGTATAATTCCCGATATCCAAGATGCCACCTATGCTACACAGCTGAGTTTGTGCCTCAACAAACCTCCGGAAGTTGAGCCAATGCTTGCAATAAATCAGCTCAGATTCAAAGGAAAGTAGCCGACTTAATGAGTCACCCTCCCGCTTGCCAGATCGCCAACCAAAACAGGATCAAGAGTTATTGATACCATTTTAGTAGGATTTCTGTTTAGTAGATATTTAAATTAGATTAGTATTTATAGACCCTTTCATTGTTTTGGAAAGGGTCGTAGAATTTTGTAACAGACTTAATAGGCTGAAGTTTGCACTACTGTGCTTCAGTCGCTATTCTTTTATGAAATTGGACGAGTTGTTCTGAATTTGACATCAAATTTTTTTAATGCAATTGTGCACTATTGCCTTTGTTGAGGACGATTTCTCTGTTGAAGGAAGAACTGCTAATAGCGATTGATATTTGGGAATGTGCCGCAGCTCATATGGTACTTTTATCTACGTCTGAAGTCATTCCTTTTATATGAATTGTTATGTTATATATTCTTGCTATTGTTGAATACATGTATGCGCTGTAAGAACAAATCTCTATCTCAGCCCACTATTGGATGTTTTGCGATTTGCATTTTCCTTTAATCATGCATGTAACAATGATATATATGATAAAGTGTAGTAATTTCACTGTTATCGCTTTGTGTAACTATTTATGCACAGCAATATTGAACAATTCAATATCTATGTTTGAAGACAGAGTCATCTATATGCCTGTCTAAAAGCTCAGATCATCAAACTCTACACTTTAGAGATCGATAAAACCCCGGGGTAGATTATAGTTATTATATTCCTGCCGATAGTTTTAGTTATTTGCTTATCACTAGCATAATCTCTAAGTCGCTCATCCATCCCATTTTATCTATTTCTGGGAAACAGGTCCCATTATCTCCAGTCGGAGCCACTATTCCAAACGGAAAAGGAGCTGTACTAAGGTCCGGACCGGGTGGTTTCCCCTATGTTGTTGCAGCGATTTTCGATGCATCAACAGGTACCTAGATTCCGGATGCTCTAACCATATGATAGGGAATGAGAAGTTGTTTTCAGCAAAGGATGGAAGTTTCAAATCCAAGATCCAGCTTGGTGATGATAAATCATTGGAGGTTGCTGCCAAAGGAGCTATGGAGGTCCAAACAAAAGAAGGTATAAAGTGTATTCATGACATTTATTATACTCCACAATTGAAGCATAATTTGTTGAGCGTTGGGTAGCTCTGTGAGAAAAATTATAAAGTAGTCTTTGAAAATAAGACATGTACTATCTATGATAGGAATAAGGGAAATAGGGTGATCACTGTTGTGCCTATGACAAGAAATAAGATGTTTTCCTTGAGGTTTGATGAACATAACAACAATCTTGCTAATATGGCTTATGAGGATTCAAGTTGGTTATGGCATCTCAGGTATGGGCATTTAAATTTTCAAAGTTTGAAGTTTCTAACCTCACATGCATTAGTTTCTAGTTTGCCCAAGGTAGAAGAGCATAAGGAGTTTTGTGAAGGATGTGCTAAACAAAAGCATGCAAGGGAAAGGTTTCCAAAGGGAAGTGCATGGAGGGCTCATTACCCACTTCAGCTTGTTCATTTAGACATATGTGGTCCTATGCAGACTAAGAGTTTGGGCAAGTCATCATATTTCATCACTTTTATTGATGATTACTCATGAAATTGATGGGTATATTTTTTGAAGGCTGAAAGTGAAGCCCTGGATACATTCAAGAAGTTCAAAGCCCTTGTAGAAAATGAGAGAGGGTGCAATATCAAATGTTTGCGGACTGACCGCGGGGGAGAATTCTGCTCTAAAGCTTTCCAGAGTTATTTTGATATCAATGGCATCAGGAGGCAGCATACTACAGCATACACACTCCAGCAGAATGGCATAGCTAAAAGAAAAAATCGTACCGTGGTTGAAATGGCAAGATGCATGCTACAAACTAAGGGATTGAGCAACACTTATTGGGGAGATGCAGTTTCTACAGCAGTATACATCCTCAACCATATCCCCACCAGTGCATTGGAAAATATGACTCCTTATGAAGCTTGGTATGGAAAAAGGCCTAATGTTAATCATTTCAAAGTTTTTGGTTGTTTGGCTTATGCACATGTACCTTATCAGAATAGAAAAAAGTTAAATGCAAAGAGTGAGTTATGTATTTTTATTGGGTATAGTGAGACAAGAAAGGCTTTTAAGTTGTATAATCCTCTAACTAACAAGCTTATTGTCTCAATAGATGTAATTTTTGATGAAGGGGGAGTTTATGGTCATCAAAAAGGTCATGTTGAGAAGACAAAATATGTTTTGAATGATGATATAATTGTTGATAATGATCATGAGCAGCCAACTAATGTTTCTGTAACTAGTGGCTTAACTCCACCAAGAAGCCCTTCATCAATTTCTTCAACATCAAGTTCAAGTCCAACTCTTTCTCCAAGTTCTACAAGGAAGGTAAGAAGATTGACTGATATTTATGAAAGGAGTGCAAATCAAGCACATGAAGAAAGCCCAATAGGTGAGATAGTCAATTTTTCTTTATTAGGTAAGGCTGAATTTGAACCATCATGTTTTGAAGATGCATGTACTAATGAGGTTTGAATGCAAGCCATGCAAGAAGAGATGGATTCCATTCAAAAGAATGACACTTGGAAGTTGACAGAGCATCCACATGACAAGAAAAATATTGGCACCAAATGGGTCTATAAGACTAAATTTAACAGTGATGGGAGTGTTGAAAGACACAAAGCAAGATTAGTTGCTAAAGGATTCACACAGAAGTATGGAATTGATTATGAAGAGACATTTGCACCAGTAGCAAGACAAGAGACCATTAGAATGTTGATTTCATTAGAAGCTCATAAAAAGTGGAGCATAAATCATATGGATGTGAAAAGTGCCTTCTTGAATGGGTACTTAGAAGAGGAAGTATATGTGGAGCAGCCACAAGGTTTTGAAGTGGAAGGAAAGGAGAATAATGTCTACAAGTGGAAGAAGGCTTTGTATGGCCTTAAGCAAGCACAAAGAGCATGGTATGCAAGGGTTGATGGATACTTTTAGGAAAATGGCTTCCAGAGAAGTAAGAATGATCCTACCCTTTACTACAAACAAGAAGGTATTGATATTTTAATCATAAGTTTGTATGTTGATGATCTATTGTATATGGGTAGTAGTTCTAAGATGAATGATAAATTCAAAGCTGCTATCATAAATGAATTTGAGATGAAAGATCTAGGCATCATGAAATATTTTCTAGGAATGGAGGTTTATCAAAGTAAGGATGAGATTTTCATTTGTCAGACAAAGTATGCAGAGGATATGCTAAATAAATTTGATATGCTTGATTGTCATCCATCCCCTACTGCAACTGCTCATGGAGGTGTTATGTAGAGATGATGGTGCTGATTTAGTTGATGAGAAAACTTACAAAAGTATTGTGGGGAGCTTGATATTTCTAACTCACACAAGGCCTGATATTACATATTCAGTTTCACTTGTTTCAAGGTATATGAAAAATCCATCTGAAATACATATGAAAGGAGCCAAGAGGATTTTAAGGTATGTGAAAGGCACTCTAAATTTTGGTATTCATTACTACTCTTCTAAAAAGTTCAATCTTGTTGGATTTAGTGATTCAGATTGGGGAGGTAGTCTTGATGACCGTAAGTCCACATCTGGAAATTGTTTCTCTTTTGGTTCTGGTTTGATTACATGGAGCTCAAAAAAAACAAAGCATTGTTGCCCCCTCATCCACAGAAGCAGAGTATGTTGCAGTTACCTCAGTAGGTACACAAGCTTTTTGGCTCGGAAAATTTTTGGAAGAAATTGGAGAAAAACAATTTCAGCCTACAGTGATTTATTGTGATAATGTAAGTGCCATCAAGTTAGCAAAGAATCGAGTTCATCACAGTAGGACAAAGCATTTTGACCTGAAATATCACGTCATTAGAGATTTGGTGCAGAAGAAGGATATTGAATTGAAGCATATAAATACTCAGCATCAACTAGCAGATATCTTCACCAAAGCAATTGCAAAAGATCAGTTTTTAGCACTACGAGATAAGATAGTAAATCCTCATTAATCATTAAGGCGGAGTGTTGGGAATAATGCTTAATTACTTATGTAAATTTCTATTTATTGTTCTCTACAAAATTAAGGCAGCAAATTGTTAGCTGTAGTAGTGTTAGAAATTAGCTGTGATGTCAGTAGATTTGTTTCAGTGTAGATTTTAGTAATAGTTTTACTATATAAGAATGTAGTTAATAGGTGAATTAATATATGAGATTTGCAACATTTTTTGGCTCACACAGTAAATGTGTTTCTTAATTGTTTTATTTTTTTATATGTATTTTTCTTCATAGTACTGTTGGCTTCTCAATTGGCTTGAAATAATTCATTTCATATTCTACAAAATAGTCTATTTATCTATAATAACAGAAATTTATATAAATGAAAGAAATATTATTAATAGCTAACCATTTTAATCTCATGCTTATTGTATTATTTGAAAGAATGATATATTGTTGAAGTGTGATTATGGTTTTTAGTTATTTTAAACATTTTATATTTAAGACGTGTCAAAGTCAATGCCATGTATCTGATTCATGCCAAAACGTTTATATCATAAGGATCAAATATGTAGAAAATGATGATCACGAGTGCCTGAAATAGAAGAGAAATACCCTGATTAAGAAGTGCACAGGTATTGCTTAATTATAGAAGTTTACGTCGTTTCCTCAATGCAACGAATATTTTCCATCCAAAATTCTTTTGACAAATTCTGTCGAATTCAAGCCATTGGCAGTCTAATGACTTGTGAGGGCAGCAGATTTCAGCTGGATCTGAAAATCCGGATGAAGATAAATATGGAAACCTGGTCTTTAAACAATAGCCAAAGAAAGATTCATAACAGTGAAATCAACCTTTATTAGCGAAGTCCACCCACAATAATTTAATGCAGGTCTTCAACCCAGAAGCCAAATGGAATAACACCAGCTCTTCAGTTAGCCAGTCACTATTAATATCTGATACTGTTTTCTGAGAACGAGGGATGTGCATGCTCAAGCGTACTCAAGCGACGATAAATATTGTCAACTGTCATCTCCATTGCCTTAAACCGAGTAATCAAATTGGTATTCTCTTCTTCCAGACGTCTTCGATGGCTGCCTGGGCTCAATTTTTGACTTTTCTCCTCATGATTATTGTTATCAGAAAACCATGGGCTGGGATTACGGCTACCATTAATGACGTGAGATGTGAAAGTGTGACACAGCTCGGGCCTGTGATGTGCGCTAGGGTTAGGATTAATGGTTGGAGTAGTGGGAATGTAATCACATGGGTAGTCTGGTCCGAGAGCGAAATAAGAGCTACGGTTAGTGTTAATGGTTGGAGTAGTGGGAATGTAATCGCCTCGGTAGTCTGGTCTGGGAGCGAAATGCGAGCTACGGTTAGGGTTAGGGTTAACGGAAGTAGCGATGGCAGTGTAATCGCGTGGAGTATCGAATGCGATACCGCCATTATTACTTGCCTGCACGAGGAACAAAGTCCTATTGCGGGGAGCAGGTGGCTGATACGGATAATTACTCCTCTCATTCTCTATGCAAACCATTGGATCTCCTCGCATATTATTAGATTTCTTCCTCTTCAATTTCAGATTACTCCGCCCGAAATAATGGTGTGAATTATTCGAAGGGATTCCGCCTCTGAGATTTGGTTGCCGATGATAATGGTCAGAATAATTGAATGGAAAACTGCCTCTTGTGTTTGGGTGTCGATGACATTGACGAGAACAATGGGGAGGAAAACCGCCTCTGGTATTTTGCTGCGGATGAGAATGGTAGTGGCCAGTGTTATAATCCATGGGCGAGACATTTGATAGCCTTGTTGCCTGCCCCAGCGCCGATTCCAAGGAAGTGTAGATAGCATTTTTGAAGTAATCAAAGAGAATTTGAAAAGACACGTGAAGGAATAACGGCCGGAATTTTGAAATGAGACGGAGGAAATTCACAGTTAGATTCTCGATGCAGTAGGTTACTGCTTAGAATTTATTAGGCCAATAGGCCTTCTTTGAAAGAGTCTTTCGTCGTTCTTTTGTTTCTGAGGCTCACACCTCGCGGTCCACATTCAGCTGGAAATTCTTCAAGCATTTCTGCTATGGTATTCATCCTTCACGCGGAATGGTAGGCATTTTTGTTATAGGCGCCTAGCGGGGATCGATATCCTTGGCTTCTACTATCATTCTCGCCTGTCTATCGCTGGAAATTGCAGTATGTGTCTCGTCGAGGTCGAGAAGAGTCCCAAGCCCGTGGAATCTTGTGCCATGCCTGCGCTTCCTGGTAATTTATTGCTTTCGCTCTTTTCCCTTTGGTTTCCTCCAATCCCCAAGCTGTTAAATGCTGCTGCAGGATATCAATTTGAAGGATGCTGATTTTAGGGTTTAACTATCAGGCATGAAGATAAATATTGATACTCCGATGGCGATAGAGGTAAAGGAAATTTATTGCTTTCGCCCTTTTCCCTCTGGTTCCCTCCAATCCACAAGCTGTTAAATTCCTTGAGAGCCCACATATGCCTGGCCATTGCAGTTTATATATTGATATCCACCAGAAGGAAGTATTGGAGAGTGGATATCAGCCATCAGAGGGAAAATGGCAAACCAGTATTCCACCAAAAACTCTTTCGAACTCGTATGATCACATCATCCCAGACGAGAGAAAGAGCCCATTGGAGAGAGAGGAGGGAAGCTCGAGAAGAATATGGTTCAGATTATATCCAGCGGGGACACTGATAAACTAAAGGCGAACTCTGGCTAGACCGTCACCATTGGCAACCACCAAGTTTGTGTGGGGTTCGACAAGGACCCAGAGCCCGGCTACCGTGTCTGGGAATGGCACACCGTGTCTGTGAATGGCACGGTCACATCATGCTCTATGATGAGGAGAAGGGCTACACGACAGAGTATATCTACGGGAATTTCTTTGAGAAGGCAACTGAGTTTAAGCGCAGAGCGCTAAACCCCAGGAGAAGAAAGACAAGGAGAACGAGGCCTCCAGTAGAACTGTGGGCTTAGGAGGGCTTATTGATACCGTCAACGAGATGAACGCTCGAATTTTGTGCAGAAATATTGGCGCCGAGTCCTTCAAGTGAAGCTGCTCGGTGGTTAATCACCAGGGTTTTTGGGCTTAGGGTTTATGCGAACTTACTCGTAAGAAGCCCCCCCTTTAAAAAAAAAAAATTATGTGCATTGGTTGGTTCTGGTAAGTCGGCTAATGCTTTATTGCTTTGGGAAAAGTATTTTCTGTAATAACTCGTGGGTGGTAGTTGCAATATGAAGTCTTGAATTACTTTTGAGATAATTGCAACATTTAAAGGGGATTTGTGCTTGTAAATCAGAAATGTCATGTTCTTGGGTTTGTTTTAGATGTGGAAATTATTCAGTTTTTTCTAATTGTCCCAAACAGGTCTTCAGGGTTTCCTTGCCCTATGCATGTTGTTGTTGGACATGGAAATTGCATCCAAATTCTGCAAAAAAAATTGTTCTTTGTGAAATATAAAGGACCTTTTATTTGTGTGAAATCCAGGTATTGTAACCGCTGCTCTGATAAAATTTAAAAATATTGCTTTGAAATTGCATGGTTGGTGGTCTGGATGCTATAATATGTATTCACTGTACCAAACTCTATAGCTATGCTGTCATAAGCAGACAGCTGCTGAAAGATTTCCATAAATTACATATTAGATAGGGATTTCGGCACGCTTCTTCTCTTAAGAGAAGATTATGGACAATAATTCATTTATTATCTCCATTGTAGTTTATTTATGTTGCTTCTTTTAAAAATAGTTCGAACCTATATTGTCTTAATCAAGATGTATTATTCCTTATTAAATTTGTTATTGCATATAGATAAGGGAGGTGCTCTAGGCCCAGATCTTATTTTGCTATTGCACGTAGAGAAAGGAGGTAATATAGGCATGTCTCGTGATAATGTGATGGTATTTTAATAAAATGAAGAATAGAACCATATCTTGGGAGGTATTAATTATTTATTATACTTATCATATTTGAATAACAATAAACTACTCTAGGCCGGTCTAGGGATGTTGTGATGGTATTTTAATACGATGAATTACAAGGGCCTATCTTGGTAGGGATGAATTAGTTATTTTACTTCATATTTAAATAATAATAAACTAACATAGATCCTCTTAAACACGGGTGTATATTTGACTAACAATCAAGGTGTATATTTAAATAACAATTATAAATAAACTAGCATAGATCAATGTTAGCCCGACAAGATATATTGTGTTATTAGTTGTTGAGAGGTAGGAATCTCAAGTTTTTGATCCTTAATAAATTGTGTATTGTTTGTTGAGAGGTATGCATTTCAAATTTTTATCCTTAATAAATTAATTTAACATTGATTTATTGGTTAGATTTTCTCAAGGACAAAAAAAAAGCCTTGTTCAATATAAAATAGTATATGCTAAAATTCAATTTGAGATGGTTCAACATAAAATTTTATATACAAAAATTCAATTCGAGATTTTTCCGTGGAGCTTTAGGTGCAGTTTACTTTGTAGTTTTACAATGTAAAACTATTTTTTGGGTGGGTATTTTCTAATGTAAAGTTGATTCTAGAGGGAGTTCTTGACGTTTGTTGTTTATTTATGTAATAACAATTATGTTTGTCTCTGTTTGTGTTGAATTGAGAAAATATCGTTCTCTGAGCTACGAGAAATATCTGGACTTGAGTTACGAACTTACATTCTAAATCCAGGATGAAAAATTTCGCTGATGAACTCGTATTTTATCTTGGAAGGTTTGATGGCTTATATCGTTAGTTTGGTTGAAACATATAAATAGCCCATTGTCCATGCATTGTGTGGTGATCTGACAAATAAAAGAAATTGTCATTTTGTTTCTTAGCTATAGCAATGATCTCATGCAATAAAAATTTGATTTAGGAGTGTATATATTAATGGGAAGGACTATCCTGTGTACATGGTTATGGTCATATGTACCATATTTATTTTCCAATTACTCACTTTCCATGAGATGCATCTGATAATAAGTTGGTACCAACTTTAGTGCCATGTCAGCTGAGTTGTGGTCTCACTGTAAAAATGTGGGAGTTTACTATTGCTGGCCCAGGTTGGGCTCCCAAGAAAAATAAGAGAATTCTCAGCCATATACCCAGAAGTGCAGTTCTGATATGAATAGATTTTAGCAACAGATTGGGGAAATCAGTCCTTGACTTGGCCAAAAAATAAGGGGTGTTATGGTAAGGAGAAAAGAAAAATTTAACCCCGCAATCATATCATCTAAATTTAATTTAAAGCACTGGCCTGACAATGGTATCATAACAGAATAGAAATCATGATCAGGTCTTGTTTCTAGCATTATTTTCCTTCCAAAATTTAACTCACTTCTTTTGTGGACCCCGAGGTTCATCATTCAAATTCACAAAGCTACTTTGAATCTACTGAGGGTTAAAATGGAACTAATTTTTATTTTTGTGTGTGCCTGTGTAATTGAAGCTGAACATAATTGCAAGGGTCATCTTTATTCTTCCCTAGAATTTAATATAGGTGCCGCGGTTTCTGTTATATGTAATAGGATGTTTCCCTGAAAGGTTTCCCATGCTGAATAGGGTCTATGTTGTGCACAAATGCAAATCTAAGGTTCCACAGATCAAAATTTAATGCACTCCAAGTGCTATGCTTTTTCTGATTTTGATGCCCAACTGACTTATCTTAGGATTTATGTGTGCAATGCAATTCTAGGGTTCTGTACATTGCAGTTTATGCTCCACGTGCTTTGCAATTTCTGTGCCTCCCAAAATATTACATTCTTGATTCTCTGCACTCTCACCTTGTTGCCCCGGACACCCATTAACGACAACAATAGCGACAACTGAAGAAGAAAAGTATTATGAAGTTGAGGTTGAAGATACATAGGACGAATCAGATTCTGATGTTGGGGGAGATAAAGACAACCAGCAAGTAAAGGGGAAGGGATTGAGGTGGGTTGATGTAGACAACAATGGATTGGATAAGGCACAAAAAAGGCTCATAGAAGCTCTGCCTCCAAAGTTGTCTGGAAGGAGCAAGGCCTTGATGAAACATATAATTTGTTTATCACAATAGGATGATGCATCTGAATTAATCATGAAGTCGGTGAGAATAATGAAGCCCAAAATAGTATATTGGCTTGCAGTCCTCAAATAGATGGATGAATAGAACCTCAACCATCCCCTCTTCTTCAAGGTTAGTGGCTTTTTAATTATTATAGATGTGCTTCTTAAATATAGATGGACTGAGTAAATTATTAACCAAGTTGATTTGTATGACATTTTATTTTCAGTCCACTAATGCCTTAACTGCTCTGCAATTTATGCCATATGAAGCTTCTTGGCAGTGTTATCAAACTCTTCGTAGTCCAAGTGGAGTCGTGAGTTTGACTATATTTCTACAGGAAACAGATTCTAATAAGTTGAATCTGAATCAATCCCGACTTATTCTTTAAATTTTAACTCATAAATATCACCCAAACTCACTGTTACCACTCAAATTATCACCTAGGAGGACATAATAGGCACATAATAGGCAAGCCACTCATTGTCACCTTGAAGGCCTTGCCCTACCAAGGAGACTGCCTATCCGAGGGGGAATCTGCATGATCAATTTAAACTTAGATTGTTGGGAGAGAAATTGGAAAATACTAGCATGAATTGACTACTTTTATGCTTAACTCAATCAAATCGATTCATTTATCAAAGATGTGAGAACTTGGAAGTAAATTGTTGAATTAATCCCAAAAGGAGAATTGAATGTCACATTATCCTTTTTATGCTATTAGTAATGTTGAGATCAAGTGTGAAATACCCTGAAGTGAATGCTTAAATGGTTACAAACAAGTAGATTAATGTTGAGAACAAGTGTGAAGTAATCCCAAAGTGATGCTTAAATGATTACAAAATGTAGATTAATGTTGAGAACAATTGTGAAGCATCCCAAGTGATGCATAATTTGTTATAAAATTAGATTGATTCGAGTCACAAGGTAATGTTGAATCTAAAACCCCTGTTTAGATAGAAACCATTCACATATGGAAAGTGCAACAAGTAATCCATAAAGTCCAATTTTTAATACCATTCAAAAATTGCAACTGAAGACCATAAGCATAATGTTATTCAGATTTTGTGATAAATCATTTTTGCTTCACGTATTACTCCTTAAGAGAGTGATCTTATTCACAAAAATGCAGTGAATTTGAGTCATATCCAATATCTCTAGAACCAGTGGGTATTGACATGCTCAAATAGCGCTTATCAAAGTGTTAGGTTGTAAGCAGTTGTGGTTATCAATTTGAAACATTGTCTTAGTACGTGTGTATGATCACAATATAAGCAATGAGATAATATTTCAAAGTATGGTATATATGAGTGTTACCATAAGAAATAGTGATTGCAAATGAATGGAAACAAAAAATCTAAAATGGTATACAAATAATTCCAAGTGAAGTATTACTCTCTTGATTCTGCCTTAAACTGAATCTTCCATTAAATAGTATAGACTTAAGAAAATATTCCAACCATTAAATTGTCAACTCAAAATTTTGAATGAAGTCATTTGGCCAACTCCTTGTAATTCGTCTCAAAGTAAAAACATTCATTCCTTTTTAGCAATATTAAACCGGATCTCATATAATCGTTGCAAGTGCAAGTGCTGTGATATGCTAAAGCAAGGTCTATTATTACTAGTATTTAGGATATTTGCCATTAGCAAAACTTAAACCCTAACGTCCTCTTATTGGAGCAAGACTCACCTTCTTCAAAGCTTATATCAGTTGGAAAAACAATGGCAATCCTTGCAAAAAGCCTAGTCATCGATAAAAGAGACATAGAGCTAAAACCTCACATTGAATTTGCCCCTTAATTGCATTCTCCCAAATGTTTTTCAACTAATCTTGTAGAGGAACTACCACAACTCCAACCGTGACTTTAGCAAGTGAATCCTCTTTTCTATTTATAACATTCAAATTAAAACCTTATTAATAAAATAATATTTCTTTACAAAAGACCCTGGTATCCTCCTTTTTTCCCTTTGAGTGAATAAAATAGGCCCACAATGCCACTTGTCATCTCCATAAGGAAATAGCTAGCCTCTAAATCTGTAAAGAAGACGTCAACATTGTGTCCTTATCCCAAAACACCTCAAAAGGTGGCATATGCCTTTAAATATGTGACAATGGATTAAATAATGTGTCCTCTTTAGTTGGTGGTCTACACTCATATAAGCTATATTCTTCTCTTCTCGAAACTTTACAGTTTTGTCTCTCAACATTCTCGTAGATGTTTTCTTCCAAATTGTAGGATATAATTTCAGGTGTAGTTTCCAGCCTTATTTATCAGTGTGCCCATAAAATTTAAAATCAACACTGCAATGATTGGAGGTCCACCACCCAATGTTGCTATTGCACTTGTAAGGTTGGGAGGTAGAGTAGCATTTATGGGTAAAGTAGGTGATGATCCCACTGGTTATCAAATGGTTTTCACAATGGACAAGGAACATGTCCAAACTCGTGGTGTTAAATTTGATCCTTATGCATCCATAGCAGTTTCCTACATGAAGGTAACCCGTCAGAAAGGAAAATTAGGAATGGAATGTGTCAAACCATGTGTAAAAGATGGTTTTCACAGTTCTGATATTAACATCGACATACTGAAAGAGGTATTTTTATAGTCATCCACACAAAATGTATACTTCTGACTTCTTCTTTTTTCGCAACATTTTCCTTATCTCATGTGCTTGATTAGTTTCCCCTTTTATATATTTTACCTTTCCCATTTTTTATATTTTTTGGTTTGGTCCAATTTTTCGATAATCTTACAGAAGTAGACTGCTTTGTAATCACTATGTGCTGGAAACCACGCGCTGGAGTTAAATGCTCTTTTTCTGTGACTAAATATTTGAACTTTTCACACAGGCCAAGATGTTTCATTTCAATTCCATGGTTCTTCTTGAACAATCCATGCATGCCACTCTTCTTGCTGCAATCAAAATGTCAAAAGAATTTGGGGGACTTATATTTTTTGATGTAAACCTCCCTTTTCCACTTTGGAGGTCTCGAGATGAGACAAGGAAACTTATCCAGAGTGCATGGAATGAGGCAAATGTCATTGAGGTAACCATGCAAGAATTGGAATTTTTTATTGGTATGTGTTTTGTTACTCTGTTTCCACAAACTAAAAAAGGACTAAAAATGTTTCCTGTTTCACATGGATACATAGCCTATACAAAAATATAGACATCTAATAATATTTCATAAGCTAGGTTATTGCATTCAACCCTTATCTGACACCCAATTTTTGTAGGCGCAAGACCAATCCAAAATGTTCTATGTTGTTTGTTCCTCATTTTGTTCTCTCTAGGACTGCAAAGTTACATAAATTGTGCATTGTCAGAGCAACATCCTCAAAAGAAGAAGCCACTTCAAATACACCACTCACAGAGGTTCAAGAGGCTCCTCAAAAGCGTAGAATTAAAGGTAGTTGTTTTCTTGCCTAAATGTTTCCTTTACTTGTGAGGAAAGTAGCAGTACGACTGGTCATTTCAAGTATTCTATTTTTCTCCATGAGCGCATTGTAGGTTTTTTTTTCCTTGTTGTAGTCATTGTCGAGGGGTTGTGGGATGCTGCAATGAATCGCTACCTGCCTTTGTTACCCTTGACCTGATTCTTTGGGAATAGTAGGTAATGTTGTTTCAAGCTCAAAGAAGACATCCCTTGTTACCAAGAGGATTGTGAGGAGAATAAAAAGTGAAGAGAAAACAACTTTAGCAAACATTAGTGGGAGCAATGTGCCTAAGAAGAGTAGGAGAAAGAAAATCACCGAAAATAAAGAAGAAGAAAGTATGGAGTTGGAAGCAGATGGTGAGGAGGATGATCATAACTTTGAATATGATTGGTCTCCTTCGGTATGCTATTTTGGCTTGGCACAGAATGAGTTTATTCCTACTGTTAGGGTATCAGACAGACAAATGGATGACGATAAGTCTTCTACATGGAACGGCTTGCAATGGAGTCCTCCAGAATTTGTCAGGGCACTAGGAGGACCACCATCCAATGTTGCTATTGCACTTGTAAGGTTGGGAGGTAGAGTAGCATTTATGGGTAAAGTAGGTGATGATCCCACTAGTTATCAAATGGTTCTCACAATGAAAAAGGAACATGTGCAAACTCATGGTGTTAAATTTGATCCTTATGCATCCACAGCAGTTTCCTACATGAAGGTAACCCGTCGGGAAGGAAAATTAGGAATGGAATGTGTCAAACCATGTGCGGAAGATGGTTTTCACATTTCTAATATTAACATCGACATACTGAAAGAGGTATTCTTATAGTCATCCACACAAAATGCATACTTCTAACTTCTTCTTTTTTCGCAACATTTTCCTTATGTCATGTGCTTGATTAGTTTCCCCTTTTATATATTTGACCTTTCCCATTTTTTATATTTTTTTGGTTTGGTCCAATTTTTCAATCATCTTACAGAAGCAGACTGCTTTGTAATCACTATGTGCTGATAACCACAGGCTGGAGTTAAATGCTCTTTATCTGTGACTAAATATTTAAATTTTTCACGCATGCCAGGATGTTTCATTTCAATTCCATGGTTCTTCTTGGAGAATCCATGGATGCCACTCTTCTTGCTGCAATCAAAATGTCAAAAGAATTTGGGGGAGTTATATTTTTTTATGCAAACCTCCCTTTGCCACTTTGGAGGTCTCGAGATTAGACAAGGAAAATTATCCAGAGTGCATGGAATGAGGCAAATGTCATTGAGGTAACCATGCAAGAATTGGAATTTTTTATTGATGAGGATTATTTTGAGCGAAAGAGGAATTACAGGCCTCAATACTATGCACATTCCTATGAACAGTCAGTCGGAGAAAGAAAAAGGCAACGACGACAGAGGTGTTATTGTTACACAAGAGAGGAAATTGCGCCGTTATGGCACGATAACATGAAGATTTTGTTTGTCACTAATTGCACCTTCCGCATACACTACTACACACCTACATTTGAGGGTGCAGTAATAGGAACAGAAGATGTTTTCGTCACGCCATTCATGTGTGATAAGACTGGTTCGGGTGATGCTATTGTAGCAAGTAGTCATTGAATGCAATCACATTGCTCAAGGATCTATCTGAAGAGTTCTTATACTTCTAATAGAAGGATGATATGTCGATGCATAGTTCAACATTGTTAGTAACTGTGTATGTCTTTTAGGAATTATCAGAAATTTGACTTCACAACCGGAGCTATATGATGATCAAGTGCTATTGGAGAAGCAATAAAGATTTGCTATTTGTGCTTGGATTATCACACAATGGACAATTGGTGTTGTCTGGGGATTCCTAGCTGAAAACACAACATGGAATCTAAAGGAGCAAGTATATGTACCTTCCTTGTGGTTTGCTATTTAGAGGTTTAGCATAGCTCTATTGATGCTGCAAGGTAATGTATTATTGTATTAAGGTATCTTTTGTCTCGTTGGGCACTACATCATGAACTTTGCCTTTCAGGTTCTTCTCATGGGCATTACTTTTGAGCATTCGATATCCAGCTGTGGCACATATTTTAAGAGACAAATTTATGGATTCTCACAATTCCTGTCAATTCCCTCTGTACCATTTTTCATTTTAAGATGTTTGATATGATAAGTTTGTATATTTTATTTCCATGTTATTGCTTTAGTCATAAATTAAACAATGAGTTATGGAACACATAAGAATCCGCTACTATCAGTCATCTGTAATTATAATGTTCACCATAAACATGAGCACCATGAACATCTCTCAACATTCTCGTAGATGTTTTCTTCCAAATTGTAGGATATAATTTCAGGTGTAATTTCCAGCCTTATTTCTCAGTGTGCCCATAAAACTTAAATCAACACTGCAATGATTGGAGGACCACCATCCAATGTTGCTATTGCACTTGTAAGGTTGGGAGGTAGAGTAGCATTTATGGGTAAAGTAGGTGATGATCCTACTGGTTATCAAATGGTTCTCACAATGAACAAGGAACATGTCCAAACTCGTGGTGTTAAATTTGATCCTTATGCATCCATAGCAGTTTCCTACATGAAGGTAACCCGTCAGAAAGGAAAATTAGGAATGGAATGTGTCAAACCATGTGTAAAAGATGGTTTTCACATTTTTGATATTAACATCGACATACTGAAAGAGGTATTTTTATAGTCATCCACACAAAATGTATACTTCTGACTTCTTCTTTCTTCGCAACATTTTCCTTATCTCATGTGCTTGATTAGTTTCCCCTTTTATATATTTGACCTTTCCCATTTTTTATATTTTTTTGGTTTGGTCCAATTTTTCGATCATCTTACAGAAGTAGACTGCTTTGTAATCACTATGTGCTAAAAACCACACGCTGGAGTTAAATGCTCTTTATCTGTGACTAAATATTTGAACTTTTCACAGAGGCCAAGATGTTTCATTTCAATTCCATGGTTCTTCTTGAACAATCCATGCATGCCACTCTTCTTCCTGCAATCAAAATGTCAAAAGAATTTGGGGGACTTATATTTTTTGATGTAAACTTCCCTTTTCCACTTTGGAGGTCTCGAGATGAGACAAGGAAACTTATCCAGAGTGCATGGAATGAGGCAAATGTCATTGAGGTAACCATGCAAGAATTGGAATTTTTTATTGGTATGTGTTTTGTTACTCTGTTTCCACAAACTAAAACAGGACTACGAATTTTTTCTTTTTCACATGGATACATAGCTTATCCAAAAATATAGACATCTAATAATATTTCATAAGCTAGGTCATTGCATTCAACCCTTATCTGACACCCAATTTTTGTAGGCGCAGGACCAATCCAAAATGTTCTATGTTGTTTATTCCTCATTTGGTTCTCTCTAGGACTGCAAAGTTACATAAACTGTGCATTGTCAGAGAAACATCCCCAAAAGAAGAAGCCACTTCAAATACACCACTCACAGAGGTTCAAGAGGCTCCTCAAAAGCGTAGAATGAAAGGTAGCTGTTTTCTTGCCTAAATGTTTCCTTTACTTGTGAGGAAAGTAGGAGTACAACTAGTCATTTCAAGTATTCTATTTTTCTCCATGAGCGCATTGTAGGTTTTTTTTCTTTGTTTTAGTCATTCTCGAGGGCTTGTGGGATGCTGCAATGAATCACTACCTCCCTTTGTTTCCCTTGACTTGATTCTTTCGGAATAGTAGGTAATGTTGTTTCAAGCTCAAAGAAGACATCCCCTGTTATCAAGAGGATTGTGAGGTGAAGAAAAAGTGAAGAGAAAACAACTTTAGCAAACATTAGTGGGACCAATGTGCCTAAGAAGAGTAGGAGAAAGAAAATCTCTGAAAATAAAGAAGAAGAAAGTGTGGAGTTCGAAGCCGATGGTGAGGAGGATGATCATAACTTTGAATATGATTGGCCTCCTTCGGTATGCTGTTTTGGCTTGGCACAGAATGAATTTATTCCTACTGTGAGGGTATCAGACAGACAAATGGATGACGATAAGTCTTCTACATGGAACGGCTTGCAATGGAGTCCTCCAGAATTTGTCAGGGCACTAGGAGGACCACCATCCAATGTTTCTATTGCACTTGTAAGGTTGGGAGGTAGAGTAGCATTTATGGGTAAAGTAGGTGATGATCCCATTGGTTATCAAATGGTTCTCACAATGAACAAGGAACATGTCCAAACTCATGGTGTTAAATTTGATCCTTATGCATCCACAACAGTTTCCTACATGAAGGTAACCCGTCGGGAAGGAAAATTAGGAATGGAATGTGTCAAACCGTGTGTGGAAGATGGTTTTCACATTTCTGATATTAACATCGACATACTGAAAGAGGTATTCTTATAGTCATTCACACAAAATGTATACTTCTAACTTCTTCTTTTTTCGCAACATTTTCCTTATGTCATGTGCTTGACTAGTTTCCCCTTTTATATATTTGACCTTTCCCATTTTTTATATTTTTTTGGTTTGGTCCAATTTTTCGATCATCTTACAGAAGCAGATTGCTTTGTAATCACTATGTGCAGATAACCACACGTTGGAGTTAAATGCTCTTTATCTGTGACTAAATATTTAAACTTTTCACGCATGCCAGGATGTTTCATTTCAATTCCATGGTTCTTCTTGGAGAATCCATGCATGCCACTCTTCTTGCTACAATCAAAATGTCAAAAGAATTAGGGGGAGTTATATTTTTTTATGTAAACCTCCCTTTGCCACTTTGGAGGTCTCGAGATTAGACAAGGAAACTTATCCAAAGTGCATGGAATGAGGCAAATGTCATTGAGGTAACCATGCAAGAATTGGAATTTTTTATTGATGAGGATTATTTTGAGCGAAAGAGGAATTACAGGCCTCAATACTATGCACATTCCTATGAACAGTCAGTCGGAGAAAGAAAAAGGCAACGACGACGGAGGTGTTATTGTTACACAAGAGAGGAAATTGCACCGTTATGGCACGATAACATGAAGATTTTGTTTGTCACTAATGGCACCTTCCGCATACACTACTACACACCTACATTTGAGGGTGCAGTAATAGGAACAGAAGATGTTTTGGTCACGCCATTCTTATAGTCATCCACACAAAATGTATACTTCTAACTTATTATTTTTTTGCAACATTTTCCTTATCTCATGTGCTTGATTAGTTTCCCCTTTTATATATTTGACCTTTCCCATTTTTTATATTTTTTTGGTTTGGTCCAATTTTTCGATCATCTTACAGAAGTAGGCTACTTTGTAATCACTATGTGCTGATAACCACATGCTGGAGTTAAATGCTCTTTATCTGTGACTAAATATTTAAAATTTCCACGCATGCCAGGATGTTTCATTTCAATTCCATGGTTCTTCTTGAATAATCCATGCATGCCACTCTTCTTGCTACAATCAAAATGTCAAAAGCATTTGGGAAAGTTGTATTTTTTTATGTAAACGCCCCTTTGCCACTTTGGAGGTCTCGAGATTAGACAAGGAAACTTATCCAGAGTGCATGGAATGAGGCAAATGTCATTGAGGTAACCATGCAAGAATTGGACTTTTTGATTGATGAGGATTATTTTGAGCAAAAGAGGAATTACAAGCCTCAATACTATGCACATTCCTATGAACAGTCAGTCGGAGAAGGAAAAAGGCAACGACGACGGAGGTGTTATCGTTACACAAGTGAGGAAATTGCGCCGTTATGGCACGATAACATGAAGATTTTGTTTGTCACTAATGGCACCTTCCGCATACACTACTACACACCTACATTTGAGGGTGCAGTAATAGGAACAAAAGATGTTTTGGTCACGCCATTCACGTGTGATAAGACTGGTTCGAGTGACGCTATTATAGTAGGTAGTCATTGAATGCAGTCACATTGCTCAAGGATCTATCTGAAGAGTTCTTATACTTCTAATAGAAGGATGATATCTCGATGCAGAGTTCAACATTGATAGTAACTGTGTATATCTTGCAGGCATTATCATAAAGCTAACTTCACAACCGGATCTATATAATGATCAAGTGTTATTGGAGAAGAAATAAAGATTTTCTATTTGTGCTGGGATTATCACACAATGGACAATTGGTGATGTCTGGGGATTCCTAGCTGAAAGCGCAACATGGAATCTAAAGGAGCAAGTATATGTACCTTCCTTGTGGTAGGCTATTTAGAGGTTTAGCATAGCTCCATTGATGCTGCAAGGTAATGTATTATTGTATTAAGGTACCTTTTGTCTCGTTGGGCACTACATCATGAACTTTGTCGTTGAGGTTCTTCTCATTGGCATTGCTTTTGAGCATTCGATATCCAGCTGTGGCACATATTTTAAGAGACAAATTTATGGATTCTCACAATTCCTGTCAATTCCCTCTGTACCCTTTTTCATTTTAAGATATTTGATATGATAAGTTTGTATATTTTGTTTCCATGCTATTGCTTTAGTCATAAATTAAACAATGAGTTACAGAACACATAAGAATCTGCTACTATCAGTCATCTGTAATTATAGTGTTCTTCGAGGTACATTCCTTTTCTTATATCTCAGCAAGTCTGCTAGATTTGTGCACGATGTTTTTAGTCATTCTACAATTATTTCACTTTTTGTAAAATCATGTTTCAATGTGTAGGCAATAAAATCAATGGAGTCTCTATAGTTCTCTTATTGAAAATGCATTGTATTGAGTTTGTTAAAACACTGGAGAAAAGAAAATCTGTTACTAGACCTGGTAGGGTCTGAGGTGTTGGTTTTGCCAAGTTGACTTGTTCACACTCAGTGAGTCAAATTTGTGTGTGTTTTTCCAGTGATTTTGTAACTGTTGGGTGTGAGGGCATGGCCTATCCCAGTCAGACCCAGCTGGGTCTACCAAGTTGACTCACCCAGACATACCAAGTAAAATTTGTGGGTAACCAATTTTTGACTGCATTCTCACTGTTAACTTTGTAGGAATTTACAGGGTAAGTTCCACAGAAATAATACCAAAAGGACACCGCTCACAACCAGATCTCAAATCAATACACCAGTATTTTTGACGTGGTTAAAACCCTCAGAGTGCAAGGAGGGAAACAGTCCACGGCCTGTCCCAACGTGGGTACTACAGGCAATTTATTAATCAAATAATGAAAATTTACATAAGCTTCTCTCATGCACGGATTACCCGAACAATGACCCTCCATGCACTTTAAATAGAACTCATGGACCAATCGGGTGTCAAGCCACGGATCAAGTGTCGGTAATACCGAGGTGAGTGTGAACCGTCGGATCACTACATATCGTGACCGTCGGATTGTAAGTTACAAAATGTACAACGGTAAAGAAACACACTTTACATAACTCTAACCTAACTCTATACTAGACCAAGTTGAACTTAACTATATCCTATGTGTCGGAATATCGTAACATCCCCCCTTAAGAACAACTTGGGATAGGATTGAAGGATTTACAAATATGACACAATAGGAGAAGGAAGGAGGCACTAGAGCCTATCCCCCCTTAGTGACAACTTCCTGAACTCCAAGCATATATCGAAGTTTAGTGAACTTCGCCTCTGTGAGAGCCTTTGTGAAGATGTCTGCAACCTGATCATCTGTTGGACAATATTGCACATCAAGAACATGGTCATGAATGAGCTTTCTGATGAAGTGCATGTGTAGTTCAATGTGTTTGCTGCGCTGATGCTGGACTGGATCTTTGCATAGCTGAATGGCACTTTGATTATCACACCAAAGTGTGGTTGGATGCTGCTGCTCAAAGCCAAACTTTGATAGGATCTGACGAAGCCACAAGGCTTCCTTACTAGCTTCCACGGCACCACGATACTCTGCTTCTGCTGACGAAAGAGAAATGGCAGCCTGTTTCTTACAAGCCCATGTAATAGGTCCTGAACCAAGAGTGAAGACATAACCGGCAGTAGACTTCCGATCATCAGGGTCACCAGCCCAATCAAAATCAGTGAAACCAACTAACAGAGGAGCTGCTTTGGCACTGTAATGAATCCCAAACTGTACTGTACCTCGAACATAACGAAGTATTCTTTTAGCTGCTTTCCAATGACTTTCACGGGGGTTTTGCATAAAACGAGCAACAAGGCCAACAGCAAAGGAAAGATCAAGACGAGTATGGGTTAAATACAAGAGTTTTCCGACAAGTTGACGGTATAAGGTAGCATCAACTTCAGGAGAAGTACAAGAGACTGAAAGTTTGACTCCAGACTGAAAGGGAGAAGGGGCTGGCTTACAGTCTTCCATGTGAAAATGACGAAGAATATCACAAGCATACTTGGACTGGGAAAGGAAAATACCCTCTTGGGATTGCAAGACTTGAAGACCGAGAAAATAGTGTAAATGTCCTAAGTCTGTCATTTCAAATTTCTTTTTAAGGCTGGACTTCACATGGTTTATAAGGTTGGGATCACTACCAGTAAGAATAAGATCATCAACATAAAGAACAAGGATGATAAGAGAGTTGACCACTTTCTTGGTGTAGACAGTATTGTCAGAATGACACCTAGAAAAGCCAGATTCTAAAAGAAAGCTATCCATTTTGGCATACCAAGCCCGAGGAGCTTGCTTGAGGCCATAAAGGGATTTTTTAAGTCGACAAACAAGGCTGGAGTCTGTTTGTATGAAGCCAATGGGTTGTTCCATATAGATTTCTTCCTGCAAGTCCCCATGCAAGAAGGCAGATTTAACATCCATCTGATGGACTTCCCATTTTAAAGAGGCGGCAAGGGAAAGAACAAGGCGGATAGAGTTCATTTTGGCAACAGGGGAGAAGGTTTCAGTGTAGTCAATGCCTTCAACCTGTGAAAAGCCCTTAGCAACGAGACGAGCTTTATGTTTATCAACTTTCCCATCTGGTCCATACTTGGTTCTGTAAACCCATTTACATCTAACAAGTTTGCGTCCCTTTGGTAGAGGAACAAGATCCCATGTATCATTTGTCATTAATGAATGATATTCTTCATTCATAGCTGCTTCCCAATGTGGATGGCCTGAAGCTTCTGCAAAAGTGTCAGGATCATGATTTACTGGAGCTTGAGCCAGTAAAGAAGAGGCTCTTTCAAACTGAGAACGTGTACGTCGCTGATCTGTAGGATCACCGGCAAGATCACCTGCTGCATCCCGAGTAGCACGGACCCATCTTGGAAGTTGAGGATCCTGAGAAGGTGGGGGAGGATTATCATCCTCGCTTTCATCATCTGAAGAAGAAAGGTTTTCAAAAGTAGAAGAGATAGGAAGAGGTGGCACATCCGTCGGACTAGGCTCGCAGGCCGATTTATTTTCATCAAATTTTACATCTCTTCTAATGATAACATTTTTGGACTTAAATGGAATAAGTCTATAACCTTTTACATCTTCAGAATATCCAACAAAAGTACATTTCTCACTCTTAGGTTCTAAAGCTTTATGCTTTTCATCTGGAATATGTGCCCATGCTTCACTTCCAAACACACGAAAGTGACTTACATCTGGTTTAATGGAACTCCAAGCTTCTTCTGGAGTGATATTCTCTAGAACCTTAGTAGGAGTGCGATTGATTATATAATTTTCACAATTAATTGCTTCGGCCCAAAAACTAAGACTGAGTCCTTTAGATTGCAGCATACAATTAGCCATTTCCTTTAAGGTGCGATTTTTCCTTTCAGCTACACCATTTTGTTGTGGAGTGTATGGAACAGTATGTTGCATTTGAATTCCATTTTCGGTGCAAAAGTTGATGAATGTGTTTTTAACATATTCTCCACCATTATCAGTTCTTAGCTTAAGAATTTGATGTCCATATTGTTTTTCAACAAAGGCTTTCAAGGCCAAAAAAATGTTAAATACTTCGCTCTTGAGTTTTAAGAAGTATACCCAAGTGCGTCTAGAGAAATCATCAATGAAAGTTAAGAAGTACTTGCAGCCAGAGAATGAAGCAACAGGAAGAGGACCACATAAATCACTGTGCACAAGCTGTAAAGGGGCTGAGGCGTGCCAAGAGGCACGTTTGTCAAAACTGTCCCGATGATGTTTTCCGAGTACACATCCGGAACAAACACCATCTCTACAAGATACCATAGGAAGACCTGTCACCATATTTTCTTTACATAGATGCTGAAGGGAGCGATAGTTTAAGTGACCAAATCGCTCATGCCAAAGTTTGCTCACTTCATCATTATGAGCAACAAATACTGAGGGAAGATTGGATGACCCAAAGTTGTGAAACTTATACAACCTTTTGGAATCATCAGCAAGACCAGTAGCTAGAATATGTTTAGGATCTTTTAGATCCTTGATTACAACATCATGAGGTGAAAATTCAACAATTTTACCTTCACCTGAGTGAGTTATCTGATAGACAGATAGAAGGTTGCAGGATAAGGTTGGAACACATAATACATCATTAAACTGACCATTGTCTAGATGAACAGTTCTAGTCCCTACAACATTAAGAGATCTATCATCACCAATATATATATTTTTAGTGTTACAATCATTTAAAGAAGAAAACATGGCTTGGTTTTTGGCCATGTGACAAGAGGCTCCAGAATCAATGAGCCACTCATGAGAATGAGAAGAAGAAGAAGATACATTTAATGCATAACCAGACTGAGATGATTGACAATGAGATGCAGAAAGTGCCATTCCGGAAGTTGAAGTTGAAGTAGGCTCCACATGGATGTTATGTTTCTTCATTGCGGCTTCCAAGGCTTCCATCTTCTTAAAGCATTTAGATTCTAAGTGGCCATCTCGATTACAAAAGTTACAATGTCTATCAGTCTTCTTCCATTTGTTTTTATTGGTCTTATCATTTTGCTGAAATGATCTTTCATTTTGAGGCTGAGATGGTTTAGGACCATTCTTTTGAGGATATGACTTCTTAGGATTCTTTGAATTTGGTTGCTGCTGGGCGGCTAACGCTTTCGTGGAAGAGTTTCCAAGATTAAGAAGACCAAGGTGTAAGAGTTTTTCTTGTTCTCTATTAAGGAATCACAAAAGGAGTCAAAGGAAGGGGCCTTGTAGTCTTGTCCTTGACAAATGAAAGCTTCCCTTGTAGAATGGAAAGTGGAAACAAATACAGAGTAGGCTGGTCCCAACTTAGTAAGGATGGAATAAATAAGGTTACCATCTTCTTTCTTAACTTTAACACCTTCCAAGAGATATCTAAGGGTCTTGAATTTGGACAAGAAATCTTCAATGCAAGAAAAATTATTAGGATCCAAAGTAAGCAGCTCATTTTCAAGTTGATGGGCTCTAATTTCATTTTTAATCCCAAAATCTTTAGCAAGTTTTTCTAATGCTTCATGAGGAGTCTCAAGTCCTGCAATGTGGAATCTAAGATCAGGAGAAATAGACATCCCTATCAAACCACGTGCTTGATCTTGTCTATTTTCCCATTTTTCCGCCTTGTCTTCATCTTTTGGTTTCTTCTCTTGGTTTGTGGCTATTCTGAAGAGACCTTTACTTCTAAGTAAATATTCCATGTATTCTACTCATTGGAAGTAGTTAGCGCTGTCAAGAATGACTTGGCATGGACTTTCCACTTTAAAAAAAATTGAAGCTGAAGATGATGAAAGTAAGTGTTCCAACGGATAGATCTCGAAAAAATAGGCGGTTTTAAAAAAAACGGCTCTGAAAAAGGCTTCCGGATGAAGAAGTTATGGCTTTTTGAAAAAAAATTGTTGACGTTGCCGGCAAAGTGCGCGAATGTGCGGGAATGAAAAAATCCGCCCCCACAAAATGGAGACTTGAACCCAAGACCTCTACTTTCTTAAAATAGCTTTGAACCAATTGATCTATACAAAAAATTTGAGAGAGAGAGAGAGAGAGAGAGAGAGAGAGAGAGGGGAGGGCCTTGGTTTGCGTGCTTGCCTTGAGAAAGCTCTTTTTCCCTACAAAACACAAAACAAAAAACCCAACACGAATATGCAAAGAAAAACGAACCTTGCAGCTCGAAGTTGGCTTTAGCCAAAAAACTAGAAATTTTTAAAAAAAATCTCAAAGTTAGCTTTAGCCGAAAAACTAAATATTTTTCTCAATGTTTCTGATTTTCCGAGATCACACTAAGGTGCAGGGAAAAGAGCATACGCATGAGAAAAATCCTTCCTTTCTGTTTCTGATTTGCCCAGATCGCACAGAGTCGCAGGGCAAAGAGCATACACAGAAATGAAAGGTATAGATCCGGTTAAAAAAAGGCTAAATAAACTGACACCGAAATAAGCAGAGAGAAAATAACAGTAAACTGCAAAAGAAACACTGTATACCTCCCGATCTGAAAAATGACGCAGCTAGGGCTACCGGAAACCTTTTCGCATGAAACGAAAGGGGTTCCTCACTGGAACAGATGCTCCGAACGCAACAGAGTAGTCCTCTCGGCCCGAAAGCACATGAAGGATGTTGGCTTGTGCAACTTATTTTACTGATGCATAGCGCGAAGCAACGAAGGATGTTGGTGTTATTGCTGGCTTGAATGTAGCTCGTATTATCAACGAACCCACAACTGCAGTAATAGCTTATGGCTTGGACAAGAAGGGTGGAGATAAAAATATTGTTGTTTTTTATCTTGGCAGTGGCATGTTTGATGTCCGCGTTCCGACTATTGACAACAGAGGTTTTGAGGTTTTAGCTACAAACGGTGATACCCATCTTGAAGGTTATCTGCCTGAACTCTGTCTGGCAGTTTTACATTACGAATTTGAATACGTGCACAGTGGTTATCATTGACTTTTTTGTTTGGCTTTCGAGCTTTGAACTTAGCAGGATATATGCTAATATGGAGGTGAGGACTTTGACCAAAGGATAATGGAATATTTCATCAAATTGATCAAGAAAAATCACAGAAAGGATATAAGTAAGGATAGATTACGACTTAGAATTTATACATAACCCAATAAGCAGGGTTAATAGTCGGCAAACCATCGACAACCTCCATCCAAGGTTATAAATGAGGTCCTCTTGCGAAGTTCATTGCTTTAAAGCTTAAGCCTCTTGCTGGTCGTTTGGAGTCCTTCGTAAAGGACTCTGCTTCCTTTATTAAGGAGCTCATGGACATTAGGCTTGATCCTCGGGACATTCTTGTCAGTTTTGATGTTGTCTCCCTGTTCACTTGCATCCCTATTAATGAGGCCATGGATGTGATCAACCGCCTAACAGATCCTAACACGGCCAAGTTGTTTGAGATCTGTCTCCCTTCCACCTTCTTCAGTTTTGTAGGGGAGTTCTTCAAGCAAACATGTGGGGTGGCAATGGGATCCCCCCTTTCCCCTATTGTTTCTAATCTGTTTATGAAAGATTTTGAGTCCAAGGCTCTGAACTCTTCCTGGCTCCTACCTAAACTATGGAGGAGGTATGTGGATGACACCTATGTCATCTGGTCTCATGGCCAGGATGAGCTTGATCTCTTCTTTCATCATCTCAATAGGCAATCCTCAGCCATTAAGTTCACTAAGGATCAGGAGGTAGATGGATGCCTTCCTTTCCTTGATATTCTTATTTCTAGGAATGATGATGGTTCCCTCGCCCATCGAGTTTTCCGGAAGAAAACTCATACAGAGCAGTATCTTCATGCCAGTTCCCACCATTTCCGGACTCAGAAGATGGGTGTCCTTAGTACCCTTGCTAATCGGGCCCTGAGGATCTCGGACAAGAGGAGCTTTGAGAAAGAAAAATCCCATTTGCTGGATGTCTTTGCGGAGAATGGTTATAGTAGATACATGGGTCAAAGGGCTTTCCTTAAAGCTTCCAGGAATTCTCTGACTAAAAGAGAACCTAAAGATCGTGTTCCAGGTGTCCATCTTCCTTATGTTCAAGGGACCACTAATAGAATTGGCAGGATTCTCAAGAGGCATAGTATCCCTGTGACCTTTAGGCCCCTAAACACCATTTGTATGTCCCTCACATCAGGGAAGGATCCTATCGACCCTAAGGATATGAAGGGCGTTTATATGATCCCTTGTTCCTGTGGGACACCCTATATTGGGGAGACTCGTCGTTCAATTATTTAGAGGATTAGCGAGCGCGCAGCGGATCTTAAGCATAGGAGAGCTAAGTCTTCGGCTTTGGCTGAACATGCTGAGAAAACCAATCATCATGTTTGTATTGAAGAGGCTAGTGTTATTGCTAAAGTTTCGCATTTCCACCATCGAAAATTCAGGGAAGCGCTTGAGATTGAAAAGAGACCAAGCAATCTCAATAGAGATGATGGTTGGAAAGTCAGTAGGTGTTGGGTCCCTACCCTCTCTTCCTAGTCGTTTTTCCGTCCTCTTTGGTTTTTTGTCGTTTTTCTTTATTTGTACTTATTATTATTATTATTATTGTTTTTAGTTATTTTATTTTATTTTATTTATTTATTTATTTATTTAAATTTATTATATATATATATATATATATATATATATATATATATATATATATATATATATATATATATATATATATATATATATATATATATATATATATATTTCTATTTCTATTTATTTATTTTTTATCTAATTTATTTTTATTTATTTATATTTTTTTAGTAGTGATTTTTATTTATTGTTTTTTAAGTCCCTTATGTGATCTCTTCACTATTTTCTCCTTCCTTTACTAATTGCAGTCTATTACTGCTCATATTTTGAGGTCCTTTGTGAATTTTAATTCCTATTGCCTTTTGGCATCCTTTTCTATTATTTTTGTATTTTTCTTATAAAATGGCACCCATTCCATTTATTTTTATTTTTATTTATTCTCAGGTCCTTCATATAACTAGTTTGTTCCTCCCAAATTCTTTTCAGCTTATATTTTAACTAATTTTGACTTTTTGATCTTATAAGGTCATTTTTTACCTTTATTTATTACTTAGCATAAAATTTTTAATGATACTTTTAAATAATATTATTTTATTTATTCTTTATATATTTTATTGAGGCATTTACCTTTTTCATTTATTATAAGGTCATTTATTTAACTAATTTTCCTATTATATTATTAATTAACTTATAATTTTAATAATTAACTTTGATTATCTTTATTTTCTAATCTTATTAGGTCCTTTATACAACTTAATTACCTTTTATTTATTAATAAAATTTAAATAAAATTATTATTTTTAAATTATTTATTTATTAATAAAATATAAATAAAATTATTATTTTTTATATTACTTTATATGTTTTTTAGGCATTTAACTTATTCTATTATTATAAGGTCATTTATTTAACTAACTTTCCTTTAAATTATTAATTAACTTATAATTTTTAATAATTAAGACTTCAACCAATTACCCTCAAGAATAATTAAACGAATATAATAATTTTTACCCCTATCCTAGAGTCAAACTAGTCGTTAGAGAAGATAGTTGTTTGAGGCTCCGCTTAGACTATTTAACATGATGAGCTTGATCTATTTCTTCAACTTGTCCTGACGATGAACCACACTCGTTGGTTCGAAACGCGTCGACAAATGATATTCCATGTGATTTTCGCCAAAGAATCTTTCTCTAGCTTGATATGGATCACAGAGGCCTGAACTCTATTATAAATGTGTTTCATTGGAAAATAATTTTATTTTTATTTTTTGAATATAATTATGTGTTAGGTATTTTAGTTATCTATTTTTCATAATTCGTTAGGTATTTTAGTTATCTAATTTTTATAGTTTGTTTTGAAATAAAATATTAATTAGTGCAATTATATTATTAAAGGTCATTTTCCACATTATTCTCTACCTGTTTTAGGTAATGATGCTCATCCATTTATATTACCATTTCAATAATGTACTTATTTGACGAGATCATTCTCCATTTTTTTAAATTAATGACGTTCATTTACTTGTATCACCACTTTAGTGTTTGAGTTATTTGACATATCATTCTTTACCTTTTTAAATTAATGATGTTGATACATTTATATTACCACTTCAATTTTTTTGAAAAGATGGGTAGATTTGTCAATTAAAATATTAATATTAGTAATATTAAAATATATAAAGCAATTAAATGAAAACAAAGAGTAAATGGTCCAACCTCCTAATCAAATTATATAGATAAAAAAAATTTTATTTGAAATAATGAAAAAGGGTAGACTAGACCTCAACACATCGCCTCCAATTGAGAAACAAAAACACATATCTACTCACACTTCTACATGTAGGGGGGTTTTAAGACAACATTTAACACAATATTTGAGTCAATTGCCTTAACTTAAGACAAAAAGAAACTTGTGTATTGTTTTAAATATTGTCTTTAAGTGGGTGTCTCAAAATATAATGTCTCAAAAATTTGTCTCTATAAAGACAATATACAACACATACTATTATTGTCTCTATAAAGACAAGAATTATTGTCTATTAAGAGACAATTTCATTTGTCTTTGTAGAGACACTTTCATTTTTGTCTCTTTAGAGACAATTTCATTTTTGTCTTTTTAGAGACAATAGGTGATATTAAAAACATATTGTCTCTATAGGGACTATATGTCTATAATTCAAACTATTGTCTCTCGAGAGACAATATAAAAAATATTTAAAAAATAAATAATTAAAATCATTTTGAATAGTTCCCAAATAGTGATTTTAATTACCTTAAATCTTTGTTGTTTATGGATACCAATAGAATAAAAAATAAATAAATCCATTATTTTTAACACTAACAGCAAAGTAATTTTAAATCTAAATGAAAAAACAATTCTCGAAAGCAACATTGAAAATAATAAGGCAACACACTTATATTTTCTAGAAATGCATTCACGTCATTTGAACATGCAAGATCCTCATTTGGAACTTCATTTAAAGACATATTATGAGTCAAAAAAGAAGTGTTCTAGATTTCTCCATCCTACAAGAGGGTTTACTCTCTAACATAGAAATCCAAAGATTCAGTCACATTAAATGGTGGAAATTAAGTTCATATCCAGTTGTTAAACCACAATTTCAATACCCTTGTATAATTGGAATTGGCTTCCTTGATAACAAGGAATTGTAATAATGTATATGAATTTTAATTTACAATTGACTCGAAATTCTGTCTTCATGAAGGTTTTACAGAAGATGAAAGATTGACATGGGTCCTGGAAATATGATATAGATTAATTCTCAATCTATTGGTGACCTACATAATTATCTTCTCCACTATTAGATTTCACAATTTGAGTTGGCTCCATCTCCTATTTGCAGCCTGAGAATTGCTGCAATTCGTATTGAAATTGGTGGTGATATAGTTCCCAAGGAAGCTTTATATCCAATGAATCTAATTCGGGTAATGAAATATTATGATCAACTTCATAGCAAGCTGAAGTTGCAGAGAAGTCTTTATCGCTAGCTTTTTCTGGGCAGTTAATCATTTCTTGGAGGCACACCAAACCACCCATCCTTCTTCTTGTCAAGAATAAAATAATAAATTCCTGTAAAGCAAGTTTTATGCCATTGCTCAACCATTTCCAAGAGAGCTACTTACTGAAATAAAATAAAATAAATGTAGTGAGTACCTGAAATAGAAATGTGTGCACTCTTAGTATTTCTTCATTATCACTTGCCTTTCCTTGCCTGATGCCTCAGAGCATCTGCAAATGCAATAGTAGAGTCATTTTATTTTTTTTATAATAAAAACCCCTACCATGTTTATAATAATTAATAATTGAAATAAAATTAAAATTCTGCAAACTTATTAAACTCTCAATATAAAAATGGCTCGAAAAAAACATCACTATACTCTTTAATATAGACATAAATTTTAATGATGATACCATCTCTATTTTTGGTTGGTAGCATTGTTTGTTCCCAATCAAAGCCCAAAAATTTCATGAATACTAGTGAAAATACTAGGTAAGTCTCAAACCCTTTTAAAATGAAAGTACATCACCTATTTTTCTCTGGAGTGGGATGGGAAGTATTTGAAAACTCTTATTAGAAGAGTGAACAAAATATCTCATTAAAACTTGTAGAATCTCAATCAACATTAATACTCAGCAATCATATGGGATTTTACCTAAATGAGGAGATAGGGCGGAGAGAAGTGAAGTCTTCCACCTAGCGAGATGACGTGAGATCAAGCGGTGATTGGACTGGAAAACATCAAACAAAGAAGAGGCAAGTTGGTTCAAAACATAATAAATGTCCTCTTTCCCAGCGAACTACTCAACTGGATGGTACTCTCGCTATTGCAGTAAATTATAGAGAGAACTCTCCCACAAATACCATTACTTATTACAATAATGATTTGGGAAGCATGAGAAAATGATTTCAATGAAGAGTGGTTGAGCAAAATGAATCTTCTTTCAAAAGGGTTGGTAGTTTGCATTCCCCTCGAGTGTTTGTAGTGCTGACTATCACCAATCTGGTCTACCAGCAATTGCCCCAAAAGGTGCAAAGACAGGTCGATAGATTTTTTAAATTGTTAAAATAATATGAGGAATGCATTTGTAAATATGTATGCCATATATATTGACATATTTAAATTTTAGTGGTGTATAACAATTTAGTCTTATGTATTGTGGTCTTATGCATACAAGTGATGGCTTCAAGGTGGTTTCCCTCGGGTAACTAGTTTAGCATTCTAAATGCCTCTTTTGAATGCAAATTCAATATAATATAAATATATAGATAAATATAATATAGATGCTCCTGTGACACTCTACTTATGAAGTTTTTTTGTAAATGGCACTCCCACTCTGTTGCGTGTTTTGGCGATGTATGTTGAAAGAAATTTAATAGAAGAGTGAATTAGAGATATACCATAGGATTTGTACCTTCAAGTAATATAAATGGTATGGGTATGCTGAAGGATAAATCTTTTAACTATAGTGAAGGAAAAAGTATCTGACTCGGAATGACCCTATCCCTACTCTAAGGGTGATAGTTCCTTAGCAACAACTGAAAGTAAAGCTTTGATATTTTTCCTTTATGAAAGTACAGAGAAGGAAGAAAAGATTGACCAACCGATGTCTTTCGCTTTTTTCGATCCTGTCTTCTCTCTTTGCCTCTTGTTCCCAGCTCCTTGCTCCCTTTGCCGGCCCAGCTACACAAAGATCCTGCAAAAACAAGAGAGGGAAACTACAAGAAACATGTACTCATAACTGATGCATGGATTAGAATGAATCAAATATACAGATAAAAACAATACATCATTGCAATACAAGTATATAGGAGAACATCAAAGCTTTATTGATAGAAGAAAAAGGTTCTGAGAAGGTTACAACCATAAATGGCTCCAATCCAGCAGCACCTCCCCAGCAGCAAGAAATCTCCTCTTCCCCTCTATAAAAGCAATCACCCAATAGCTCTAACTGTAAACCAACAGCACTTCCTTGCTTTGCACAAAATTCCAGCCTCCCTAGACCTCATAGAAGAGCTCTATATATAGGAGATTTGGAGAAAGGATGAGTCAGCTTGAGACTGACCTAAAGCTGCCTTGTGTCCTTTCCCTCTTCAGTTAAACTTCAGTTCTTGAGTCCACTTGGAGATCCTTGCTTCCACATGGAGATCAAGTACCTCTTACTCATCATAGGGCGAATTCCTTGAACCAAGTGTCAGTTTGGAAGCTTCCTGGGCAGTTGACACCTTGCAGAATGACTGTGCCACTTGGCCAATCTCGCCCAGCGCAGGTAGCCTTCATTGGTTTTGACTTTCAGCGCAGGTACAAGGAGGAGCAGTTGACATTCAGCGCAGATGCTCAGTGGAGCAGCTGACATGATCCAAAAATAGCCTGTTTTTGAGTGTTTTTAGGTGGAGAACTGATAGGAAGTGCTGTGGTTTGCTGACCTTGTTCCTCTAGGGGTAAGAACAACATGTTTAGGGACTGAGGATCCCTGTAATTATTGACATTTCATGCTCCATGCTGCGAGGCACAAAAATGTCTATAACAGTTGCCCCCTAAAGTATGAGGTTGTTTATCGGGTGAAATGCTTTATCCAGAGGGTCCGAAGTTCATTCAAGTGCTGAGAGGTGCCCTGTAATACAATACAATACAATATATTATTTTTCATTCTATTTTCATGATCTAGCTGAGGTGGGCATTCCCATGCTCAGCTTTATAAATACATTTTGGTACATAGAACAGATGATTGTCTGATGGTAGACTGATAATTTTCTGCTGAAATTATCATTGTTTGAATAGGATGATCATCTGCTGCAATGATGTACATGACAAATGCTTTTATATTTCCTGAATATGTATCGCAGCCCGGATGGATGAAACTAGATCTGGGGTCTTCAAACTCGTTCGATATTCACTCTAAGTACAAGTCGATCCATGTGAGAATTTCGCTGAAGTCGAACATGGAAAGACATCGCTTGATTACCGGTCAATGATGAAAAACCGTTAAGAAGCGCGAGAGGAATCACTGATAATGATAATGGCCCTCAAGGTACTGCAGTACAATTCACGTGGCATGAATAAAGGACTTGGCGTCGAACGCCACGCAAAATCTTCTGGTCGAAGGTCATTGATGTATACCTGTCGCCGGAAGTGAGAAACTTGCCATTGAGGCATGCAAGCTTCAAAGTACTGATGGGGTTGTTCCTAGATCAACTTCTTGGATAATGAGCTGAAGTCGACAAGAAGCGATCCGTCAAAGGAGGGCCTTAATGAATCCCACATCAATGACACAGAACGGAGCTAATGATTTTAGTGGAGGTGAAAACAAACTGTGACATATGATTCAGGGTGGCGATCATGAATGGATGAAGGATAATTTATGGCAGTGGATGGGACACGGTTGACACTTTCAGAATGACCTCTCTTGAACATATAACGACACTGATGCGATGGATCGGTAGCATTACCCCAAAATGTGGATGGTTTAGCGAAGACCATGGTGATGAGACCGGTGAATGAAACAACCCAACCCGATGTGGTACGGAAGAAAAGTGTCATGTTCAAGAGCGACTTGCTACCATTAAGCTTTGATGTTCTCCCAATTTTTCCCGAGTCATTTCTGACCAGTACCTCTTTATTTTTGTCAAGCTTGAGGAGGATAACATATGGTTGTTCTATAACCTGCCCTTCGGGCAAGCCCATTGCTATGATTTAACGAGCTTAGCGATAGGGAGACTCACTCTCGTCTAAAGACAAGTTTGTCTCTATTTAATCATTTTAACGAGTCTAACGACAAGGAAAACTCGGTCCTTTTCATTTTTAGAGAGTCTGAAAAGGTACAGAAAGTTAACTCCATAATTCCTTTTTTGTCATCTAATCCCTTAAGTCCGAAAAAGTATAAAACAATACAGAAGGGATGGGTGTTCGGTACTTTTAACGAGCCGAACAAGACAAGCGCTCGATCTTTTTGTGTAATAATCCCTCAGGTCCAAAAAGATTAAAGTCTAAAAGAGGGATAGCTCTTCCGGTCCCTTTAACGAGCTGGAAGGCCAGAACTCGGCAAACTTTTCATATTTTACGAGTCAGAAAAGAGCTCAAAGATGACTCGTCTTTTGAGGAACGAGTGATAAATAGGGATAGCAACTGATTCCAGGTACAAATTGGAATTTTCCAATCACGGCAGTGTCACAAGGATGGCTAGGTGAAATCACCCTTCGCAGATGTTCCTCAAAATGGGTAAACAAACATATGGAGGTGAACGATTGGCCAAATGAACAGATGGATGTGATGGCATATAAACACGACCAAGGGCTTTTAATATGGCTTTCAAAGGTTACATTTCTCGAGGTTGTTTACCGGTTCATTTTTTCTGGATGAGCTTGAACTGTAGGGAAAGATTGCTCATAATTTATGTTTATTTTTTAATGAGCATGAACTTTGTATTAAAACTGCTCGGTGATGGATTTTTTAACGAGCTTGAAAGCGATCAAACCTTGCTCGATTTTATGCATGCCCCCAGCATCATAATGACGCATGTCAAAGGAGGGTGCCCCCCAAGCTTCATTGCATTCAACTTGGTGGTTGGAATGAAGCTTTACCTTTGAATTTTGAAAAGGGGATTTGTTTCATTTTTTAATGAGGTTGACATAGAAAAAGAACTATCCTCGTGACTACTTGTTTCATTTTCTAACGAGGTTGACATGAGATAAGAACCGTCCTCGGAGCCCACTGTATTTACAGTATTTCCATTAGGGCGATGATCCATGCTGACAAAATGTTTAGGAATCTTCCGAATCCATTAGATATAGAAGATTTCATATTGTAGGTTTCCATTGTGGCCACTTTCGCCAGATCACTTGCAGGCAGTAGGGCAAAAGTACCCATTAAGGTAGGGTCTTTTAGGAGACCTACTCCAATATTTTGAAGCGAATGATTGCTTCCATGGATCATTGGAATGCTTCCCGTAACTTGTGAACTGTCGGGGAGGAAAGTTTGTTGGTCGATGACTGTAATTCCTCCTTGAAAGGGAAATGCAATCTTTCTGAAGTAGGTCGATACAACTGCGGCCATGGCATATATCTAGGGCCTTCCCAGTAGGATGTTGTAATCGAGGTTTCCATCAATTACTTCAACATCAATTCCTACTATTTTTCCCCCCAGTTCAACTTGCAAGTTACTTAAAATCTCGTAGGGAGTGTATGATCGTCCATCAAATGCTTTTAACGTCGTTGACGATTTCGACAAGGGTGGTGAGCCTAAATTTTTCCAGCAACTCATCGACATAAGACATGTAGATGCCCCCTCATCAATAATTGTTCGATGAACAGTTTTGTTGAGGGCTTCCACTTTAATAAGGAAAGCTTGTTGAGCTGGTAACTTAGGGTCATATCCTTTATGATCAAAGGCCACAAGATTGGAATCCATTGGGCCAATCTCACCTATAGCTGATAATAAAGCTTGCTCTTGGGAGGTGCAATTTTGCACTACCTCAGGTGTCGACATAGCGGACGATGATTGAGCCATGTCCTCTATTATATTATAATCCTGTGTTACTTTTGCACGAGGATTAAATGTCGATTTGTGTACTACTCCCTTTGGCGAGTTTATTATTTGCTTAGGAACGATGGGCGGCACAACTTCGTTCAAAGTTGTTGTTGAACTACTAGGTTGTTTATCAGCCTTGTTATTCGACCGATGTGGATTCCGGTAACCTTTATTCCTTGTCAAAGCATTATTCTGCTGCTTTGAGGTGGACAACATAAGCACTTGGGATCGGGAAGCATTTTGATTGGCAACCAGATTTTGGCTTGGATTAGGGAACGGATCAGTCAATACTGCTGGGGTTTTTGAACTCTTGAAGAGTTTCTTAACTTCAGGTATATGTGGACAATCTTTCGTCCAATGATCCTCATCGCATATATGACACCCTGTCGGGGGTCTCCCTTTCCTTTTCTTTATCTTCTTGCCCCCTTGTTGCTTCAGTTGTTTGCCCTTGTCGGTTGACATGGCATTTACTTCTGAGGCAAGAAGTTCCTCATTTGCATTTTGACTAGAAATTCTGCGTTTGCCAGTCACGCCATTACTGGCGTGAGAGTTAGTATTTGATTCAGGAGGGGGAGGAATTGAAAATTCAGGTCTAGGGGCGTCAGGTATTTTGTCGTAGAGCGTGCCCGACTGAGTATATACTAAGTCTAAGTATTGAGCACGAGCAATGACTTGCTCCTCTGTTACGACTCCTCCCTTGGCCACATCTTCCGTTATAGCCGGAAGTAACGACTTTATAAACCATTCAGCTAACAGCTGATCGGGAACGTAAGTTTTCACCATCCTACGACGACGTCGCCACTCATGTATATGATCAGATATGTGAGTGGCCGTTGTCTGTTTGAACTTGGTAAGGAGTTTTGCTCCCGTTTCATACCTTATCGGTAATTGAAAATGGGTTAAGAAAGTCGTGGCTAAGGAGCTGAAATTGTTAAAAGAGGCTCTCGGCAATTCAGTGTACCATTTAGCCGCTGGACCTGTCAATGTCCTCTGGAAGAGGCGAAGTCTTATCGAATCATCATTCAGGGTGTTTGATGAACACCATAGGTGGAATGTCATCACATGATTCGATGGATCTTCACCTGGATTTCCATTGAATTTAGGAATGTCCGATGGAAGTTTATGCGGAATCGCTGGCCACCAAGAGGCATAAGCAATTGGATCATTAGTCAGCTGGTTTAGATCTGGTAATTCTAGAGTTGCTATAAAGGGCAACTGTTGGTTCAGGTTAGGCGAAGCATGTCCGGGATAAGATGGTATCGCCTGAGCAATGGGTCTTTGCAGACCAGCATAATGCTGACAACTTTGACAAGGTTGATGGGCATAACCATTATAGCATGGTTTCCCATTACTTACAAATACTTGTTGCTCAGGTCCTTGATATGATTGCTGGAATGGCGGTTGTTGAGATTGAACCAGCTGTGGTTTTTGGACCATTTGTTGTTGACCAATACTGGATGATTGACCAAGATGAGGGGTCACAGTACTTGTTTGAGCATGAGTCGCTCCAGATAAGGAGGCACTACCCTGAGGTTGTGATTGAGCCGCTGAGACAAGAGGTTGTTGTATTACAACAGGTAGCGCTTGTACTTGCGACGCATTCACCATAGCAGGTGTGGGGGTAATATTCGACACAGGGTGTACTGGTTGCACTGAATATGCAACTCCTGATCGTTGAGGTAGTATTGGTACCCAACCGCTGGATGTAATTCCAGTTTGACCTGATCCTTGTTGTAAACTCTCATATGGTTGTTCTCTAGGAGGGAACAATGAAAGAGCATACTGCCCTCCACATGGTGGAAATCCAGTACTTAAAGGGAAAATTGGCCCTTGAAGACACATTGGATCAATTTGTTGATTTTCAACATAAGAAATACCAGATGATAATCCGGACGAGGAAATAGGAACTAACCATGTCATCGTCCCTGATGGGACTCCGGCTTGTTGTTGACAATTTGCCGGGACAGATGGTATACCAGCGAACATCGTTGGAGTAGCAGCAGGAGGCTCTGCTGCTGCTGTGTCAGACGACACAGTCCTAGATGTCGACGGTTGTTCAGACATATCTAGTCTATCCAAAATATTTCTTAGCGATTCTACAAGAACTTACGATGCCAAAAGACTAACTTCGAAGATCAACGCAGGAATAGGAGGTGATTATGTTCCGATTAAAATAAATTTTATTAACGACGCTTTAGACACAACTTTGCTTTTTCATGTTTTAAGAGTCGAGAAAAAGCTAAAGATGACTCTAGTCGCCTTCGATGTTTTAACGAGCCCGAAGTGACAAATGCTCGGATGGGCTTTTTCAGTTATAGAGTTTGAAAAAGCCAAAAGAAACTGCTCTGGAGTTCTAAGCAGAGGGTGTGCCAAACCTTTCGCAAAACCACGGAATACGTTTTACGGTACGTGTGGTCAGTCTTCGTGAATGCTGTGTTCACTGCATTGCGATCAGTAGGGCGGCCGACACGGCTTCCTAAGGATAAAGGATAATTTCCTATAGGGGTCTCCCAATATATACGCGACGGTACGTGGGAGCACAAGTCCGTATTAGTGCCACCGACTCTCAAGAGGAATCACCCACCTTCGTAGAGATCGACAGTCACTATGTTTAACGACGCCGGAACACGTCTCTACCTAGACCTCTATGTGTTTTCCTTATGTTACAAAGCGTTGTTATGTAAATTGGATTTATTTTAATGTTGATCTTGCTTAGCAGTTTTCCTTTAAGGATCACCACGAGATGTATATAACAAATTCCTGAATGCAGCTAAAATGATACGCAAGCTTTACAATCTTTTTAGCTTTGAAAATCCTAACTACTGAGGGGAGAGAAAAACATTATCTTTCCACACAGAGCACAAAGCACAAACTAATGCACTTTCCCCTAGATCAATCACGCAAACTTATCAAAAAATGCAAATGCAAGATGCATGTATTTCTTTTCTTTTCCCTTAATGTTGATGTAGACAAAAGGAAACTGTCGTATAATTTTCGAATTCAATTTGAAGCGTAAACAAACAAGTTTTGTCTAAAATCAAAAGACACCTTAAGATCGACTTGTTTAGACACTGGAAATGTATAGATTCAAACCACAAAATGAAAAACAAACAAACTCAAATAGCCATGAACAGTAATAAAACTAGCTCTTAAGATCACAAGGACACTTTTACAGTTCAGGATCTAAGAGGCCACAGCTATACTGGTTTGCTTTTCACAATGGGAAACTGTAACTGAAACAAGAAATACTGAAAGAACAATCACAGTTTCATCACACAACTGAGGCGGAATAATGTCAAGGAAAGTTGGTTTACAGCAAGTACAAATGACAAGCAATCAACAGCAAAATAACAGTGAAAACAGGGCCAAGACTCAGTGGGAAACCTCAGGAAGACATAGCCTAACTGGTTCAGCGCAGGCTCTGGTCTGTCAAACTGACTCTCAGCGCAGTTCCCGAAGGGAGTATCTGCACTGAAATGCAGACTGCCTTTGGACAGCCTGCACTGAGACACGAGAGTTGCGTTTACAAGGGTTTCCGGGTCATAAAAAGCTCAAAAATTCACTATTTTTGCTGAAATAAAAAGTTATAGGTCAAGTACAAGCTAAGGGATGATCAAGAGGATGAAAAGCTATCACAAAGGGCACAAGAGTCCCTGTGGATCAGCTCTTCAAATCATAAACTTGCTCAGAAACTGAGCCAGAGCAGCTGCCCTCTACTTTGCAATTGAAGGACTCAATTGCAGTTCGATTTGGTGCTCTCCTTGTTTATGAGATGAATAGCAAGAAACACAATAAACCAACAAGATACTAGGTCCCTAGCGGAGTCGCCAGTTTGTTGTGGGGAAAAGTATCCGACTCGGAATGACCCTATCCCTACTCTAAGGGTGATAGTTCCTTAGCAACAACTGAAAGTAAAGCTTTGATATTTTTCCTTTATGAAAGTACAGAGAAGGAAGAAAAGATTGACCAACCGATGTCTTTCACTTTTTTCGATCCTGTCTTCTCTCTTTGCCTCTTGTTCCCAGCTCCTTGCTCCCTTTGCCGGCCCAGCTACACAAAGATCCTGCAAAAACAAGAGAGGGAAACTACAAGAAACATGTACTCATAACTGATGCATGGATTAGAATGAATCAAACATACAGATAAAAACAATACATCATTGCAATACAAGTATATAGGAGAACATCAAAGCTTTATTGATAGAAGAAAAAGGTTCTGAGAAGGTTACAACCATAAATGGCTCCAATCCAGCAGCACCTCCCCAGCAGCAAGAAATCTCCTCTTCCCCTCTATAAAAGCAATCACCCAATAGCTCTAACTGTAAACCAACAGCACTTCCTTGCTTTGCACAAAATTCCAGCCTCCCTAGACCTCATAGAAGAGCTCTATATATAGGAGATTTGGAGAAAGGATGAGTCAGCTTGAGACTGACCTAAAGCTGCCTTGTGTCCTTTCCCTCTTCAGTTAAACTTCAGTTCTTGAGTCCACTTGGAGATCCTTGCTTCCACATGGAGATCAAGTACCTCTTACTCATCATAGGGCGAATTCCTTGAACCAAGTGTCAGTTTGGAAGCTTCCTGGGCAGTTGACACCTTGCAGAATGACTATGCCACTTGGCCAATCTCGCCCAGCGCAGGTAGCCTTCATTGGTTTTGACTTTCAGTGCAGGTACAAGGAGGAGCAGTTGACATTCAGCGCAGATGCTCAGTGGAGCAGCTGACATGATCCAAAAATAGCCTGTTTTTGAGTGTTTTTAGGTGGAGAACTGATAGGAAGTGCTGTGGTTTGCTGACCTTGTTCCTCTAGGAGTAAGAACACCATGTTTAGGGACTGAGGATCCCTGTAATTATTGACATTTCATGCTCCATGCTGCAAGGCACAAAAATGTCTATAACACACACTGCCCAATCAAGAATTTTAAGGAGCAATTTGCAGCAATTAATAACATGCATCTTCGAAGCTACAAATATCCAAAAATAACATATGGTGGGAACAAAAGTAGTGGCTACAAACCCAAACGAAGTAGAAATATTTTCAGGAAATTAAGGAGACATTACTACACAATGGTGTATATGCAAGGACTAAGATTTTAGGCCTCCTAAATGAATGTTGTGGAGAAAAACAAGTCTTTGTTTGGAAGCAGCTATCCTTACTAGCCAACTACTAAAATTTGAAATGGTTATTGAGGAATAATAGAGGTAGCTATTAAGATTATAAATGGCTATTGGAGAATAATAGACGAAGATTTTCTCACACTCTATGTTTGCGTCTGAACAAAAAAATTATGTGGAAAGGAATTTTGAAAGCAACCAAGGTAAGGAAATCTTGATGGTAGTAATTCATGCAACAATGAATAGATAGTTTATAAACATGGGCAGTGAGCACCATGAACATCTGTGTTGGTAATAGTTGGATAAAGAGAATGGAAAAGTGAATTATAGCCATATATCATATGAATATCTGGCTTCGAGTGGCCTGAAGAGTTAGTTATGCTACAAAAAAATATTGACAAATTTCCAACCCAAAATTCCAGGAGCAGTTTGTAGCAATTAATCAGTATATCACAGGTGACGGATAAAGTAAAAAAAATAGACAAATTGCAAAATCAGAGTATAGGGAGTAGTTGGGAGAAATTAATCAGTCTATCACAGATGACGATACATCTTCTAACCTACAAGTATCCCAAAGGAGAAACTAGTGAGAACAATAGCACGAAGTGCAAAAACAGATGGAGTGGATGCATTTTTGACAAACTTGGGAAAAATTAATACATAAGAGTTATATGAAAGGACCCAGTTGTTGGCCCTCCCAAGTAAATGTTGTCTAGAAAAATCATTAGAGTGAATTTGCTTCATTTCTTAGGTGTTATATTGATCACATTGCAGTGATCTTACCCACAATACTACTCTATCTACAAATATGGAATCTGGAACCATATTTTGATGTATGGATGCAGATTTTTGGGTTGTTTTATGGAGAAAGAAATAGTACATAGAATTTTTGGGTTGTTTTCTGATTGGTTTGTGACGTCTTTTTCACTTCTGAAGCAATAGAACCATAATTGCAGCATTAACTTATAGATTATGGAAAAATGTAACATTGAAAAGATTTGAGAATACATACATAGTTTCCTTCTCAGGTGGGGTTGCCAAAGGTGTTTCCTTCTCAGGTGGGGTTGCCAAAGGTGGTTCCGGGTACTTTTCCTCAAATATCTGGGTTATAACATCAGATTCTGCAATCCACTTATAATCAATCTCAATGATAGGAACTTTTCCTTCAGGGTTCATCTGCAAAATTGTGTGCACCAACATCTTCAACCTAGCTCCCCGTGATTTCCCATATAAACATAGGCACAGTCTCACACTGGTAATCAGTTTTAACCATAGCCATAAAGAAATGGCCTACAATGAAAACGAAAAATAATATATGGGCTTCAGAACCAGAAAATTACCAGTCAGGTTTGTTACTGGTATCAATGAACTTCACGTTGTATAGGACCTGTTTTTCCTCGAGAGTAAGAAAAACCCTCTGGCTGAAGGGACCTGCTCAAATATGTGTTCAATGCATTAAGCTTTACTTAATACATTAAAATGCCTGAAATGCACCAATAGACGACATATTCTTTGACAAATAAAGATGAAAGAAAATCCAGGAAATGCAACATTGAATTGTTCTGCTAAAAAAGTTGAAAATGACAGGAAAATTACTTACAGTCCCCAAGGGACCTATGCAAAGATTTGTTCAATACATTAAGCTTTACTTCATACATTAAAATGCCTGAAATGCATCAATACACCACAAATTTTTTGACAAATAAAGATTAAATAAAAAGTGAAGAAAAAAGGAAATGCATGATTGAATAGTTTTGCTAAAACAAGGGAACATGACAGGAAAAATTATTTATAGTCACCAAGCTTGTTAGGTGCACCTCCAACAGCCTTAACATAGACTTTCAGTGCTTCATCCATGCTCACAGTTCATGTATTGCCAATCTTCCTCCTCTGAAGCAAGATCCTGGATCTACCTCCTTTCTCGCCAAACAAATGGGTACCCAATACCATAATTAAAGGCTCTACGATACATCACCAGTGATTCCATTGAGTCGTGCTGATTTTTTTTTTCGACAACGAGAGATGAAGTGGAAGCTACACTAAGCATGGATATCATAACCATCTCTGACTTCTATAAATAGACCTCACTCTCATAGGCTTCCATCCTCCCATTTTTATGACACTCATTAGTGGAAGATCAATCTATGCTGCAAATGCCCATATATGAAACACAAATAACAAATGAATTCATTTGCACTCTAATCCTCATCACGTAAATGCTAAAATAAGAAACTTTGGGATCCTTCCAGAGACCTGTCAACATGTTTATCTCTGAGAGACCCTCGTACCCTCTGTAATGCAGCTCATAAGAATGTTGGTAAGAAATCCAATCATGCACCATAAGTTTTATGTCCAATGCCATAAATTCCATGAAACATTCAGATGGACTCTCTCGAAACCTCGGACTAAAAGGTGGTCATAGATATCAAGTGGAGAGTGGCTTAAAAATTTGTGCACAAATGTCAAATGGACATTAAAAGGGTAGACGATCGACAAATTAAAAAGAAGGCCTATCGGCCTAATTATGTTAAACAGCATGGATTACAGCATTACCAAAGCTGGTAGCCTGGTTCACAAAGCCCAAAACATGAGGATTAGACTATATGGATTTAATATGACTACATTCATATATCTATTATGTCAAACACCATGGATTACAACATTACCAAAGCTAGTAGCCTAGTTCACAAATCCCCAAACATGAGGATTAGACTATATATTGTATGGCTTTAATGTTGCTACATTCATATATTTAGTTGACCATGGAGGGGAGAATAGAGTTGGAGTTATTGGTCTAACAACACTGGTACAAGGAATTATTAAGGGATGGGAGTCTGGATTTTCTTTTGGCCGAAAGCGTCTTTAGGTGGGTTACTCTAGTTGTTATCACTTAGAAATTTCTTAGCTATGAAAGAAAATTACCAAGGTAACATGAGACTAATATTTCAGATTAGAAGTTAACCCTTCAAACCTAGAGAGGCTAGATCTTCTGGTTTAAAAGCATGGTGATAGGGGAGTGTGTGAATCCATTGGGAATGGAATCAATATTTAAGGATATCAATTAAAAATTTCAAAGACTCGTTGATATGAACAAGTGTTTTCAAAGGCAAGATATTTAGCAATCTATCGAACATTAAATTGTTATAGTGTGATGGTGGGAAGATAAATACAACTCAATTATAACTAAACATCTAGCACAGGATGAATTTTTTCATAATATCATAAACACTGGTGCAACTATTTGAATCCAAAAATATAGAGGATCGAGTGTTGAGTTCCATATATATAACTGTGCATTCAAATATAGAAGATCAACACATCATGATTAATAGAGAAAGGAATCATTCACTAAGAAATAGACTGAAGATGGCCAAAACGAGAATCTTTTAAACAAATATTCAAGTACTTTTTCCTGGAAATATTTTTTTCTTGAAAATATCCAGAAAAAATAATTTACAAGGTATTAAAATATATATAGCTAGCTAGCTCGTTGCCTGGTTCACAAAGCCCCAAACATGGGGATTCATTATCACCTATTTCTATGTGCAATGGGATGGAAAGTCTTTGAAAACTCTTCTTAGAAGACTGAACAGAATCTCTGACTAAAACTCGCATAATCTCAATCAACATTAATACTCAACAAGCATATGGGATTTTCCCTAAATTAGGAGATAGGGGAGAGAGAAATGAATTATTCCACCTACCGAGAAGACGTGAGATCAAGTGGTGATGGAACTGGAAAACATCAAAGAGACAAGAGGCAAGTTTTTTCAAAACATAATAATTTTCCTCCTTCTACAGTAAATAAATTCTGAAAAATACAAAACAAAAGTACTTTAGTACTCTTAACTCGATAATTTTGCAGCACAAATACTCTGAAGAAAATCAAGCTAACAACAAATATTTAACCCTCCAAAAATCAATACAATGAATACCTCTACCACATGGAGCATCTAGACATGTGACCTGTAAATCTCTCTTATCTTAACCGTTTATGGATATTTCCATAAGGTTAGATGGTTCTTGGTAAATCAATGTGAGCAGATAATACCCCTGTGCTCATTCATGAAGGAGGACAATTTGCTCAAAGGATATGCATGAGATACATGTTAAAAGCACGATCCACATCTTTAAGCTTTGTCCTATTTAAGGTATCAGGAGCTCCAAAGACTTGCCAAAACCTAAGATTCTCATCTCCTACAACCAATGCAATAGTGTACCCATTTGGACTCTGAAAATACAAAACAAAAGAAAGTCTGTGAGCAAAAAGGCTAAGACTATCAACACAAACCCATTTAGCGATATATTAATAGAATGAATACCTCTCCCTATTTGAATTGCAATGAATGTAACAATTTATTCCTACAAAAAAATCATTATGGTACGGATTATATTCACTACACTTACCTGAGAAGATTACCCTTTCCATGTCAGAGTTGTACATGTCCATAACGGGATCTCCATGTACAAATCACAAACCTCTTGATACACTAAAAATGAATTCATGAATGATTAGAGAAATGGTATAAAGAAGGAAAAAAATCATGTTAAACAAGAGTGGCTTACACTATCTTCTTTATTTATAATATTTTGAATGTAGGGAATTATTATTATACTACAGATAATACCCATGTGCTCATACCAGAAGCGGAAAATCTGCTTAATGAATCTACTTGAAATACATGTTTAAAGCACCATCTGCATATTTACTCTTGGTACTCTTTAAGGTATCAAGAGCTCCAAATACTTACGAAATACAAGCGAAAGGTTGTCATTGTGTCAACACAAAGACAAAGGAAAGACTGTCAGCGCAAAAACAAATACTTTCAACACAAAATCGATTTAGCGTTAGATCAATACAATGAATACCTCTGTACGATGCAACACTCTAGACGTGTGACGTGTAAAGCTATCTTATTTTAACCATATATGGATATTTCCATAAGGTCAGCTGGTCCTGGCTAAATCAATGTGAGCCGATAATACCCCTGTGCTCACTCCTAAAGGAGGACAATCTGCTTAATGGATATGCATGAGATACATGTTAAAAGCACTAGCCGCATCTTTACTCTTTGTCCTCTTTAAGGTATGGGGAGCTCGAAAGGCTTTCCAAAACCTAAGAGTCTCATCTCCTGCAACCAATGCAGCAGTGTACCCATTTGGACTCTGAAAATACAAAACAAAAGAAAGACTGTGAGCAAAAAGGCTAGGATTGTCATCCCAAACCCATTTAGTAATAGATCAATAGAATGAATACCTCTCCCTATTTGAATTGCAAGGAATGTAACAATTTATTCCTACAACAAAATCATTATGGTACAAAGTATATTCTCTACTCTTACCTGAGAAGATTACCCTTTCCAAGTCATAGTTGTACATGTCCATAACGGCATCTCCATGTAAAAATCACAAACCTCTTGATACACTAAAAATGAATTCATGAATGGTTAGAGAAATGGTATAAAGAACGAAAAATAGTTATGTTAAACAAGAGAGGATTATGGTGTCTTCTTTATTTATAATATTTTGAATGCAAGAAATTATTTTTATACCGCAGATAATACCCATGTGCTCATACTTGAAGCGGTAATTCTACTTAGCGAATCTGCTTGAAATACATGTTTAATGTGCCATCTAGATCTTTACCCTTGGTACTCTTTAAGGTATCAAGAGCTCCAAATACTTACCAAATACAAAATAAATAGTGTCATTGTGTTAACATGAAAACAAAGGAAAGACTTTCAGCACAAAAACAAAGACTCTCAGCACAAAAACAAAGACTTTCAACACAAAATCCATCTAGCGTTAGATCAATACAATGAATACCTCTGCCAGATGCAACACTGTAGACGTGTGACCTGTAAAGCTATCTTATCTTAACCAATTATGGATATTTCCATAAGGTCAGCTGGTTCTTGCTAAATCGATGTGAGGAGATAATACCCTTGTGCTCATTCTTGAAGGAGGACAATGTGTTTAATGGATATGCGTGAGATACATGTTAGAACCACCAATCACATATTTATGCTTTGTCCTCTTTCAGGTATGAGGAGCTCCAAAGACTTGCCAAAACCTAAGAGTCTCATCTCCTGCAGCTAATGCAATAGTGTATCCATCTCGACTCTGAAAATACAAAACAAAAGAAAGCTTGTCAGCAAAAAGGCTAAGACTGTCAGCACAAACCTATTTAGCAATATATCAACAAAATGAATAGCTCTACCTATTTGAATTGCCAGGAATGTAACAATTTATTCCTACAACAAAATCATTATGGTAGAAATTATATTCGCTACTCTTACCTGAGAATATTACCATTTCCATGTGAGAGTTGTACATGTCCAGAATAGCATCTCCATCTACAAATCACAAACCTCTTGATACACTAAAAATGAGTTCATGAATGGTTAGAGAAATGGCATAAAGAAGGAAAAAAAAGTTATGTTAAACAAGAGATACTTAGAGTGTCTTCTTTATCTATAATATTTTGAATGCAAAAAATTATTCTTATACCGTAGATAATACCCATGTGCTCATACTTGAAGTGGTAAATTTGCTTAACGAATCTTCTTGAAATACATGTTTAAAGCACCAGTTGATACGTAGTATGCTTTCCAACCAGAATGCAATAAAATAGCTAGAAGGTACTGCATATCTATGTCCTCTTGCATACTTAAACCAACTCGCCAAAATACTCAAATGAATACAAGTTGTCTAAAGTCATCCCTAGTGCATACAAAAGGCTAGGAAATCTTGACAAGACTTTACTTGAAGCATACAATTTTTGGATATATATAATAGTATGTTAAAATTTCACTACATGGAAAACAAACGTGTAAACTTAAGGAACTCTCAAAACTACTTCTGTGTGCTAGATCTGAAATCTCAAATGCTAACTGAAAACTGACAGCAAAACAAAACAATTTACAACATTCAAAAAATCATCTCTATTTGTCTTTATTAGCCTGGGAAAGGAAAAGAAATGCACACACTCTCTCGTAAACTAAATGGATAGTAAAAATAACAGGGACACCTTAACTAGCATATCCTAATCAAACCCTATTTCTACTCTAGGGAAGTGTACCTAGGCTACATGCACGCGATGCTTATAATATATCACCTCAACTATGGAACAGTGTACCCTAGCTAAGCGTGATCTGCATGGAATTCTAATTTTAGAACTTTGGTAAGCTAAATGAATAACAAAAGTAACATGGACACCTTAACTAGTGCATCCTAATCAAACTGTCATTCTACTCTAGGGAAGTGTACACAGGCTACATGCAGCAGATGCTTCTAATAGATCACCTCACCTCTCGAATAGTGTGCCCTATCTATGTCCAATCCAAAAGGCATTCTAATTTTTGAATTGAATTGGGCAGAAAAAACACATCTAAGGATGGCACATGCATTTTTCAGCACATTTGCGGCAACCTCAGATCAACCATATATTAGCAGCCAAGCTGGACACTAAATTGGTGTATGATCCCCCCTTGTTTTTGAGACAAGGGATCTCATCCACACAGCAATTTGTCTGCTAAAGTCTACCATACATGTTAGGGAACCTATCTACCTTTTTTACATTGATGAATCAACCAAATATGTATCTGAATCTACTGAAAACTTCAAAATATGTATCATAAAGGTATCCTAGGGTTTATTGTCCATTATCTCAAACTTCTTCAGAGTCTCAATTTCTTACTTACCCGTGTTCGAGGACCAGCTCACCTCAACTCAACCAAGCGTCCAAGACCAAGAAATAATGCATGAGGTTGATGTCGTTCATGTACACTTCACTTGCGAGTTTCTTATTACACCATGGGATTGAGTTTTTTAAACTAACTGTTAGAAACAAGTAATCTACATAGAACACAAATATAAGCATATCAAACTTATCATAATCAAACAAATAATAAAAGTTAGGACCTATAACCGTCTTAGTGATTCCCATAATCTTTAAGTACTAATAAATCCATGAGTACTAAGCACATGGAGGCTACTTTAGCCTAGAAAGGGCCTTCTTCAACTTGCACACGTTGGTATCCCATCCTAGCAAATATATTATATTTGAACCCAAGCTGAAACAAAACCATGAATTACTCTTCCTATGACCTGCATCTATGTCCCTATAAAACTCCACTAAAGCATGCAGCAGTTTAAAGAACTATGGAAGTGTGCCCTTTAAGTACCTCACATACCTCAAACCATGGAGCATATTTGTAGCAACCTGAGCTCAACCATATATTAGCAGCCAAGCTCGACAATAAATTGGTGTCTGAGCCCCCCTTGTTTGTGAGACAAGGGATCGCATCCACACAAAAATTTGACTGCTAAATTCTACGAGACATGTTATGGAACCTATATACTTTCGTACACTAATGAATCAACCAAATCTGCATCTGAATCCACTAATAACTTCAAAATATGTATCATAAAAGTACCCTAGGGTTTATTATATATATCAGCCCATGCATTTTCATCTTCTAATTTCTTTTTTTAGTGTACTTCTCCATCCATTCCAACATAAAGTCAGAGTTGTATACAACATACAAATGTAATGCCTCCCACTCCTTCATATCTACAATGAAAGATGTATTTGTTCAATGAATTAATAATTATTTAAAGCCATGTAATATAAAACTTAAGATATAAATAACTCTTAACATTTTTTTATACCTTTTACCCTATTTGAATTCCCTTCACCCTCTATTTTCTCTCCTTCAAATGATTGAGATTGGTTATAACTCCATAATCACGGAGCTTCAAATGCAATTGAGGTAAGTACTCACTCAAATGAATCATGGCATTGAAAACCAGGTACCCAGCAACTATGGACCCTTCTAGTCAAGCCCTTCCCCTCAAAAATTGTTTTAAGACCTTCATATATCTCTCCACGAGCCACATTGTTCGAATATGAATAAGACCACATTGTTCAATCTCTTCTACTAGGTGTAAAAATCCCTGCCACTCCAATCATACTAGCTCTGTGGCTTGAGGTGTTGCCCCAACAGTTGAAAAATGATCTGGAATCTCTTGAATCTTGGTTAGGAAGGGGTCTATGTGTTCCCATTTCTACATCCTTATGCATCTCAACTTCTCCTGCAAGCACATCTCAACTTCTCCTCCAAGCACATCTCTTGGTGCTTGGAAGTTCCTTGGTAAATGGTGGAAAGTGTATCACACATATATTTGGCTATTCTCTTGGCCACTATGTGTGATACAATGTGATCATGAACACCATCAAGGATAACCCTCTTCACCCTCACCATCTACTTGTACTCCTTTAGCTAATCTGCATCCATGGGAACTATTATCGCTACATTAATATGTCTATTCAGGCCATATTCATCTAGAAGGAAGGACATCCTTGCCTTCAAAATGACATAGTTGGAATCACCATATAACCTGCCTTGATCTCATAGTTCAGTAGTGGCCATCTCAAATGATGTTGAAACAATCATCTTCCATTCTCATCAACTAATGCTAGGCTACTCACATGCCCTTCACAATGATTGTTGATCTACAAGGGAATTCAAACTTCTTGATAGTAGAAGTTCCTTGAGGAAACATTTCCCTCTATGTGTGCTCTTGTTCCTCCTAATGTAAGTTCTTCTCTAGTAACCTACTGCAAAAACTGTTGAGTCCAGCTAGAGATATGCTCTATGAAAAATACTAGCTACTCCCTTTTTCCTTGGAAACTCTCAATTTGGATAGATCAAATTTTTCTGCCCCTCTATTATCTTGAATAATTTGACCTCTTTCCCAAGGTGACTGAAATACCTATGCTGTTTCGATCTACAACCCCTCAATGAACATCGAAACTCCCTCTTTCTACAGCCCCTCAATGAACATCGAAACTCCCTCTTCCTTCGCTAATCATCTGTGTTGTGATAACATGTGAAAATTTAGAAACTAGAATCCTATTGCAGCAACTAGAAATTAATCTTCTGATTGTTAACTAAATTTAACAATTTATTTATTGTTTCCTACAACAAACCCAACTTGGGAAAATGGGCGCAATAGTTGAGGGTTTTGTTATTATGAAATAGTGAAATAATATGAGTAAAACTTGATGCTAAAACTCGCAATCCTACCAATAAATAATGGCAAGAAAATATAGTGCGGATAAATTCCTCATTCCACATTGAAATATCGGCAACCTCAGCTCAAATTGAGGCATCCAAACTGTCTCTGTCACTGCATCACCCTAGCACAGTTGTTGTTTCTCTCATCTTGGAACAACTTCTCCTCAAACTGATTTACGAGTTGTTGTATAGGAAAATGTCTCTGGTGGCCTCTAACCTCTCACAGGCTTCACTGAAACTTTGTTTCTGTCCACCAAATTGACTTTGCCTCTAGAGGCTACTACTATGTCAATCCGTGTGAGTTTATAGAATATTCACACCTTAACTTGATTTTTTTTTATTAATTAGTCATATTCCGTAAGGTTAGACTTAGGAAATATTTAAAACTTACTAAAAATCTAATGAATTAATTTTTAGGTTGAATTGCCAAAAACAATTTATGAATTTTGGAGATCTCAGACATTCTAGCCTCTCCACAAAATTTTAAGGGTATAACACATTTGATGCTTCAAAAGATAACATCTAGAAATGGGCACAACTAGTTTGGAAACAATTCACACTTCATCCTAGCTAGTTCCAAGTGACTCGACCTTCTCCCCTCTACCTCTCTAATGACATTTTTGGCCTCAGACAATTGAAATGACCTATCTCTCTTAAATCACATTGGGGGTTTTGGTTGCTCGTATTGACTACATGGCCTCTCTACAGAATAATTTCAACCTCCCTTTTCCTACCTCTCTAGCACTGGAGAAACCACTAGGACATTATGTAGAATTCTCCTCCAAATTTCTCTATTGCTCCCTCCCTTGGATGCTCTCTCTATCTAGAACTTTCTCCCTTGTTGAATCACTACAATAGGGTAGCTCTATCTGCCATGTTAACTCACTCTCCCTCATGTGTATGTCTCCATTCCGTTGCCTTTCTCTTATAATCTCTGGTTGGAGCTTCAATTACCATGATTAGATCCATATCAATGACTAAGATCATTTCAGACATGATCCAAGTCATTTTTTGGAAGTAGCTAGTGCATAAGTCGATTTTCTCAATTAATTCACTTTAATTAACCATGTTTCTTAAGTTGGACATAGGAAATATCTAAATTATGGCTAATTAATTTAATTAAGGTGTTTCACAATCTTATCTCGCTAAATTTTGTATAAGTTTTGGAGATCTGGTGTCATATGCTACCAAATCAATAAAACACTAACAAAATTCTCTCTAGAGCATGATCATCCCTCTACTTGTTATTTATTTGATTTAATACTCACAGTGTTATTGTCTAGTATGCCAACCTTCATAACTATCCAGTGCTATCACATTCTCTCACTCTATGCTTATTTCTTCACTAGACTCCTCATTCCCAATTATGGCTCCCTTTTTTTTGCAGAGGATCCCTAAGTAAACATATTCCTTTACTGGCCCTCCTTTCATCTCTCTAGCTTCCCACTAATATCACTCATTTTTCTAGGCCACATTCATGGCTCTAACTTGCTAGCTTGGCTCTCCTATCCATGTTCCTCATCATTCTATTCTTTTTCCTTTTTCCCATCTAGTGCATCCATCATGACTAGTCAGCATGGTATGGTTTGCAAGGGAGCTTCTTATTAGCAAGAATGATCAAGTCAAGGTAGTACACATACTCATCATGGATTGGAGGAAACAACTGCTCAATTTAGAGAAATTTCTGGCTATCCCATTGATGAAAAGGTCACTTATGCAAAGATAGAAGGGACCTCCTAAATGCATCCACTCTAGATAAAAAGGTTCTAGCTAAACTAGTTGATTGGGTGCAGCACATTGGGGCATACACCTGGGTGCTCTAACTAGTACATGTACACAATGGACTTGTAATGACGTATAAAATTCCTCTTAGGTAGGGTTCTCTTAGATTAGCATGAACATAGAGTAGACCTCCTCCACTCCATGGAGCATTTGCATCAACACATGAAGAAGGACCTAGATCAACACCTAGTGTGCATTGAGCAACACCTTTGCATCCTTCCCTAGTTAGAGGCAAGGACAAGTACCCTATCCAAGTTGTAACCATTGATTTAGACCCTTCTATTTTGTATTTTGTCATGTCTGTAGCTTTTAAATTTCTTGTTTCCTCAATTTGGTTTCATGGTCACAAAGGCCCAGTTTTTGGTTTTTATATGGTAAATTTTGAAGTTCTAGGGACCTTGATGTCTTGTGTCTCTCTAAGGGGAGTGAATTTTTAGACATGGTTGAGTTTTCCTGGTGGCCAACCATTTGAAAACTGTTAGTATTTGCTTATAATCTTTTGTTTAAAAAAGCACAAAAAAGAAAGTTGTCTATAGTATATTTTGATAATTTTTTATTACAAGTTTTAATGATATTATTTTATCTAATTTTTGAAAATAAAATGTATCATGACTTATATATAGAAAAGAGATATATAGATAAAAAACAATCTCCCCAAACGGATATATAATGATCAAGCGTCCCCAAACGGCCATAAATAATTCTAATAACTAATCATTTTAATTCTGATCTATTCTGATTATATTGTATTATTTCGAAAAAATGATATATTGGAAAGTGTGATTTTGGTTTTTAGTTAATGTAAATATTTTGTAGTTAAGATGTGTCAAAGTCAATGCCATGTATCATTACCTATACCACAACGTTTATATCATAAATATCAAATATGAAGAAAATGATAATGAGGACTGCCTGAAACAGAAGAGAAATACACTTAAAAGTTGGCAGGATTCGCTTAATTGTACAAGTTTACAGTATTTTCTCAATGCAAGGCAAAATTTCCGTCCAAAATTCTATTGACAAGTTCAGTTAAATTCAAGCCATTCGTAGTCCAATGACTGTGCTGGCAGCAGATTTCAGCTGGATCTGAAAATCCTGATGAAGATAAATATGGAAACCTGGTCTTTAAACAATAGCCAATGAAAGATTCATAATAGTGAAATCAACCTTTACCAGGGAAGGCCACCCACAATAATTTAATGTGCAATTGGTCAAATTCAACCCAGAAGCCAAACCCAATAACTTCAAGGCTTCAGCTACCCAGTCAGCCAAACGGCGATAAGTGTCATCTCCGTTTCCTTTAGCCGAGTAATCAAACTGGCATTCTCTTCTTGCAGACGTCTTAGACGGCTGCCTGGGCTCAAATTTTCACTGGCCTCCTCCTGATTATTGTTATAAGAAAGATTCATAATAGTGAAATCATAGTCGGTGAACTACTTGGCACCAACCACCTCCTCGAACCTGCATCCAACGTTACCATTGTGTTTACACGTGCGTCCCTACCCTAGTTTGGTGTTTTGATAAGTGTATAGCGAAAATGACCTTTTTTTATTCATTGAAAAATAAGGGATTTTTAAAAATTTTAAACCTCTATATATATTAGGTATTTTAGTTATCTAATTTGATAATTCGTTTTAAGCAAAAGCTTCCCTAAAAATCGCATTGATATTTTAAGGTCAAAGTGTTTCAAAACTTTGGTTTATCCAATCAAATATTTATTAATACAATGCTAATTTTTAAAAAGTTATAAAGATAAATATTATAAAATAAAATTCAAAGTTATAAGATTCAAATAAATAATTAAAATAGGCAATTAATTCATGAATTAGTAATCAATTTTTTTAACTATTTAGATTATATTCATTTATCTAAATATAATTTTGGAGAACAATAATTTGTTTTCAGATATGATATTAATTAATATAATTACATTAAAAGTGGTTGTTCATATCTTTTTCACACTTTTTTGAATTAATGATGTTGATTTACTTGTGTCATTTTTAATAATATATTTATGTTTTTTAAGAACAACATCTTTGAGTAGGATTAATATATTTTCAAATTACAAATATAGATCTATATTAATTCTGAATCTACCGAGCATTGAGAAATCAAATCTCTTAAGACTCAAACCTCATACTGAGTGCAAGAGTTAAAATTGATCTATATATTAAATGATTTTTATTGTTAATATATTTTAAAAAGTTACATATTAAGATAGAAATAAATTACACATCTTCCTCATAATCGAAAGTGACAATATAAGAATTTTTTTTAATTACTTATTATGTTATTTAAGGTAGTCTAACTTATAAATATAATGACCTTTGCTCTTTTTAACACCAATATGTCCATACAATTTCAAGCAAAATTATGGTATTTTGATGATTATAATACATTTTTCAATGCATAAATAGATTCAACACAAAAATCCATTGAACACACAAATTCTATAGACTAAAGAACTTAAACTCAAGTTTAAAAAATATCTCCACAATTTTGGTTAAAATTAACCAAAATTGTGATTTCAAAAATGCCATTTCTTAGATTATTCAAACTTTGTGGTTATTCAATATGGACATTGGAATAATTTATTTATGGTTGACACTAAAATATTTGTTGTCATTCATATATTTTTATTTTAAATATTAAATATCAACTAAACATAGAATTAGTTACACATCATGCAATTTCAATAATATTATGTTTACATGTCTTATGGGAACTCTATATTATGTAGTGAAAAAATTACATATCTCCCTCATAATAAAAAGTGAATTATATTTTTTCTTTCAATTACTTTATTTCTCAAGTTGAGATAAAATTAAGGTGGGCATTGAAGTATTTTATTTGTAAACGAAATTAATTTATAGACCTTAAAACATCTCTCCAATATTGAGCCAATATTTAAATTTTTACACTCATTTATGAACACTACACCATCTCTCTTATAATAGGCTTTAGAGCACCTCTTGGTGCTCAAATATTAATATTAATAATATTAAAATATATGTGAAGCAACTAAATGAAAACAAAGAGAAAATGGCCCAACCCCTAATGACACTATATAGGCAAAAACAAATCTCTATTCGGAAAAAAAGAAAAGAAAAAAGAGGAGACTAGATCTCAACACTTCCTTTAAATGGGAAACAAAAAGGCATACTTATTCATGGGAATATGTAGTTAGAACAAGGGATAAAACCCCCAACCCACCTCTAGCACGAGTTAAGGAGGTGGCATAGGATACACTCATCGAGGAATGCACTTGGTGGGTAGGAGAATTAAACCTTAAAGTGATAGGGATTCCTTTACCTCTTCCAACCTTAGTTCCCTTGGTGGTTTTGACCTTATTACCTAAGTATAATCTAAATCTTCCTATGTGACCCTTGATATGGCTTGACTTGAGTGAAGTTCCAATTTGAGGCACTTAGAGCCAAGTTTAAAGTGTTTACTTTTACTTGTAGGATCTTCCGTGATGAAGATCTCTTTAGAACATAGGTTGCAAAGCTTAAATGCTTCATAGATTCGGTCACAACAACACAATAGGAAAGTAATTGGAAAACCATTAGGAACCTTAGAGTAGTCATTGGGAAACCTTATTCAAGGGATTAAAAATGATGTGCACATTAGGAGGGGCAATTGAGTACATCCATTTTGATTAATTGCTGGAATGGAAATGGATCTTTTTGGTCATTTTCAGGTATATTGTATGATTCTCATTGATAGTGGGACATCTTCTTCATCACAAAGACACATTGGAGCCTTGTTTGGTATGTCCCAAACATTATAGGATACCATCAATTTGCAGCAAGTGGGCAAGAGACAAGGAGCTTGAGGGTATCATGGGTTTACGTGGAGTTGATTATTTTAACAAAGGCTTCATTCAAAGAAGGATTTCATTGGTGGTCAAAAATGAGTTGAGCATGTTTATGTGGGCATGGATTCGAGGTTCTTCACCTCTTGTAAGGGGCATTTACATTTCCATATGTTCAACATATGCCACTCATAATGGGCTTGATAGGAACCCCTTTATCATTTTGTATTCCAACAACTAGTTCTAAAGAGCTTTGGAGTTTATCCATCTAGGTGACTTTGACTTCTACATTTAATCCCTCTGAACTCCTCTCCGTCATTACTCATAGAAGATATTTTGTGTCTAAGAGATAGATCTATAGTTAGTCGGGCTCTACTAGATATATAATGATGCATTGGGGCCCCTAATCACCTATGATTAATACATTTTTCACTTTGGGGAATCTCATGAGTTGTTAATTCTTAATGAGTTCATATGCTTCCCATATCCTTAATTTTTCATTCACTAACCTCATGGAAGAGGCGACAAGTGTTGTTGATCATGTCCTATCTAGCCAAAACCTCCCCCCCCCCCTTTATTCATAAATTCTCTATTTCCCCATCCCTATCATGATTATGCTCTTCTTTCGTTCTCTCTTTGGGTTGACACCACCCTTTCTCACAAAAACCCTAGAATAAAGACGAGGGGGTATAAGAAGAATTGATGCCTATTCCATCCAGTTTTAGGAAACAATGGCATCTTCTTGCTTGGTCGATATAAAAAATATAAATGGAATTTTCACTTGGAACAATCAAAGAGGATGACCGCAACAAGAGGCTTCTAAACTGGATTGTTTCCTAGTCATGAAATCCATTATGACTTGGGAAATACTCTTAGACACATCCATTCTCCCAAGTCATGTTTCTGATCATTGACCTAAATGTCTTAATATTGACACACATACTCAACCTAGTAAAATTCCCTTTCATCTAGAAAAGATTTGGATAGTGTCTAGACTTTCAAGATAACATAAAGTAGTGTTGGGAGGAGGAGGTAGCACTGGAAGGCACATCTATATATAAGCTCCAAAATTAACTCAAATACATCAAATGGTAGCTCGAAGTCTAGAATGAAACAAAATTTATCAATATTTTGGAGGAAAAGCATAAACTAGAAAGGATTGAAATAACACAATAGGAAGCCATTTTGCACGACCAATCAAAGACATTAATCAAAGAAAAATCCACCACTCTTACTGATCTTGAAGAGAGATAAAAGTAGGAAGAACTTCTTTAGCAAAACAAATTGAGGGTACGATGACCTGGGGAGGGGGACAGAAACACAACCTTTTCCCAAAAATCCATCCTACAACATCCCTATCATAATCACATTTCCTTCTTTCAAAAGAATGAAGGAGTAAATTACAGGCATTAAGATATAGGTTAAGAGTTAATCTGTTACTACCAGGATATTCTTATTGGCAACATGATGGTTGTCAGGTTGGAATTGATTTCTACAAGTCACTACGCTTGTGCATAATGATCCAATGGTTGCAAAGGATGTTGTGTAGGAGACTATGGTGATGGTTTCAAAGGAGTTGTGGGAGGTTGGATAGGATATGGAGATGCCTAGTAAGGTGATGTAGTAGTCTAGAAAGTTTATGGGAAAATGATCTAAGATTTTCTTCAAGTTGAACTATCTTCGCTCGGAGATAGTTATGCATAGTACGACATTACTATATCTTCTTTGGGTTTCCCATATATTTCCTGCAACAATCTTCTTTTGGAGCCGAGATTATCCCCTTGACAATGCCTCAAGGTGAAGAAAATTAAAAACCAAGTGCAAAACCATTGAATTTCTTAAGATAACGATGCAATTGAAGGAGTTTTAACATCTATCTGATCGAGTCAACATTTCCATCAACAAAATCCATGTATTTTCCCATGGTAAACATAAGGAAAAGAAAATTTAAATGTTCGAGGAGATTGATCAACTTTATGTGCATTTTGTGAAGATCCATTGCTCTCACACTCATATTACACAATTTTTTTTAATTTTGGTTATATTTTTATGGAACAAGTGTGAGGAAGTGAAATTGATGATTCTCCATAGTTCAGATGAAGGTTTGATCTAAAATGCTCAGTTTAATTAGATATGGCTCAATGTATTTCTAATAATTGCATAATTAAGTGCACTCATGTGCAAGGGATTAATTATGGAGGATAATGGTGCATCTTTTGATAATATCATTGCAGAAGTAGAAACATCAAATCTATTCCAACGATGATAACTTTACTCACACTATGTAATGATATATTTCGTTGTACACATAGATATTAAATTATATGCACAATTAATGAGATTGTACATGCTTTTTAAGAGGTTTGAAGCCTATGTTTATTGTAGAAATAGATCTTAATATATGGAAAACTATGTTGCAGGCATTGAAATATATCAATAAGCATAATAGAGATTAGTGCCTTGCTCACTAAGGGAAGAAGTTTTTTATGACATAAATTTGTGTTCAAAGATTGTTGTGTGTGCCTTGTTCATCAAAATAAAAGTAGAGATATTATATGACAAAGTTTTTGTTCGTTACCTATGACTTCAATGAGCTTGTAATCATGTTGTTCTGAGCTTGTCACACCTTGCAACTTAATGTCCTCTTGATTAATGACCAATTTGTTGTAGGGATATGTATGCTTTCATGAAGAAGCGGTCAAGTGGCATCCTTGTTTATATCCATGTGTAGCAAGGGATTTTGGTCTACTGTGCAAATGAGACAAAGCATGGATGGACATTGTACTACTAACAATGTTTATATGGCACAGACATATATATCTTGGTGTAGCTACCATTGTTTTGATTTATAGGCTATGATGATATTGTTAAGTTGTTTCAATGAGTATGAGTTGGCTGCTAAGGTTACATGAGGTTGAGCATCAACGAGAGGACCTTATGATATATTGATGTTTCCATTTGTTGGTATGTATATGGACAGAGGAATAATGACTAACCATGAATTTTTCAAGGATAACATGGTCATAGTTTATGGAGCCTTTGTTACTTTATTGAGGGGGTTTCATAAATTTTCCCTTGTTGAAGTGATGATGCTATCTATGATTTAATGGTGCTATGAGTTAGGAGTTTGCAGGGTCTACCATTCTTACTAATTGCATATTTAGTGCCTTGGTTGCACCAATCAAAGTAAGATTTTGGATTGAGGGTTAATTTATGTTTGTATCATGAATGTTTGTGCCTATAAGTTTTATTTATGAGTCAATTAAAAGTGTTGGCTAGAGTGATAAAAGGTCAAGTCAAAGTAATGCAATTGTTAACAAACATTGATGGGTAGATGAGTTGAGTCATATATGAATAAATGTCGTTGATTGTCAAAATTTTGTTACATTTATGGAGATGTACTGTCATTATGATGTTGCTAGATTTGATTAGGGTTTGGCATTGATATCCTCGATAAGAGAGAGGGATTTTGTCATTACATTTTGATGGTTAATCGAGGAGGATCCATCGATCCAATTGCACAAGCGTTCGAAGTGTCATCATTAGTATTCATGGGTGTCGTTCACTATCGTCGTCGCTTCAGTTCAGCTTTGACAAATCAATAGTGTTGGTTATGATGAGGTTGTTCAAGTAATGTTCTTAGTTATGGTTTCATGGTGTTTAGTTGATGTGATGTTGTATGTGGGTGTCGATTTATGTCATTGACAGTTCCGCCACGGTTTGGTCGACGACATGTGTTTTGTCATCCAACTTTGAAATATTTATGATTGATATAGTCGATTGTGTAAAATAATTCAAAGTTAAAGCACCTCGTCGATGACATAGTCTTATCATCATCTCCACCAGTGTCAGTTACAAAGATGTGATGGTCCTCGTCATGCAATGTTGATGAATGTTCCACGAGACCACAAGGATGTACAAGGGTTGATCATCTAGTAAAGGATTTAGTTTCATCGATGTCACTTTGCAGAGCTGACATGGGTCTTGAAAAGTTAAAAAAAACTCTTTACCTAAGCCTAGACCTAAACCCTAACTCCTAAGCTATATTTTCATCATTTGTTTACCCTAAGAATCCTATGTTCATAAACATAATTCCTAAATCCTAATGCATCTTTTCAAACCCTAAACCATACATTCATCCTATGCTAAAACTCTAGTCCTAACCAAAAACTATGTATTAAATACATTAAACAAAGCCTAAAGTTCTAAAACCTAAGTCCTAAACCCTTTATACACCCCTTGGCCTTGTTTAACTATGTAAAACATTGTAAAATGTAATACACAGCCCTAACCATAGCCAAAATGCATCGAAACTGGGTGCATGTGAACAGTTACAGGTTAGCCATCGAGTTTCATAAGCCATTGGTCACAACCATAGACATGACCATATCGGGGGAACACCACCATGTGGACACTACATAGAAACCATTAGAGGTCAAGGATAACTGTGTGGGGAATTGACAACATGAGAACTGTAGCGGGTTGTTAGTCATGTGAACATCATTGAAAAGTTGCTGAGGTTAGCAGTTACCACATCGTTTCCACAACTGTTGGAGGAGAGCCTCGTCACATGACAACTGTCACCACAGACCAGAATCGTGAGGACCAAAAACCATCAATATAACCGCTCTCCAAACAGGTGTTCACATGTAGTGTCATTGCCCTCCGCCCGGTTAGCTAACCACTAACAGTTTTGAGTCTTAATATAAAGTTTTATTTTGGTTTTTTTATTAAACTTGGTCGTCGATTAATACGAGGACCATGACATGAACCCTAGGGGGAAAAATCAAACCTAATTCAACCCTTCAAGTCAGCACATTCACGCCAAACTGAGCAAGAGTGGTTATGATGCGTCTAACCACTATATAAAGGAGCATTTCCAGCCTTGCGAAGAGTTAGTGAGGATTAAGAGTGGTTTTTAGCTTTTGGATGCAGGTTTGGGAGGGATAGAGGCGATTTTTCTTTTAGTGTTTCAGGAGCATCTAGAGTTGGATTTGGAAATTATAAGTGGTGTTGGAAAGCTAGTTTAGAGAGATTTCTGATGATAGAGGTCATAGTTGCCTATGTGCAATTTTAGTCTATCCAAATCATTGTGTAATTGACTTCTTATTCTCATTCCTAATAAAAATGGTCGCCCATCTTGAAAGCAGACCCGGAGATGTAGTACATCAAGGACGAACTCCGTAGTAAATCTTGTTGTCTCGTATATCTGTGTATTCACTATTTACGCTTCTATTTTCCTCATTTTCTGTGCTTTTAGTTATCATTCAAATCACTAATGGCTAATCAATTCTACATCAGTATTTAGTATATGGTCATTTCATATCATATAATTTGGTATCATAGTAGGTTGTGTTTGTAGAATGTGCCATTGAATGTTAACGAGGTAAAAGTTGCAACGAGCAGAAGTAATGCTTGAGTAGATCGATCTAGAGATTGGAAAGCAATGAGTCGTTCAAAAATCAACCATGTCAAGACCTGATACAAGGTGAAAACACTGAGACTAAGATGAGTGAAGAAGAGTTTCAACATGCATTCTTAACTATGCAGCAGATGTTGGGAGAATTGTAAGAAGACAAGAAGGTGAGAGACGTAGTTTCTTCTTCAAAGGCATTAAAGAAGGACAAAGGTAAAGGCAAGGAAGATAAACCTCCTTCACCTCCATTATCTCTAGCATCCTCTTCTTCTTCCAGTGCAACATATGAAATAGATAAGAAACCTAAAAAATCATCTCTTTTGAAACTTGATGTTAAATTTGAGTTACCTATTTATGATGGTGAAATGAATCCCGAAAAGTTAGATAACTCAATAAAGTAGTTTTGAAATCTCTTAGGAAAGAGTTCTATCCTTTAGGATACATGGAGAAAGCTACTGTTAATTAGCAACATCTGAGACAAGGTAAAGGGAAGAATGTTCAAGAGTTTACTCAGGAATTTAGGAATAAAGCATTGGCACTTGGTATTTTATTGGATACACGCGAAACTTTTTTAAAATACATCGGCAATTTACATTCATATTTGCAGCATACTTTATAATGTTTAATCCTCATGATTTTGATGAGGTGTGTGTTCACGCCATACATATTGAATAAGGTGGTAGATCATTCAAGTTGCGATATCAGTCATCCAAAGAGATGGAAACCAAAGAATCAAGAGATAGTAAGGGGAACATTTCGAAGAGAAAGAAATCAGCGATCGTTAAGAAGGAAAGACCTACCTGTTCCCATTGCTAGAGAGTCGGTCATGATGAATCGAAGTGCTAGAAACTTCATCCAGAACTTAAGCCCAAAAAGTTCCTTAAGGTGAAGGATGAAAATAAGGCCATTGTAACAGTCTAGCAGGATCTAGGTTCAGATTCAGATGATGAAAGGAGAATAACCGCCATGGTTACGACACGTAAAACTTATGATACTCATTCAAGTTTGAAAATTAATGTATCTTATTCAAACATAAATCCTTCACATGAGGATAAATGAGTTGAACTCTTCCACATAAGGATAACTTGTAAGCATACAAAGGTTGACACGATGTTTGATAGTGGATCGCAACAATTTTAATGTTTGAGCATATAGTTAATCAATTGGGATTGGAGACATAGAATCATCCAAGACCATACCCATTAGTTGGATTAATAAATCAACTAAGATATATGTCACAAAGCACTGTCGGTTAAAATTTGCAATTACATTTAAGTACATCGATGAAGTGGAGTTAGATGTGGTCCCAGTAGACATATGTGGAGTTGTCTTAGGAATTCCTTATCTTTATGATAGAGATGCAATGTTTTACAGAAGAGAACATAAATATCACCTAAAGAAAGAAGGGGTTGAATTTATTGTTAGGGCACATAAAGTCAAATCAAACCTAGATTTAATTATTACAAATCAAGTTAAGCAGTTTATAAGTTCAATTGAATATGTACTCATGGTTATTAAGGAAGAACATAAGGTTGATTGTTTGAGATGCGAGATTTAGTTTATAGATCAATTGGTTAAGGTGGTTAATTCTTTTCCAAGAAGTCCTATTCATGAACAATATGTGCAACATGAGATACAATTAATGTCCTATAAACATATTCCTAAAGACAGAATGAATCTCAATTCATTCATTCAACTGAATTATAGAAGCTATCATCATCAGCAATGTATTGTATGGAATGCTACATGTGAGTCCAATAACGGACTTGTTTCAGATCGTATGCTTATTTTCAGTATCAGCGGTGCAAGTTAGTATTGGGGAAGTTAGTGTTACATTTCTTTGGTATTGCATCATCATTTCATGTTTTTAAAAGTAATGAAACCTCTCTTTAGGTGGAGAGGAAGTCTATAAGTTTTCATGACAAAGCATTTTCAAAAGCAAATCTAAAGTTTCCTTACCATGGTTTGAAAACTAATGCATTAAGTGAAAGTGGTAGTCAATGGAAATATCAGTTAATAGACATAGTGATTCAAGTAAATCAACAATTACTTAGATACTTTCAGAATCAAACTAAGCTGCAACAGTCTTTACATTACAGATGGATGAGTTATGGACAACAAGTTCACTTATTAATCAGTCAATAGGAAATTAAAGCAAGTCAAGTAATTGATATGAAGTCGAAATCAAAGGAGTATTTGAATATTTCAGTTATTCCAAAAAGTTTTAATAACCATGAGATGTATTAAAAATCTCTACAAATACTGCTTTCAAAGATGTTTCTGAATCACTAACTCATAATTCTTCATGCAAATAATTCAATTGCCATGTTGATAACACGTTGTTTGCATATCGTCACAAGTTGTTCATACTACGAATGGAAGAAACATGTCACCAAATCCAAAGGTATCATGGTTAGTATAATCAAGGTCGTCATGTGCAGGTGATTGATCAAATGTATTGGTACATCGTGAGGTTAAGATGGACAGAGAGGGAGTTCTACCCTCATCGACTAATTGTTTAGTTTAAACTTTTGTGGTCCAAAAGCTTTCAAGTGGAGAGGAATGACCCAGGAGGATCCATCGATCCAATTGCATAAGTTTTTGAAGTGTCATCATCAGTATTCATGGGTGTTGTTCAATGTCGTCATCACTTCAGTTTGGCTTCGACAGATCAACAATGTTGGTTATGATCAGGTTGTTCAAGTAATGTTTGTAGTTATGGTTTCATGGCATTCATTTGATGTGATGTTGTATCTGACTGTCAACTTATATCATGGACAGTTCCACCAGGGTTTGGTCGACGACATGTGTTTTTTCGTCTGACTTTGTAGGATTTATGATTGATATAGTCAATTGTGTAAAAGGATTCAAACTTAAAGTACCTCGTCCACGACATAGTCTTATTGTCATCACCACTAGTGTCAGCTACAAAGATGTGATGGTAGTTGTCATGCAATGTTGACGAATGTCACACTAGACCACAAGGATGTATAAGGGTCGATAGTCTCGTAAAGGCTTCATTTTCAGTGATGTCCCTTTGTAGAGGTGACAAGGGTTTTGAAAAGTTAAAGAAAACTTTTTACCAAAGCCTAGGCCTAAGAATCCTATGTTCATAAACCTAATGCCTAAATCCTAATGCACCTTTTGAAACCATAAACCATACATTCATCCTATGCTAAAACCCTAGTCCTAACCAAAAACTATTTATTAAATACATTAAACAAAGCCTAAAGATCTAAAACCTAAGTCCTAAACCCTTTATATACCCCTCGGCCTTGTTTAACTATGTAAAACATTGTAAAATGTAATAACCGAGGTTAGCGGTTACTGTGCCATTGCCGCAAGTGCCGAAAGAGAGCGTTGTCACCTGACAACTGCCACCGTGGATCGGATCCACGGGGACCCAAAACCGCCGATATAACTGCTCTCCAAAGAGGTGTTCACATGCGGTGTCATAGCCCTCCGCACAGCGGTGTCATCTCCAAAGAGGTGTTCACATGCGGTGTCATAGCACTCCGGCCAGTTAGCTAAACACTAACATTTTTAGCCTTAATTTGGTTATCAATTAATTGATTTCTTCTTTTCATTCCTAATAAAAATGGTCACCCATCTTGAAAGTGGACAAGAGATGTAGTCGGTCAGGGATGAACTAGATAATCAATTTTGTTGTTTGGTGTATCTGTGTATTCTTTGTTTACACTTCTATTTTGCATTTTAATTATGGTTTATCAATTATGGTAAAGTCTTCTTCTCTAGCAGTTCTCCTGATTTTCAATGGTATCAATTATCATTCAAATCAATAATGGCTAATCAATTCTACATCAGTATTTAGTATATGGTCATTTCAGATCAATGGTTGTACTTGGATTGAGTATGACTTGTGTGAATAGACTTTTGATCAATTAAATATTGATGACTTGGTTATTGCAGAGAGAGTTTTGTTGTTAGTTATGGAGAGGAGATTGTATGGTAATATTTGTGTTTAGTAATTGAGCATAATCTTATATGTGGGTCTAGTTTGAAATTTGGATCAAATGTGGAGTATACTGTTTAGGTTTTGAATTATATGAATCCAGTGTTAAATATTTTGAAATTAGGTCCATAAAGGATTTGAGGGTGGGAGCCTTTAGTAAGGGAATGGTAGCTTCCTTCCCATGGTGGCAAAAGAACTTGCTTATGGAGTAGTAGCTTCCTTAGGAGTCCAAACAAAACCTTTCTATTGTATGATTTTGATCATTTTTATTCAAATTTTGATGATATTAATTTACCTAAAATTTGAAAATAATACAGTTGCTATCTTGTATATAGAGACTAGATATATAGATGTAATGTTTCATGATTTTGAAATTTTCATATATATAAAGCCACAACCTCCATTTATAATATAAATAAAAATTACAAATTAACATAAATTTAATTATATAAATTAAAATAATAACTTATATTAATAATTATTATATTTTAAAAATTCATATTTCCCATAAATAATCTATTTATCTAATAATAATAGAAAATTATATATGAAATTTATATAAATGAAAACAATATTATTAATAGCTAACCATTTTAACTCTCATGCTTATTGTATTATTTGAAAAAATGATATATTGTTGAGGTGTGATTCTGGTTTTTATTTATTTTATTTGAAAAAATGATATTGTTGAAGTGTGATTCTGGTTTTTATTTATTTTAAACCTTTTGTATTTAAGACGTGTCAAAGTCAATGCCATGTATCTGAGTCAAACACAACGTTTATATCATAAGGATCACATATGTAGAAAATGATAATCATGACTGCCTGAAACAGAAGAGAAATATCCTGATTAAGAAGTGCACAGGAATCGCTTAGTTATAGAAGTTTACAGTGTTTCCTCAAAGCAAGGAAAAATTTCCATCCAAAATTCTATTGACAAATTCAGTCGAATCCAAGCCATTGACAGTCTAATGACTGTGAGGGCAGCAGATTTCAGCTGGAGCTGAAAATCCGAATGAAGATAAATATGGAAACCTAGTCTTTAAACAATAGCCAACAAAAGATTCATAACAGTGAAATCAACCTTTACTAGCGAAGGCCACTCACAATAATTTAATGTGCAGGTCTTCAACCCAAAAGCCAAACCCAATAACACCAGGTCTTCAGCTAGCCAGTCACTGTTAATATCCGATACTGTTTTCCGAGAACGAAGGATGTGCATGCTCAAGCGTACTCAAGCGGCGACAAATATTGTCAACTGTCATCTCCATTACCTTAAGCCGAGTAATCAAATTGGCATTCTCTTCTTCCAGTCGTCTTCGACGGCTGCCCGGGCTCAATTTTTCTCTGTCCTCCTCATGATTATTGTTATCAGAAAGCCGTGCGCTGGGATTAGGGCTACCATTAATGACGTGAGATGTGGAAGTGTGATGCAGCTCGGGCCTGTGAGCTGGGCTAGGGTTAGGGTTAATGGTTGGAGCAGTGGGTATGTAATCGCATGGGTAGTCTCGTCCGGGAGCGAAATGCGAGCTACGGTTAGCGTTAATGGTTGGAGTAGTGGGAATGTAATCGCCTGGGTAGTCTGGTCCGGCAGCGAAATGCGAGCTAGGGATAGCGTTAGGGTTAACGGGAGTAGCGATGGCAGTGTAATCGCGTGGATTATCAAATGCAATACCGCCATTATTAATTGCCCGCACAAGGAACGAAGTCCTATTGCGAGGAACAGGGGGATGATACGGATAATTACTCCTCTCGTTCTCTATGCGAACCCTTCGATCTCCTCGCATATTATTAGTTTTCTTCCTCGTCCTCAATTTCGGATTACTCCGCTCGAAATAATGGGGTGAATTATTGGGAGGGATTCCGCCTCTGGGATTTGGTTGCCGATGATAATGGTCAGAATAATTGAACGGAAAGCCGCCTCTTGTGTTTGGGTGCCGATGATATTGGCGAGAAGAATTGGGAGGAAAACCGCCTCTCGTATTTTGCTGCGGATGAGAATGGTATTGGCCGGTGTTATAATCCATGGGTGGAGACATTCGACAGCCTTGTTGCCTGCCGGGGCGCGGATTCCAAGGAAGTTTAGATAGCATTTTTGAAGTAATCGAAGAGAAGGTGAAGAGACTCGTGAAGAAATAACGGCCGGAATTTTGAAATGAAACGGAGGAAATTCATAGTTAGATTAGATTACGGATTAGAACTTATATATAACCCAATAAGGAGGGTTAATAGAAGGAGGGTTAATAGTCGGCTAACCATAGACAACCTCCATCCAAGGTTATAAATGCGTTTCAGTGAAAATTATTTTTTTTTAATTTTTTTTAAATATAAATGTGTTAGGTATTTTAGTTATCTATTTTTCATAATTTGTTACATATTTTAGTTATGTAATTTTTATAGTTGGTTTTGAAATAAAATATTAATTAGTCCAATTATATTATTAAAGGTAGTTGTCCACATTATTCTCTATTTTTTTACTTAATGATGTTCATCCATTTATATTACTATTTCAATAATGTATTTATTTGACCATATCATTCTCCATTTTTTTAAATTAATGATGTTCATCTATTTATATCACCATTTTAGCATTTGAGTTATTTGAACATATCATTAGTTAACTTTTTAAATTAATGATGTTGATCCACTTATATCACCACTTCAATTTGTTTGAAAAGATGGGTAGATTTGTCAATTAAAATATTAATATTAGTAATATTAAAATATATAAAGCAATTAAATGAAAACAAAGAGTAAATAGTCCAACCCCCTAATCAAATTATATAGATAAAAACTTTTCTATTTGAAATAATGAAAAAGAGGAGGCTAGATCTCAACACATGGCCTCCAATTGGGAAACAAAAACACATATCTACTCACACTACTACTACTACATGTATGGGGTTTCTCAAATATATAATGTCTCAAAAATTTGTCTATATAAAGACAATATAGTAAAGACAATAATTATTGTCTATGAAGAGACAATTTCATTTATCTCTCTAGAGACAATGACAATTTCATTTGTCTTTGTAGAGACATTTTCATTTTTGTCTCTTTAGATAAAATTACATTTTTGTCTTTTTAGAGACAACTGCTTAGATTAAAAACATATTGTCTCTATAGAGACTATATGTCCATAATTCAAACTATTGTCTCTCTAGAGAAAATATAAAAAAATAGCTAAAAAATAAATAAATAAAATCATTTTGAATGTTCTTTCAAAGTAGTTTCAACATTCAAAGTTCCCAAATAGTGATTTTAATTACCTTAAATCTTAGTATGGATACCAACAAAATAAAAAATAAATAAATCCGTTATTTTTAACACTAACAACAAAGTAATTTTAAATCTAAATGAAAAAACAATTCCCCAAAGCAACTCGAAAAGAATAAGGCAACACATATCATGTTTTAAATTAATGATGTTCATCTACCTATATCACCACTTTAGCTTTTGAGTTATTTGAACATATCATTCTTTACCTTTTTAAATTAATGATCTTGATCCACTTATATTATCACTTCAATTTGTTTGAAAAGATGCCTAGATTTGTCAATTAAAATATTAATACTAGTAATATTAAAATATATAAAGTAGTTAAATGAAAACAAAGAGTAAATGCTCCAACCCCCTAATCAAATTATATAGATAAAAACTTTTCTATTTGAAATAGTGAAAAAGAGGAGACTAGATCTCAACACATCGCCTCCAATTGGGAAACAAAAACACATATCTACTCACACTATTACATGTATGGGGGTGTCTCAAATATATAATGTCTCAAAAATTTGTCTCTATAAAGACAATATAGTAAAGACAATAATTATTGCCTATTAAGAGACAATTTCATTTATCTCTCTAGAGACAATTCCATTTGTCTTTGTAGAGACATTTTCATTTTTGTCTCTTTAGAGATAATTACATTTTTTTGCCTTTTTAGAGACAACGGCTTAGATTAAAAACATATTGTCTCTATAGAGACTATATGTCCATAATTCAAACGATTGTCTCTCTAGAGAAAATATAAAAAAATATTTAAAAAATAAATAAATAAAATCATTTTGAATGTTCTTTCAAAGTAGTTTCAACATTCAAAGTTCCCAAATAGTGATTTTAATTACCTTAAATCTTAGTTGTTTATGGATACCAACAAAATAAAAAATAAATAAATCCATTATTTTTAACACTAACAACAAAGTAATTTTAAATCTAAATGATAAAGCAATTCCCAAAAGCAACATCGAAAAGAATAAGGCAACACACTTATATCATGTTTTAAATTAATGATGTTCATCTACCTATATCACCACTTTAACGTTTGAGTTATTTGAACATATCATTCTTTACCTTTTTAAATTAATGATGTTGATCCACTTATATTACCACTTCAATTGTTTGAAAAGATGGGTAGATTTGTCAATTAAAATATTAATATTAGTAATATTAAAATATATAAAGCAATTAAATGAAAACAAAGAGTAAATGGTCCAACCCCCTAATCAAAATATATAGATAAAAACTTTTCTATTTGAAATAGTGAAAAAGAGGAGACTAGATCTCAACACATCGCCTCGAATTGGGAAACAAAAACACATATCTACTCACACTACTACATGTATGGGGGTGTCTCAAATATATAATGTCTCAAAAATTTGTCTCTATAAAGACAATACAGTAAAGACAATAATTATTGTCTATTAAGAGACAATTTCATTTATCTCTCTAGAGACAATGACAATTTCATTTGTCTTTGTAGAGATATTTTCATTTTTGTCTCTTTAGAGATAATTACATTTTTGTCTTTTTAGAGACAACAGCTTAGATTAAAAACATATTGTCTCTATAGAGACTATATGTCCATAATTCAAACTATTGTCTCTCTAGAGAAAATATAAAAAAATATTTAAAAATTAAATAAATAAAATCATTTTGAATGTTCTTTCAAAGTAGTTTCAACATTCAAAGTTCCCAAATAGTGATTTTAATTACCTAAAATCTTAGCTGTTTATGGATACCAACAAAATAAAAAATAAATAAATCCGTTATTTTTAACACTAACAACAAAGTAATTTTAAATCTAAATGAAAAAGCAATTCCCCAAAGCAACGGTCGAAAAGAATAAGGAAACACACTTATATCATGTTTTAAATTAATGATGTTCATCTACCTAGATCACCACTTCACTGTTTGAGTTATTTGAACATATCGTTCTTTACCTTTTTAAATTAATGATTTTGATCCACTTATATTACCACTTCAATTTGTTTGAAAAGACGGGTAGATTTGTCAATTAAAATATTAATATTAGTAATATTAAAATATATAAAGCAATTAAATGAAAACAAAGAGTAAATTGTCCAACCCCCTAATCAAATTATATAGATAAAAACTTTTCTATTTGAAATAATGAAAAAGAGGAGACTAGATTTGAACACATCCCTTCCAATTGGGAAACAAAAACACATATCTACTCACACTACTACATGTATGGGGGTGTCTCAAATATATAATGTCTCAAAATTTTGTCTCTATAAAGACAATACAGTAAAGACAATAATTATTGTCTATTAAGAGACAATTTTGTTTATATCTCTAGAGACAATTCCATTTGTCTTTGTAGATACATTTTCGTTTTTGTCTATTTAGAGATAATTACATTTTTGTCTTTTTAGAGACAACGGCTTAGATTAAAAACATATTGTCTCTATAGAGACTATATGTCCATAATTCAAACTATTGTCTCTCTAAAGAAAATATAAAAAATATTTAAAAAATAAAAAAATAAAATCATTTTGAATGTTCTTTCAAAGTATTTTCAACATTCAAAGTTCCCAAATAGTGATTTTAATTACCTTAAATATTACCTGTTTATGGATACCAACAAAATAAAAAATAAATAAATCCGTTATTTTTAACACTAACAACAAAGTAATTTTAAATCTAAATGAAAAAACAATTCCCGAAAGCAACATCGAAAAGAATAAGGCAACACACTTATATCATGTTTTAAGTTAATGATGTTCATCTACCTATATCACCACTTTAGTGTTTGAGTTATTTGAACATATCATTCTTTACCTTTTTAAATTAATGATGTTGATCCACTTATATTACCACTTCAATTTGTTTGAAAAGATGGGTAGATTTGTCAATTAAAATATTAATATTAGTAATATTAAAATATATAAAGCAATTAAATGAAAGCAAAGAGTAAATTGTCCAACCCCCTAATCAAATTATATAGATAAAAACTTTTCTATTTGAAATAATGAAAAAGAGGAGACTAGATCTCAACACATCGCCTCAAATTGGGAAACAAAAACACATATCTACTCACACTACTACATGTATGGGGGTTTTGAGACAATATTTAAGACAATATTTGAGTCAATTGTCTTAACTTAAGACAAAAAGGAACTTGTGTATTGTCTTTAAGCGGGTGTCTCAAATATATAATGTCTCAAAATTTTGTCTCTATAAAGACAATATAGAACACATACTAGTATTGTCTCTATAAAGACATGAATTATTGTCTATTAAGAGACAATTTCATTTGTCTCTCTAGAGACAATTTCATTTGTCTCTCTAGAGACAATTTCATTTGTCTTTGTAGAGACATTTTCATTTTTGTCTCTTTAGAGACAATTACATTTTTTTCTTTTTAGAGACAACATCTTAGATTAAAAACATATTGTCTCTATAGAGACTATATGTCCATAATTCAAACTATTGTGTCTCTAGAGACAATATAAAAAAATATTTAAAAAATAAATAAATAAAATCATTTTGAATGTTCTTTCAAAGTAGTTTCAACATTCAAAGTTCCCAAATAGTTATTTTAATTACCTTAAATCTTAGCTGTTTATGGATACCAACAAAATAAAAAATAAATAATTCCATTATTTTTAACGCTAACAACAAATTAATTTTAAATCTAAATGAAAAAACAATTCCCGAAAGCAACTTTGAAAATAATAAGGCAACACACTTATTATTTTCTGAAAATGCATTCATGTCATTTGAACATGTAGGACCCTGAGTTGGAACTTCATTTTAAGACATATTATGAGTCAAAAAAGAAATGTTCTAGATTTCTCCATCCTACAAGAGGGTTTACTCTCTAACATATAAATCCAAAGCTTCAATCACATTAAATGGTGGAAATTAAATTCATATCCAGTTGTTAAACCACAATTTCAATACCCTTGTATAATTGGAATTCGCTTCCTTGATAACAAAGAATTGTAATAATGTATATGAATTTGAATTTACAATTGATTGGAAATTCTGTCTTCATGAATATTTTACAGAAGATGAAAAATTGACACAAGTCCTGGAAACATGATATAGACCAATTCTCAATCTATTAGTGACCTACATAATTATCTTCTCCACTATTGCCTTTCACAATTCGAGTTGGCTCCATCTCCTGTTTGCAGCCGAGGAATTGCTGCAATTGGTATCCAAATTGGTGGTGATATAGTTCCCGAGGAAGCTTCATATCCAATGAATCTAATTCGGGTAATAAACTATTATGATCAACTTCATAGCAAGGTGAAGCTGCAGAGAAGTCGCTATTGCTAGCTTTTTTCTGGGCAGTTAATCATTTCTTGGAGGCACACCAAACCACCCGTCCTTCTTCCTATTAAGAATAAAATAATAAATTCTTGTAAGGAAAGTTTTATACCATTGCTCAACCATTTCCAAGAGAGCTACTTACTGAAATAAAATAAAATAAATGTAGTAAGTACTTGAAATAGAAATGTGTGCACTCTTAGTATTTCTTCATTATCACTTGCCTTTCCTTGCCCGATTCCCCAGAGCACCTGCAAATGCAATAGTAGAGTCATTTTATTTTTTTATAATAAAAAGCCCTACCATCTTGATAATAATTAATAATTGAAATAAAATTAAAATTCTACAAACTTATTAAACTCTCAATATAAAAATGGCTCAAAAACAAAATCAATATACTCTTTAATATAAACATAAATTTTAATGATGATACCATCTCTATTTTTGGTTGGTAGCACTGTTTGTTCCCAATCATAGCCCAAAAATGTCATGAATACTAGTGAAAATACCAGGTAAGTTTCAAACCCTTTTAAAATGAAAGTACATCACGTATTTTTCTCTATAGTGGGATGGGAAGTATTTGAAAACTCTTATTAGAAGAGTGAATAGAATCTCTCACTAAAACTTGCAGAATCTCAATCAACATTAATACTCAACAATCATATGGGATTTTCCATAAATGAGGAGATAGGGGAGAGAGAAGTGAAGTCTTCCACCTAGCCAAATGACATGAGATCAACTGGTGATTAAACTAGAAAACATCAAACAGAGAAGAGGCAAGTTGGTTCAAAACATAATAAATGTCCTCCTTCCCAACGGACTACTCAACTGGATGGTACTGTCGCTATTGCAGTAAATCACAGAGAGAACTCTCCCACAAATGCCATTACTTATTACAATAATGAGTTGGGAAGCATGAGAAAATGAGTTCAATGAAGAGAGGTTGAGCATAATGAATCTTCATTCAAAAGGGCTGGTAGTTTACATTCCGCTTGAGTGTTGGTAGTGTTGAGTATCATCAATCTGGTCTACTAGGAATTGCCCCAAAAGGTGAAGATAAGTCGATAGATTTTTTAAATTGTTAAGATAATATGAGGAATGATTTTGTAAATATGTATGCCATATATATTGACAAATTTAAATTTTAGTGGTGTATAACTATTTAGTCTTATGTGTTGTGGTCTTATGCATACAAGCAATGGCTTCAAGGTGGTTGCCCTCGGGTAACTAGTTTAGTATTCTACATGCCTCTTTTGAATGCAAATGCAATATATTACATAAATACACATAAATGTAAAATAGATTCTCATTTGACACTCTACTTATGAGGTTTTTTTGTAAATGATGCTCCCACTCTGCTGCCTATTCTCGCAACGTATGTTGAAAGAAATTTAATAGAAGAGTGAATTAGGGATTTATCATAAGATCTATACCTTCAAGTAACATAAATAATATGGGTATGCTGAAGAATAAATCCTTTAACCATAGTGAAGGAAAAAGATGATGACAAATTACCCAATCCGAAATTTTAAGGAGTAGTTTGGAGCAATTAATAAATCTATCATATAGGAAGATGCATCTTTGAAGCTACAAATATCCAAAAATAACATATGGTGGGAACAACAGTAGTAGTTACAAACCGAGACGAAGTAGAAATATTTTTCTGGAAATTAGGTAGACATTAATACAAAAGGGTGTATATGCAAGGACTAAGATTTTAGGCCTCCTAAATAAATTCTATGGGAAAAATGATTCTTTGTTTAGAAGAAGCTATCCTTACCGGCCAACTGCTAAAATTTGAAATGGTTATTGAGGACTAATAGAGGCAACTGTTAAGATTTGAAATGCCTATTGAAAAAAATAGATGAAGAGTTTCTGACAATCTATGCCTACCTCTGAACATAAAAATTATGTGGAAAGGCATTATGAAATAAACCAAGGTGAGGAAATCTTGATGGTAGTAATTCATGCAACAACGAATAGATAGTCTATAAAGATGGGTAGTGAGCGCCATGAACATCTGTGTCAGTAACAGTTTGATAAGGAGAATGGCAGATTGAATTAAAGCCATATATCATATGAATATCCAGCTTCGAGTGGCATGAAGAGTGGGTTATGCTGCCAAAAAATATTGACAAATTTCCAACCCAAAATTCAAGGAGCAGTTTGTAGCAATTAATCAGTTTATCATAGATGACGGATAAAGTAAAAAAAATAAACAAATTGCAGACTCAGAGTTCAAGGAGCAGTTGGGAGAAATTATAATTCTATCATAGATGATGATACATCTTCTAACCTGCAAGTATCCCAAAGGAGCAACCAGTGAGAACAACAATAGAAAGTGGAAAAACAGATGGAGCAGATGCATTTTCAGCAAACTTGGTAGAAATTAATATGCAAGAGTTATATGAAAGGATGCAGTTGTTGGTCCTCCCCAATAAATGTTGTGTATAAAAATCATTAGAGCGGATTTTCTTCATTTCTTGGTTGTTATATTGATCACGTTGCAGTGATCTTACCCACAATAATACTCTATCTACAGCTATAGAATCTGGAACCATATTTTGATGCATGGATGCAGATTTTTGGGTTGTTTTATGGAGAAATATATACTTACACAGATTTTTTGGGTTGTTTTCTGATTGGTTTCTGACGTCTTTTTCACTTCTGAAGCAATAGATCTATAATTCCAACATTAACTTATAGATTATGGAAAAATGTAACATTGAAAAGAGTTGAGAATACATACACAGTTTCCTTCTGAGGTGGGGTTACCGAAGGTGGTTTTGGGTACTTTTCCTCCAATATATGGGTTATAACATTGGATTCTGGAATCCACTTATAATCAATCTTGATGACAGGAACTTTTCCTTCAAGGTTCATCTGCAAAAACGTGTGCACCAACATCTTCAACTTAGCTACCCCTAATTTCCCATATAAACATAGGCACAGACTCACACTCGTAATTGGTTTTAACCATAGCCATAAAGAAATGGCCTACAATGAAAATGAAAAATAATATATGGGCTTTGGAACCATAAAATTACGAGTCAGGTTTGTTACTAGTATCAATGAACTTCATGTTGCATGGAACCTATTTTTCGTCGAGAGTAAGCAAAACCCTATGGCTAAAGGGACATGCTCAAAGATGTAGTCAATACATTAAGCTTTACTTCATACATTAAAATGCTTGAAATGCACCGATACATGACAAATTGTTTGACAAATAAAGATGAAATAAAAGCCAGGAAATGCAACATTGAATTGTTCTGCTAAAAAGGGGAAAAGTGACAGGAAAATTACTTACAGTCCCCAAGGGACCTATGAAAAGATGTGTTCAATACATTGTGCTTTACTTCATACATTAAAATGCCTGAAATGCATCAATACACCACAAATTGTTTGACAAATAAAGATGAAATAAAAACGGAAGAAAAAACGAAATGCAAGATTGAATAGTTCTGCTAAAACAAGGGAACATGACAGGAAAAGTTATTTACAGTCCCCAAGCTTGTCAGGTGCACCTGCGGCGGCCTTAACACAGACTTCCAGTGCTTCAGCGGTGCTCATAATTCATGTATTGCCATTCTTCCTCCTCTGAAGCAATACCTTGGATCTAACCCCTTTCTTGCCAAACAAATGGGTACCCAAGACCACAATTAAAGGCTCTACAATACAACACCAGTGATTCCAGAGAGTCACAACGCAGATTTTTTGCTACAACGAGAGACGAAGTGGAAGCTACACTAAGCATGCATATCATAGCCATATTTGACTTATATAAATAGACCTCACTCTCATAGGTTTCCATCCTCCCCATTTTTATGACACTCATTAGTGGAAGATCACTCTGCACTGCAAATCCCCACATATGAAATGCAAATAACGAATGAATTCACTATGCAATCTAATCCCCATCACATAAATGCTAAAATAAGAAACTCTGGGTTCCTTCTAGAGACGTGTCAACAAGTTTGTCTCTGAGATACCCTCGTATGCACTGTAATGCAGCTCGCAAGAATGTTTGCAACAAATCCAATCGTGCACTATAAGTTTTATGCACAGTGCAATAAAGTCTACAAAACATTCAAATGGACTCTCTTAGAACCTCAGCTTAAATAGTGGGCACAGATGTCAAGTGGAGAGTGGCTTAAAACTTTGTGCACAAATGTGAGACGGACATTTAAAGGGTAGACGATCGACTGATTCAAAAGAAGGCCTATCGGCCTAATTATGTTAAACACCATGGATTACATCATTACCAAAGCTAATAGCCTGGTTCACAAAGCCAAAAACATGAGGGTTAGACTATATGGCTTTAATGTCGCTACATTCATATATCTATTATGTTAAACACCATGGATTATAGCATTACCAAAGCTAGTAGCCTGGTCCACAAAGCCCCAAACATGAGGATTAGAATCTATAGTAGCTAGCTGAGGATTAGACTGTATGGTTTTAATGTCGCTACATTCATATATTTAGTTGACCATGGAGGGGAGAATAGAGTTGGAGTTATTGGTCTAACAATGCTGGTACTGTTATCGCCCGAAGAAACTCTCCTAGGTTGTATCTTAGAGATGCTCGGGAACATTACAAACTCAACAACAATATTGGAAAATGGTGGATGAATGAGAGAAATGATGCATATTCAAGCGAGATAACCACTTCGACTATGCTTAACCCTAGACATGGGTGAACACCCCCAAAGTACAAGGCTTTAGACCACCAATTACTCACAGTTTAAGGAAAATGTGACGATGGAGAATATTGATCACACCACCAGATAAACCTAATGCCTAAATCCTAATGCACCTTTTGAAACCATAAACCATACATTCATCCTATGCTAAAACCCTAGTCCTAACCAAAAACTATTTATTAAATACATTAAACAAAGCCTAAAGATAACCTAAGTCCTAAACCCTTTATACACCCATCTTCCTTGTTTAACTATGTAAAACATTGTAAAATATAATACACAACCCTAACCATACCCAAACTACATTGGAGCAGGGTCCATGTGAATGGTTATAGGTTATCCATCAGGTTTCATAATCTGCTGGTCACAACCGTAGACATGACCGTATCGGGGGACCGCCACCATGTGAACAATGCATAGAAACCATGAGAGGTCAATGATAACCATGCGGGGAATTGACAACGTCAGAACCACAATGGGTTGTTAGTGATGTGAAACAATGTT